>OW679202.1:1919376-2184561 GCA_940337035.1 Agriotes lineatus | reverse complement strand
CTAAAGACCAGAGAACAACCTTTTTCTTTAACTTTCGCAAAGGTTTAATTTTTTAATTTTTTAAATATTTTTTAAATACCAAGGCTTAATTTTCACATTTATTTCTTAGGTGACGAAAAAATAATAAAAAACCTTAATTATTCCTTTAGATATTTTATTATTTATCGAAAAGTAATATGTTCACATAATTTTTACATTTTTGATGCAAGAAGAAATATTTTGCAATGATATGAAATAATATCAAGTTAAATGTTTTCTAAAAAGTCTAATCTATCTCTGTTAATGAATTACTGTTACCAGCGTACATAAATCAAGCAAGTAGACCCTCACTGTCGGTTCCTTTGATGTCAAAATACCGATTTTGCGACCTTGGACGGCTCCTGGGGGGTACTTTCCGATAATACTAACAGATGGCGTCACTACTTTAACACATATAGAGTTTTTGTATAACTATATACAGGGTCTCTAATCACATATGATTGGTAGCAGAGCCAGTAACTGGCTCTGATTGGTAGAACTTTGTGCTGTCATCTGATAGTCAAGCTTAGAAATACCCCCCGAGTTACTGTCCCAGGCACTCTAGACTTGTTTGATGTATGTCTGTTTTTTTGCTTTATGATTCAGAGCAGGCTTTGCTTCTACATTTCTGTAACAGGGTAGGTAGTTGGTTACAAAGAAAAAGACACTAGTAATGTCAAAAACTTATTACAACTGTCAATTTACTATCTTATAAGCAATATTATACATAATGAAACCTAAAAATACTGAACCATTGACATTAAATAAGGTTTTGATTTATTTGAAGAAAGTTTATTTAAACATGGTTGTTATCTAACTGTACAGAAACGTCATAAAATTTCGAGACATCGATTTATTCTCTAATATTCTAATGTAAAAATATATTATTAACAACTTGCTGATGATTTCTTTTTGCAGATCTGTGTTGTAGAAGTTATTATTTATGCTAAATATATAACAGGGATTAACTGTTTCTTAACATTGCCTAAAAATGTCACCGTTTTTACACTTACAATAATGTATTACCTGTCATTATTGAGTCCAACTGTAAGTCACACCCTGGTAAAAATCCTAATGTGCATCCTGCATGCAAAATAGTATACCTCTTTCCATCCGCCTTAACTTCAGATGGATTACTTTTCAGCTCCTCTCTTGCACATCGCAATAAAATATTCAAAGTAAAAAAATCCCAAATTTTCTTCTTAATATCCTCTCTGAAACTATAGCCCTGCCAAGTTAGACATTCTTTTTCCTTTTTCATATTGTCATTCTGTTACTGCTAGAGTTGTGATTTCGCTTCATTTAGAATATTAAACACAGTTGCATTCAAAATCTAGCATTATAAGAAATTGTTAGAAATTCTATATCTGTTTAATTCTTAATACTTACATCAAAGATTTGACCAACTCTTCCAATAATGGCTATTTTACTTAAGTTGCCATTGATATCTTTTATATTAGTAAAACAGCGTTTTATAGCCTCTTTAGTTTTACTATTAATACTGCTTTTCGTGGCATTTTATTAAGCTTTACCAAAGTGTCAACTTGACAATCCCGGGGACCTTGATTTTAACGTTAGTTATATTTTGTAACTAAACTGTTTTACATTGCTAAAATAATATATATGCAAGGCCTGCTCTGAATCATAAAGCAAAAAAAAACAGACTACCTATATGTACGCTAGTGTTACTGTAATGTTTTCTTGCAATTGTCTAAATGACATTTCTCTGACTATTCAACACTATAACATATAAGCCAATCACACTGCAGACATTTGCTTTTTTCAACCAATAACAGCAGTATATCACTGAATATTGAACACCATGCAAAATATTCACAAAACAATGTACGTACACAAAAATAAATAGCCTTGTTGCGCAGTATCGCTTAGCAACGATGTTCTGTCCATAGTGAAATCGCTAGGTTACGTAACACTAATTAGGCCTAGCGCGCACTATGAACTAAACTGTTCAACGACAGTTTGGTCGGTGAAACTAGGATCTACGCGCACTAACGAACTAAACTGTTTTATCCCCTAGTTGTGCGCGCACCTAAACAAAACTGTTGAAATTTTTGTCTAGACCCAATCTCAAAATGGATTTCGTAAAGGTAGCTTGCGTCTCGGCGCTAGTTATTAAACACCGAAAAAACAAATACTTGAAAAGGAGATATTGATTTCAGCCAATAACTAACCAACGCTTGCTGAAGGGCTAATTTCATAAACTGTACGAATATTTGAGGACATATCCCAGAAAGTTCTTTGGCTAGCATAGAATGAAAGTCACAAGTGACGAACTATTAAATCATCTACCAAGATACAAAATTCAGAAATTGCTTAACATGTGAAGAAAGACTATCTGTTCCACTAAGGTAAGAATATAGCAAAGAGGAACAATTTTCATTCACTGCATTTTGAATCTATACCGGGTGTCAACGAATTTATTAGACAAGTCATAACTTCTAGAGTATTAGGTGTATTAAAATGAGATTTGGTATAGGTAAATAGTATAGGGAGAGGAGAGTTTTCGCATATTTGTCACTTTTCGGTCACTTCCGGTTTTACCGGAAATGGCTCCCGTTTCGAATTTTTAAATGAAACACCCTGTATCTTTTTGAATATTTGGATTTCTGAGGCAATTTTGGATCAGCATGTGACATTTTAAAAACTTATCCATGTCACACTTGACAAAAGTAAATAAATTATTATCCAGTATTTTGCTTAGAATCCTCTTTTCGGAAAATGCTTGTCAAAAAAGGGTCGCCATTTGAAAAAAAATTGTTAGACAAGAAAACGTGCTTTTGCCAACTTGTCTTATTCCTATCTATCATACTAATCACTAAAACTTTGCGATTGTAATTTCTTACATCACTTGAGGTCTTTAGATTAGTTTGCGTCTGATCATGGCCACCTAGATGCCATATTAAAAGTGGCTCTAAAAAAATCAAGTAGGCTTAGAAACTTTTTAAAATGTCACATTCTGATCCAAAATTGTCTCAGAAATCCAAATATGCAAAAATATACAGGGTGTTCCATTTAAAAATACGAAATCGGGGCCATTTCCGGTGAAACCGGAAGTGACCGGAAAGTGAAATATATGCGAAAACTCTCCTCTCCCTATACCATTTACCTATACCAAATCTCATTTTAATACACCTAATACTCTAGAAGATATGACTTGTCTAATAAATTCTTTGACACCGGGTATTGGGAAAGAAATATGTTTTCAACACAACATATACACAATATCTAAAAATCAGGGCGTTCAACCAATGTTTGCTACCGGTTATGACTTACGCAGCAGAAACATGGTCTCTAAGGGAAATAGACATAGAAAAACTAAGAAGAGCTTAAAGAAATATGGAGCGTGTAATGTTAGGTATCAGACTACAAAATGAAATACTTAACGAAAGAATAAGAAAAATAACAATTATTGAAGACGCCGCTCAATGCATTGCAATTTGAAAAGACATGGGGCGGATCATGTTATGAGAAGGAAAGAAAATAGGTAAAGCAGGACAACAAAATGGAGGCTACGAACTGATAAAAGAAGCTAAGGCGGACCCACGGCAAGATGGAGAAATTATATCAAGAAAATAACTGGAGAGAAAAGAATAGAAGAGAATTGGGGAGGCGTATATCCAGAGATGGAGCGCTGGCAATGGTGATGATGATTGGAAACCTCAACAATACGTCAGTTGTGAGAGATACTTGCGACAAATTGTGGAACTACTTGCAACCATTATCCATGGCGAGAAAAATCGCAAATGATTGAGTAAAGATAGTGGATACATTTGATCAGAGAACACATTTTCCAAACTGTATAGGCGCCATCGATAACAAGCATATTAAAATGAAGCAGCCCTCTAACACAGGTTCCCTACTCTATAGAAGATGAAGCATTTAGTTTGTGTCTTACGTCCATATGGCAAAAGACTGTTCAGAGACGTTTTGCCATTAGCTGTTAACCAGGGCTCAATGAATGGTCGAATGTGCATTTGGAATACTTGCTAACAAGTGAACAGTATTTCATAGACGGATTGATGTGTCCCCCGAGTTTTATGATTCTATAGTCAAAGTCTGTGGTGTACTGCACATTTATGCGAAAAACAGGTGAAGTGCAATTTGAAGATACTTTGTTTAGTTGCCCATTAGAGGACCCTTGGAATAATCGTAGTACAGAAACAGTTGTTTAGATTATAAAAGCCATTATATTCTAAAATATTAGATTGTAGCAAACATAATATTGAATTATTTTGTACTGTAAAAAGTTTTTATTTTATTCAGCAGTTTAACAGAATATAACATAAATATATGAAATGACCTTATTTTTGATGTTCACATAGATTTTCAAACACAGCTGAAAAATAAGAGTGTCCGGGCAAGTTCTGGGGCAGTTTAGTCGTCTAGTGCGCGCAGGGTAATTCAAATCGTATGTTGCAGGTGTGTCGGCCAACAGTTTAGTCGTATTCTGGTTTGTGACAAGACCCAACAGAAAAGTTCAGTAAACTGTTTGGTCGGTAATGCGCGCATCCCCATATGTTGCAACATACCTCACTCGACCGACAAAACTGTTGGACGACAAAAAGGTCATAGTGCGCGCTAGCCCTAAACCCCAACAAACTGTGTGGCTTGCTTTAAAAATTTTAAAATGCTGTGTTTTGGAAGTATTCCGCTGAATTTAATTGAGAATGAATAATTATATTAATTGTTGGATTATTTTTCAATAAAGTTAATCGTTATGTATTAATATTGTTAAATAGTCGTCCCAAATACCACTCGAAGTGGATATATTATTTTAAATATTTTGCCATTTCCATAGAAATTATTGAAAATTTCACTCAACAAAATCACATTTAAATGTCACTCGCCTTCGGCTCGTGACATTTTTGATGTGATTTTGTATTGTGAAATTTAAACGCAATAATTTACATGGAAAGGACAAAATATTTGTCAAAAATATATCCACTGCTTGTGGTATTACCCTTGATTATTCATGTTCTAAAAATTTTTGATTTTTTTTAAATAATGACATAATTTTGTATTTAGATAGAAAATCACATTTAAAAAAATTTTTTTTAGTAAATTGTTTCTCTGTCTTGGCTAGTAAATGCATTTTCACAATTATTTTTAAAAAGGCACGTAATAACTTTTTTTGCATAGTGATCCAGAGGGTCGTCATTTTTTAACGAAAAATCGTATTGAAAGTTCCACCTTTTTTTAACGCAAAAATCGTGAAAAAAGTAAATTTTTTTAACTATTTTATTAAAATGTCAATTTGACAGTTGTCAATTCCGAATCCCTTTTCGACTAAATTTCGACGAAGAGATCACTATGCAAAAAACTACGTGTACAACACGTTTTGAAAGTCTTTTTTACTTCCTTTTACGATAAAGGAAGTATTAAATTCACTGTTTTTTGTACGATTAACTTGATAAGAGGCTTCCACGAATGGGGCCCCCAGTTAATCCACTGCGAATTCCGGTTCAATGGGATTGCCGGGAACTGCCACTTAATAACCCTTGACTTGGGTTCAGTTAGTTATTGGAGTGAAACAAGCCTTAACAAACACGAGTATATTGAGTAACAACGATTACAAACGTCACTGATGGACCGATGGTTTTTTACAAAAGCTTCAACTGTTGTGACACGCTTGGATTGGCCACGCGAAAATAGCGAATTGCGCGTAACGGAAACACAAAACAACCTGGAAACGTCTTTCCCAGGGAGTTAGAACGACCGCAACCCAGCACAAAGCCTAGCTGAACTTGCTTACTCGAGGCTCTGAATCTAACTGACTTTGAATTTACAGCGAGCCGAACTCGCCAATTCAAGGAGGGGCAAGCTCAAACACTATTGGCTGAGGCGATCCTGCGTAGCCAATCGGAGCGTCGCACGTTATTTAGGAAAAATGCTTATTCCAAGAAACCTTAATGCTAAGCTCTCTCAATGAGGCAATTGAACGAAATCCATAAACCCATGATTCCCAAATATGCTAAGTCGGCTTAAGTTCTAGTAGAAAATGTATCCATCCGCTTAAAAGCCATTAAGAGAAGCTTACAAATTCCTTTCCAACATTAACAGAGGCAAACAAATACGGCAAGATGCAAATTTGACTTTACCACGACCTTTGAATGAGATAAAACAGTTATGACTTGAATTACATGATTAATTATAATCAAGAAGGTTTTGATGCACGCATCTGTGTGAATCAAACATGCCGCCCCCGAAGTGCCGAATATGGCACGACGTGATTAAATCCCAAAATTAAACTGAAATCTAACACTACCAAATAATTAAATGCATAACAAGAACTAAGGACAGATGATAATCCAAGAGCCTTACAGAAAACTTACAACTAGCATGAATACAAGCAAAGAAACAACTAAACCTAGCAAAATGTTCAATTAGCGAAAACTACCAACTAAGAGCAAAGTCAATGTTTATTGCCCTTGATCGCAATGATCGTCTTTGGGTAGGATGTACACTTTACGCACCGAGCGTTTCAGGAGATTCCCTCGGGAATCGCGCACTTGCACCACACGCACAACACCATCCGCTCCTGGATATGTGGCCGAGATGATTGCCAGTGGCCAACGGTAGCTTGGAGATGCCTCGTCGTGGACGAGTACCACGTCGCCCACCTGGGGGCTAGAGAAGTGCTGGAGGACTTCCACTTAGGCCGGCGCTGCAGGAGGTGGAGGTAGTCCCGGGACCAACGATCCCAAAACTGCTGAGACAGCCGCTGGACCAGCCCATAGCGGCTGAGACGATTTTCCGGTATGCCCTGGAGTTGGGCTTCCGGAAACGAAGTCAGCTTCCGACCGATCAAGAAGTGGGCAGGAGTAAGGACTTCGGGGAATGAGGCGTCGGTAGGGAGAACACAGAGTGGACGGGAATTTAGTATCGCCTCCACTTGAGTCAGCATGGTGTAATACTCAACGAAAGTTAACTTTGCATTGCAAGATATTCGCCTTAAATAATATTTCAATGACTTTACCCCCACTTCCCAAATGCCGCCAAAGTGCAGAGAGCGTGCCGGAATAAAATTCCACGTAATGCTATGTTTCGACAATTCGTCCCTTATGCATTGCTCACTAGAGCCTGACAGGATATTTTTTAATTCCGATAGCTGATTTCTGGCACCGGTGAAACTGGAATAGCGCCTGAAAAGTTCAAATTCTGGGACGCGATGGTGAAGAGTGGTTACTACTGGGCTGTTAGCTCACCCGAATCAATTTCAACGGGCTGGGGTTTTAAGTCCGCCTGCGACAAAAACTCTGGCCCGTGCCACCACAAGCGTGAGTTGAGTAACTCCTGGGGTAACATTCCCCTGCTAATTATATCGGACGGGTTGCAATTTGTACGCACGTGAAACCATTCTTCCCTATTGCTTAGTTCGTGAATCTCGGACACCCGGTTCGCGACGAACGTCTTCCAATTACTCGCATCCTTATTTATCCAGTGCAGAGTTATGGTGGAGTCCGACCAATAGTACACGCGGTCAAATTTAAATGCGGAGGAATCGAGTATAGTTTTAATCAAACGAGCCAACAGTAAGGCTGCGCAAAGCTCCAAACGAGGCAAGGATATTGTTTTTAATGGAGCGACCCTTGACTTAGCACAAAGCAAATCGGTGGTGACATTACCGCGCGCGTCAACGCAACGTATATACACGGCGCACCCATAGGCTACAGAACTCGCGTCCGCAAATCCGTGGAGATCTATCGAATTTATGTCATCGCAAATTACCCGTCTCGGAATTGCCAACGAGCCCAAAGAGCGTAATGAAGAATGGAGTTCGTCGTATCTGGAGAGCATCTCCATGGGCACCGTTTCGTCCCATGACAACTTCAACTGCCAAAGCCGTTGCACGAGAAGTTTCAGAGTTAGAACCCTTGGACCAAGTAGTCCCAAGGGATCGAATACTTGAGCCATACTAGAGAGTATAGCCCGCTTGGTAACTGATTTGCAACAGCTAGGGTTCACTCTGTAACTTAGCACGTCCCGCCGAGTATCCCAAAAAATGCCGAGAGTTTTCTCCGTGGCGTCTTCCGTCAAAGAAATGGGCTCTACGCTGCCGCGATCTACACCAATGGCGCTAGCTACTTCACTGTCGTTGGATGCCCACTTTCGCAATTCAAACCCGTACCCCGACAAAGCGCTACTAATTTCGAATTGCGTTTTTATGGCTTCCGCCCTATTTTCAAAACCAGTCAGTAGGTCATCTACATAAAAATCCCGGCTAATTCTTAATGAGGCCTCTGGAAGCGATGCTTCGATTTCCTGGGCGATTTGTATCAAGCACCTAGTTGCTAGGTACGAGGCTGATTTAGTACCGTAGGTGACCGTTAATAATTTGAAGCATTTTACCGCTGAGGTTTTGTCGTCACGCCATAAAATTAATTGGTATTGCGTCTGCGAGGGGTCCACGAGGATTTGCCTATACATTTTGGCGCAATCTGCTTTCAGCACGTACTTGAATTGCCTAAAGCGACAAAGAATTGCAAACAACGACTGCTGGACTACTGGGCCCTTATGTTGAAGGTCGTTAAGCGATACTCCGGAGGAGGACGCACAACTGCCGTCAAAAACAACGCGATGTTTGGTCGTTGAACTGTCCTCCTTAATGACTGGCAAATGTGGCAAATAAAACCGAGGATGAGGAAGGCTCGCTTCGTCGTCCACCTTGCTCAAGTGACCAAGCGACTCGTATTCTTTGAGAAATGCGGAATACGCGGTTTTCAACTCGGGATTTTTTGACAATTTGTTTTCTAATGAATAGAAACGCTTTAACGCTATACCGCGCGAGTCTCCCAGCGATGGAGCATCTTTCCTGAAAGGTATGCTCACGATGAACCTACGCGGCTCCGACGACGCCCGTTTCGTAGTCGATTGAAAATGGTCTTCGCAAAATTTGTCATCAGCAGAGAGTCGGCCTGATGAACCGTAAGCCTCCTCGATTTCCCAAAATCTCTGAATGCCGTGCTCGATGCCGGTTACACTTAAATGAACTCTATTTGAACGAATGAGCGCTCGATTTTCGACATTCATGTTTCCGCCTAAAACCCAACCAAAAAGAGTTTTTGTTAAGAATGGCTTCTCTGGGCCCAATTTCACCTGTCCCTGACAGAGCACTTGCCAAAAGACATTCGCGCCTAATAAAAGATCAATCTTTCCCGGTGTATTACAATCTGAATCGGCTAGCACAATGTTTGGTGGGATCTTCAAATCCCTCAACGAGAAAGCAAGGACCGGCAGAGGGTCCGTAATTTTGTCTAACACAACACAGCTCAAAATGTCCTCGTATTTCCCGTTGCGGGAGCGGATTCGAACGTTTGCTCTGAATTCAGCGTTCAGAGCCCTGGCACCAACACCCGACAGTGAGGTGATATTACCTCGTTTCTCAATTTTCAAATTTTGACACAAGTCGGCGCTAACTAAGTTAAGTTGGGATCCGGGGTCCAAAAGAGCTTTTGCCCGGGAAAATGACCCGGAGGATCCTTCTACGAATACGCTAACCGTGGACAATAAAACTTGCGCTGGCGCCGCGATTGCAGGACGGCTACAGGCTGCTGAAACGGATGCGACGGGTGTCTCGCTCGGGGCGACGGCCCCGACCTCCCGTGCGTAGCTGCTGGTTTCTGGCGGTCCAGGACGCGGCGACGGAATATTTTCGTGCGCGTCGCGCTTTGGACGCAAACACAGTAAAGTATGGTGCTTTTTTCTGCATACGCGACATCTCGACGATGTGCATTTTACCACGAAATGTCCGGGCTTGAGACAATTGTTATAGTTTCAAACGACGCGCCTCTTCGATACGAGCGTTAACCGACAATTTTTAAAAAGATTCGCAAGCGCTAATCGAATGATTACTATTTTTGCAAAAATCACAGGAGTGATTACCTTGCTCTCTGGCTACATGAGCGCGTGCATGACTTTTTTGCTCGGATCCCTGATTTCCCAAACTCGAACCTATTTTCGCAGCTTCCAGCGAACCTAATAAGTGACTTTTGCTTTCTAAAAAATCTAACAACTCTCGCAAAGTAGGAAATTGTCCGGTATGTTTGTATAATTCCCAGTCAGTCTGCATTGCTGAGCTGAGCTTCGAAACTATGATATGTATTAGTATGGTGTCGACTGTGGGTTCCCCGTACGCCTTTAAAATTTCCAAAATTCTAACTACACTATCGAGCAGCCTTTGAACAGACGAATGTGAATCCTTTTTTACGCTCTCTAAACTGAATAACGCATTTATGTTTGATTTTACTATCAGTTTCTTATTTTCAAATCGCTTGACTAGGATGTCCCAAGCAATGGTATAGTTATCGTTGGTAACTTTTAACGATGAGATTGAACTAGCAGCTTCTCCCTTGAGGGAAGAAATCAAATAGTAAAATTTCTGAACGTTGGTCAAATTAACGTTGTTATGAATAAGCGACGTAAAGGAGTCATGAAATTGAACCCAATTCTCGAATTTCCCCGAAAAGGAAGGCAAATCTAAGGGTGGTAATCTTAATCCAGCGAGCTCTCCTGAAGGGCCACTTTGCAAAGAATTTTGACCTATATTCGGTTTTATACCCGGACTGATCTTATTTTTTGATAAGTATTCCTCGACTGTGCTACTAATCTCGTTAAAATGAGTCATAAAAGAGTCGAATTCATTGAAAAGTTCATCAAAGTGTTCAGCGTCGGCCTCCATTAGGCCCTCCATTGACTTCTTATACTCATCCAACAAATTTTGGAAACAACTAAATTCTTTTGACAAGTTGCCGACCTCGTGAGCCTTCACGGGGCTGGACGAAGAAATTCTATGAAATAGAGTTTCGAAACGATCTACTTGGGCTTTTATGAATTTGCAACGAGTGGTTAAAGCGTGAGTTTCCGACATGACCGCTGATGTCGAACGAGTTTCCACCATGACTGACACAAGCAAAAAACAACACTAAACGAAGGTGTAATGGAAAAGGACTTACTTTTGATTTGAGAACGTAGTAACTTCTTGACGAACAGAAAACCAACCCGCTGCCGATCGCTGCCGCTTGACGTGGGACCTGGACTCGGTGTAAGCTCTCGATGGTTGAATTTCCTGGTGTTGGCGAAGCTTCTTGACGCTCTCCGACGAAATGATGATGGAGCAATTGCATCCACCAGCTACTGGAAACTTGTACACTCGCGTTTTTTAGCTTCTTCCAAATCCGGCTCGAAGGACCAATGTTTTTTGTACGATTAACTTGATAAGAGGCTTCCACGAATGGGGCCCCCAGTTAATCCACTGCGAATTCCGGTTCAATGGGATTGCCGGGAACTGCCACTTAATAACCCTTGACTTGGGTTCAGTTAGTTGTTGGAGTGAAACAAGACTTAACAAACACGAGTATATTGAGTAACAACGATTACAAACGTCACTGATGGACCGATGGTTTTTTACAAAAGCTTCAACTGTTGTGACACGCTTGGATTGGCCACGCGAAAATAGCGAATTGCGCGTAACCGTAACACAAAACAACCTGGAAACGTCTTTACCAGGGAGTTAGACCGAAACGCAAACTAGCACAAAGCATAGCTGAACTTGCTTCCTCGAGGTTCTGAATCTAACTGACTCTGAATTTACAACGAGCCGAACTCGCCAATTCAAGGAGGGGCAAGCTCAAACACTATTGGCTGAGGCGATCCTGCGTAGCCAATCGGAGCGTCGCACGTTATTTAGGAAAAATGCTTATTCTAAGAAACCTTAATGCTAAGCTCTCTCAATGAGGCAATTGAACGAAATCCATAAACCCATGATTCCCAAATATGCTAAGTCGGCTTAAGTTCTAGTAGAAAATGTATCCATCCGCTTAAAAGCCATTAAGGGAAGCTTACAAATTCCTTTCCAACATTAACAGAGGCAAACAAATACGGCAAGATGCAAACTTGACTTTACCACAACCTTTGAATGAGATAAAACAGTTATGACTTGAATTACGTGATTAATTATAATCAAAAAGGTTTTGATGCACGCATCTGTGTGAATCAAACAATGCCGTATCTAGATCGGAGGTATGTCTTCAGATATAAAACTTATGACTAAAAAGAGAATATGGTTTTAGGTTAACTGCCAGTTCAAAATACATGCTATCGATGATTTTTCTTTTTGTTTGTAAGCATTTCAATAAGGAGTACGTACACCAAGTTTAAAGTAGTTATCTACTCAGTTATAAAAAATAAATAAAAATTAAAAAAAAAAAGTAAAACTTTAAGGGTCGGTATCTACGCCAATAACGATTTTGGACAATACTGCATATGCAGTTTTTTTAATATTTTGATGCGTAGAACTCACCATCAATGTATGGTTCCCTATTATCCGAACACCCTGTATATTTATGAATTGTGTGTATACGCCTATAATAATCAAAAGAACTTTGTAAAAAATTCTACTATTCACAATTTTGATACTCGTATAAAAAATAATTATCATGTACCGTTTAATAAGTACGTAGTAGGATTTAAGTCTCCACGGAATGCAGCAGTTAACGCGTACAATTTGTTACCTGGGGACACTAAAAACTGCACCAGCTCCCAAGAATTAAAAAAGAAACTAAAATCGGTTTTAAATATGAAATGTTATTATTCTGTCAACGACTACATGTTATAATTATGTATGTACTTTCTTGTAAATACTCGTTATTATTTTGTGACAATTCCTATACATGTAATGTCTTATGGAAGTAAATAAATATCATATCATATCATGTTATTAATTGTATCGCGGACCATCGGCGTTTTAATCCGGGCAGGCGGTCTACCTTCCCGATGGGATCTCTTCGTTCTTGCAGGTACTCTTTTAATCCGATTTACCTGGTTGTGTAATAGCCTCCGGCCTTTATTTTACCGGAACTCGCGATTATTAACTCTCAAGCCCCCTTGTTGAATTCTCGCCCAGCATATTTCTTAAATGAGGCCGAGAGCCCTTGTTGATTTTTATGTTGGTTGTTTCGCTTTTTATTTCTTTTGGAGGAGCTCAGGTTTCTTAGATCACCCGTTGTGTCCGCGATGAAATTCGGTGCTTTTTGATGCCTCATTCGACTATTTTATAAATAATTTTGCGTTGCCTTTATTAATTTATGTATCTTCTTTTCTTATTTAAAATTTCATTTTGCTTGCAGCCCGCTACCCATAGGCGTAATGCGTTTTTGATTTGACGAGTCCTCGTAGTACCTGAGCATTTTAAGCTTCGGGTAATCCTTTATGCTAATCACTGTCCTAATGGCGCTTTGTAGGAAAATCTTTATTTCAGCGGCTACCTTCCGTTTGCTTTGTTGCCCTGCTTGTGTGTTTTAATTGAATCTGCCTTTGTGTTGTTTTTTTAATTGAATCTGCCGTGACGTAGTGAGTTTATTTATTTTTGATTTGCCGTGCTGTTGCTTCGCGGACCTGGTGCAAAATATATGGTGTCCCCAATAAACGCGGTGTTTTGTTTATTGAAAGCTTACCCTTGTCCGTCGGTATTTATGATGCTGCTTCCTTTGTCGAGTTTTCGGCTTTTGTGAGTAATTTAAGGGGCTGGCTATTTTTGAAATAAAGCGCTCTGTGGGACGCGTTTTGGCGCTATGAATCTCACGTATGGCGATTAAGTTTCGCCTTCCGTGAGATTAGCGTCTCTGAATCATATCAATTGTATTACCTAAATTGTGTCAATTATTTAAATAATTTATAAAAACATTTAGTTTTTTATTTAAACAGCAACACTCAAAAATATCAGAATAATAAAAAAATATTTACTTAAGATTATCTACAATTATGTTCAAAACGTTGAAAGCGCACGACGTGTATCAACACTGGCGGTGAATTGAGAAGCGAGATAAGGATACTTTCGGGTCCCGGTCAAGGAGTAAATTTTTATCTTCGCAACCCCACAACATGTTGAACATCACCTACTATAACCATTTTTGCCTCTTACTAATTTCCCGGTTTAAAGCTAATAATAATTTAATTTTTATGCACATGTTATTCTAGTAATGTCTATTCTGTAAAAAATTGTGTTATTAATTACTCAAAATCAAAATTTGCTCTAAACTCTTAGAGAAACAAAAGTTAACAGAAGGTATAAGTTTTACTATGTAAATCCCTATGGCCGCCGTTAAAAAACGCACTGTATAATTTATAAAAAATCAGATTGGAATTCAACAGCGTACAGTATTCATTATCGAAGTTAAAGCATACCATACCAATTATTTACATCGGCTTAGAAGTTACTACAGCATATACTTAATAATAATGTTTGCTGCTTAAATTAAGATTTTTTTACAGATTCTTGCTCATACTTGTAGTTTGTTAGTATAAGCGACATGGTGTCATGAAAAGTTACAATTACAAAATGTTTGCTAAAATACGTTTTTCAAACCTCGAGGTTGCAAAAATACATTTTAAAAATATTTTTACGAAACCACTGGCTCTAGTTCGATAAAGTTCTGAATATCAGATTATAATAAAAATATTTTTACTTCCTTGAAAGGCGAAGGAAGTATTGTAATCACAAAAAATCACCTTCCAAGATTTCTTCAGATCTTTACGTTTCAGGGTCCCTAGATGACAGAAAACAGGTTTTCTCAATTCCGTCTGTCTGTCTGTTTGTCTGTTGGCGCTATAACTCAAAAAATATTTGTCGGAGAAAGATATTTTGCACACACATTATATATATCGCTGGTATAAAACCGTAAAAATTTCAGACAAATATATACAGGGTGAGCAATTTAAAAAAAATAAATTTTGGTTATTTGTGCGTTAATTTTGAAATAGAAAGAAGTAATAATTTTTACATAGGCCAGGCTTTACATTTGCCGAAAATAGAACTCAACAGATACAGGATAATGTCACAAAAGAGTCGAAACTTTTCAACAATAAGACCGTTTCCTTAAATAGAGGCGCGCGCCGCACTCATTTCGATAAGTCTCGATGGAGCAGACGACTTATCAATGCGGTTGCAATCTGCTACGCAGATGCGGCGGAGTTCAAATGGCCCCAGCGGGCTACATTTTTTTCTTTGAAAATGTATTTAATGTATTAGAAACGTGAAGATATTTTTACTCCTAACTTAATTTGATTTTTTAAATTATTTAGTGTCACAATGTCAACGAGGGCAGTTCTGGGTAAAACCTTTTACAGATTTTTTACTATTAAAAATGCCTCAGTGTCTTTTCGATTACAATCTAGATTTAAAACTAATGAGGTTTTTTAAACTTAAAGTGCTAAATGAAAACCTCTAAGAGCTCATCTTTAGGAGTTCCTTAGTTTCTAACATAGTAAAATACATTCATTTGTCTTGTGCACTACTGAATTAGCTAGCTGTGCTTTCACTGTTACACTAACTCACGGTTTAACCCTTTTGAGCCTTCGCACTATCTCTACGTTGTTCAGGAGCTGGATTGCCTCAAAATTTTTCTGTTGATGGAGACTGTATTGACTGATTCTGATAAACTTCACCTGTCATTTGAAAATAAGCTCTTCTCCTACAAGCAGACATTAAAACCCGTGTGGACATATAGGAGTCAGCTAGAAAGATGTACCAGGCAAAGCAATATTACTCATAATATTATTCAAATATTGTTGATGCGCTTTGGTATGTTATGAACAGTTGCCTCTATTGGGACCTGAAAACAATAAAATGCATTACAGGGGAGGGGGGCGCCGTCGAACTTGTCCTTGACAGAGCGGCAACCCACGTTACTTGGTATATTCTTGGTAGCCCGTGTTACGGACGCCGCCTAATATTCACCTGATGCTGCGTGCTTTAACGACCAGTTCTGAAACTAAATATGGCAGCGCCAAATGACTGCTCTGTGTGCGTTAATGTCAAACAAATATTGTTTAATTTCGACTAATAAGCTGTAACGCCCTATTTTCATTTGTGCGTTCCTTGTGATCCTTTCTTCGTTGCGGGCTCGCATCTCAATATAAATATTACGCCCACTCCTCTTTTCATCAAGCGTCGCGCGAAAGAATGGTTGGTTTCTCCGAAAGGATGTCTTGGATGGAGATTTTGGCGAGTTGCGTTCTTCGATTATAAGCGCTGGTTTAGGGCGGTTATGAACACCTGAAATTCAAGCTTCCTGAGGAATTTGAAATACCTACCTTGATCAAAGTAGGCTATGCTTATTACCAGAATTTGTATTTCCTGTCAGCAAGAGCAACGCACGTTATAATGGCGTCGTTTGCACATGAGACCGGTTTGCATCTTTAGCCTTTTTCTTTTTACCCTCCGGTGTAATGCTTTATTATCTGGCGACAATTGCTCCTTGAGTTTTCAAGGAATGCAATGAGTATAATATACCCTTGACTTTCGCCTTCGTGGATTACGAGAAAGCGTTTGATATAATACAATGTCCTGTCATAATTAATGCCTTTAACAGTAGAGTAGACTCCAGATATACGAGACTCCTAACAAATATCTACTCGTATAATAAAGCCGCAGCGATTGTAAAAAAACGATTATGTTACGACGAAATTTCAAATTAATAGAGGTGGTACACAGGGTTACTCCATTTTTTCAAATCTATTCAACTAAATACTGGAAAATTTACACTGGCCAGACATGGGTATTAATATAAATGGTAAACTTTTAACACATTTGAGATATGCAGATGACGTCGTTTTAATTGCACAAAACGAACAAGAAATAAGTAAGGCTTAAAATAAACACGGCAAATACGAAAATACTAACAACAGAAGATATAGACTGAATAGTAATTGAAATTACCGAATTGGATCGTATATATCTGGGGCATAATATAATACTCAAAAAAGGTAACTAAGAGGCCGAAAGTGGAAGAGAGTTAAGCTGGGGTGGATAGCGTTCGGGAGGCTTTCTAATATACTGCTCTCTAAATAGTTTCCAGGAAACAAACAGCAACAATTTTCAATTCCTACATTTTACCTGTACTAACATACGGATTTGAAACTGTAACTTTTACCCGTAAAACTATTGATAAACTGCGGAAGGATCAACGAGCTATGGAAAGGCGTATGTTAAGGGTAAGACTAAAAGACCGAAAAACCAACGAATGGGTCAGACAGCAAACAGGAGTTAAAGATGTAAAATTAGTCGCACAACAGACAAGAAGAAAAGATGGTCAGGACATGTCATGAGAACTACAGATGACAAATGGACTGAGAGAGTACTGGACTGGAGACCAAGGCAAGGGCGACGAAGTGTTGCTAGACCTTCTTTTCGATGGGCGGACGATATCAACAGAGTGGGTGGTAAACTATGGTAAAGGAAAATATACGACAGAGAAGCTTGGTGTATTAAAAGGGAGACATATGTCCAACATTGGATGGATGACGGTTGATGAAGAAGAAGAAGATTGAATATAGACCCGGAATAAAGATGATCCATGTCGATGCGTTAAGCAGAATCCCGTTGAGGGACGTAACGACTACTACCAAGTTACGTGTTAACGTGGAAGAAGACGGCTGGGTTTTATCTACGAAGCTAAAAGATCACCTTTTGTCTCAAACTTAAGTTACGAAAGAAGACAAATTGAGCCACAAAGAGTTTGCCCTAAATAATAATTGGGTACACAGGATGACTCCCAATGGAAAACAGTGTATAATCCCTAAAATTGAGAGGAGAACCATACTAATGTACTATTACGATGGGACAGAACCACCTTTCGGGGGATAAAACTATTGAAGCTATAACCAAACAATATTGGTTTCCACGTATGCGAAATTATTTAATAATTATATATTAGCGTACTTAGAATGTTTGTATAACAAGAAACCGGGAGGAAAACACCCAGACTGTTTGTTTTTCATTGACGAAGGCGAGAACGAACTTAATCTTACCGAATTACGCAACGAATACGTATTTTTAATTTAATGCGGATCTGTTCAAAAACAATCCGAGTTCTGATCGAGACGTGACTGTGAGTGCATCGCCTCAGCTATGTTACGTGCAAGTCGTTATCATCAGTGCTTTCTTCAATCGTCTGCAATCCGTTTCAGGCCACGTGATTGCAGTAAAACATTATTTTAACAACATTTAATCCAATCTCAAACCAATATAAAGTAAAGCCCTACGTTTTTCACCTGACGGCAGCCGCTCGGGTGGGCTTGCTGTGAACTCATTTCGCTAACAAAAAGTCTCTTATCAATGGAAACACAAATGTGCCAAACACAAGTAATAATGTAATATTAAACCCACCAAAATTAATTATTCAAAGTTCTGATCCAACTAACAGTATGGATTTTACAAGTTAATCGGCCAAACGCGGCAACGAGTCTCCTCTTGCGGAGAACCCAAAAGACGCTATCTATTTGAACAAGACAAACTTATTTGAAAAAATAAATTTCACGTCCTTAGTGTCCAAATCGCTCAACAGCCGCCAACCAATCCAGTTAAGAAAGTTGAAATACCCCCATATTTCTTCATAAAACAACCAACTACCAGGAAGTTTCCAAAAACATAAAGAAAGCTGTTTCCCAAGAATTTACAACTGCCTGTACTGGTTAAATGCTCAAAATTAATTTCAGTAGCCCTGATAACTACAGGAATTTGACAAAGTTTTATGATCACCATAAAATAAAATACCATACATACCGAAATCCCGACGAGGCGAATTTATCGATTATTATTAGAAATTTACCGATATCCATTGGTAAACACGAAATCAAAGATGAATTATCCCAAACATTTCAAGTTATTAGTGTAATCCGTTTCCGCAACAAGGATAAATATTTAAAATAACTCGCCTATTTCACTGTGTAGTAGTAGTTGAACCTCGAAGAAAATCTCTTGATATCACTCAATGCCTACGATGTCAGCGATATGGGCACACGCGAAATTATTGTAAACTCCAGCCACGCTATGTCAAGTGCTCCGGTAACTACCTATACACTGAATGCACTAAAACTGGAAATGATAAACCTCAGTGTGTAAACGGCGGTAAGGAACACCCGGCCAATTACAAACACTGTGAATATTACCTCGGTCAAAAAGGTAAGCGTAAACAACCTCTACAAACGACAACAATTAGTCAAGTATACCAAACACCCAACATAGCTTATTTCCAGTTTCTACCAAATACGCCAAAAACATATGCGAATCCTAACCCACTTCAACATAGAGTAAACCACCAAGCATTAAATGCAACCCCCTTCTCCACAAATTCCCCTATCAACTTCCTAATGCAGGTTATTGTTAATATCATCACTCCATATATAGCACAAATCAAATCCTTCTTTTCTCAACTAATAACATCAATTTTTACTCATGGCGTCTAATACTATTATGCGTATCAATCAATTATTATCAATGGCAAATTGGAATGCCAATGGAGTCCTCAACCAAAGAGGTGTCATTATTGATTTTATATCAAGACACAAAATAGACATGTGCATTAGCGAGACACATCTGTTACCGCAAATTAAGTTTTCGATCTACAACACCTAGAGGCTTCTGCAATCAAGCTAACATTAAGCAACAACAGCGACTTAGTAATAGTTGCCGCTTATCAACCACCTAATCGACGATTGATAATTCACGACATGCAACTAATACTTGATAGTGGCTTACCAACTCTTGTATTGTGGGACTTCAACAGCAAACACACATCATGGCACTCGACTATACTTTATTGCTGCTGACTATCCTATCCAAGTTCTAGCTGCTGATGAACCAACCTATTTTCCATACAGGTTTGATCACCAACCCGATTTAGATATATGCTTCCAGCATCGAGTTTCTACACTCTCATATCCGACTACTTACGTTTAGTTGCCAACCACCATTAATTCACAGTTCACCAAGATTAATCAATGGGCCAGTAGACTGGGAAAAGTTTAAGTGCCCACTAAATAATAATCTCATAGCGTTTCACAACGTATACACAGTGGAAAGTATAGACCATGCTGTTGGCCATATTACTTCAGCCATTCAAACAGCGGCACGAATAGCTTGCAGTACTATTACTAAAAGGGTGGTACATCAAACAATACCTGTATCTGTACAAAAGTTAATACAGCAGAAGCATCGAGCTAGAAGGCTATGGCAACGAACAGGCCTACCTAATTATAAATCAGCCCTTGCTCAGCTAACCCGGCAAGTCAAATGGGGTATCGACAATTACAGAATCTTGTCCTACAGGCGTTATATTGGTGAGTTAGAAACAGGAGATCCAACTATGTGGAGGGCGGTTAAACAAATTACCAATCAAAAGCGTACGATACCCATATCAAATCAAAACAATTGTATATACTCTAGCGACACTGAAAAATGCGAGGTATTAAGCAATCTTCTAGAGGAAGTGCTAACAGTAAAAATTAACGACAACAATATTGATTTTACCAACTCAGTCGAATAAAGTGTTAATCAACAGCTTCCTCTGACCGCAACCAATATTGCCACAACAACGCCAGACGACATCACATCGCGTATTCGCCTTCTGCCCAAGAGAAAAGCCTCCGGTCCAGACATGATTACGAACGCGATTCTCAAAAATTTCACAGCAAAGTGCTTATCTTATTTTGCTTCCCTCTCCAATGCCTGTCTATCTATAGGATATTTCCCCAGGGCATGGAAACATAGCAATATTATGTTCTTCGACAAACCTGGAAAATCAACAAACATTCCAACATCTTATCGCCCCATAAGTCTTCTTTGTAGTCTATCAAAGCTTTCCGAGAAAATCATTTATGCACGCCCCAGTTATTTATCTCAGCATTTGATGCTTCCAGCATTCTAATTTGGCTTCAGAGCCAAATACTCAGCAACACATCAGCTTCTTAGAATCAGCGAAATTATAACCAAAGATTTTAAAGACAAGCAATATACTACAGCAATTTTCTAGAACGTTGCCCAGGCTTTTAATAAGGCTTGGCACAAGTGACTTTTGCATGATTTAAAAATTCCTAACTATATCATTAATTAAATTTCCTCCCATCTGTGTGAAATATCATTTGCAAGCAAGTTCAATGCAACCCTATCACAAACCAATAAACTAAAATCAGGGTTCCCCAAGAATCTGTAGTCGGACCTCTGCTATTTAATATATGTATTCATGCACGACATTTCTGAACCTCCAAATTGTTTTCTGGCTATGTTCGCCGACGATACGGCAATCATATGTTAAAGTCGTAATCTAAATACGGCTATTTCAATTTTTCAAAGTGCCACAGACGAGATACACATATGGTTCAATTATCGGAACATTGATTTAAACCCAACGAAAAGCATGACAACATTTTTACACTTAAAAGGTTTAATAATCCACTCCCCATCTTAATTGGTGGAAGCCCAATACCATGGAACGCTAAAGACAGTGAGATTAAATATTTAGGAGTGTATTTGGATCAAAGACTGACATGGAAAATTAATATAAACAACAAAATAAATAATTGCCACAACAAAATACGACTCCTCTACCTAATTCTGAATAGAAATTCACCATTAAAAATAGAATGTGCTAAACTAATCTACTTCAGTTTTGCGCTCAGCGCTCATGTATGGATGCACAGTGTGGGGCACCATGCCAAACACGTGATGTCTATCGAGCATTTTATAAAAACCACCGCCAAAAGGTTCTTCGGCAACTTAGGGAATTGCCGCCTACCAACCACTACATGCTTGGACAGCGATCCGTTAATCTTCGATTACAACCAAGGCTTCCACAGGATGTGCTTTTAAGTGACAGTGACTAATAGTGAACCACTTAGCCCAAATTTACACCAATTATTTATTAACACTACAACAATAATCAATTAGGTATGCCCTATTAATTTATTTTTATGTTTATGTATTAACGAATACTTAATTTAAAACCTATTGTGTATGGCCCCAGTGTGCTAATCCGGTGTTATCTAATAAAGAAAGAACAATCCGTACAGAAACAGCATTACGACCAGAGATGTATTCGCCCACATAATTACGAAGTTGGACATGTGTAACGACGGCCAAAGCCGACAACTCGAGTAACGTTACCAAGGGTATTACCAAGGCCTCCTATAGTGTACCAGGCCGTCTCATTGCCGAGCGCCTACAAAATAGTGGTCATACGACAGCATTGAGCCCCCATTGAAAACAGCTTATTTTTCGCACAATAAATGTAATAAACCTTCTTGAAATATTGTAAATATGAATTTTAGTGATTGCAAATCATTTCTTTAACTATCATACACCATTAGAAACGAAAATTAGAAGCAGGCCATGATTAGGTATTTATAAGTATATTTGTAATTCATTTATTCAAAATAAAAGTAGGGAAATTCTGATACTATACATTACCATGCAATTTATAGGAATTGTAGTCAGAATTTCTTAGTTAAATCTTCAAAATAATTTAATTCTCCAATACCTTCATTAGCTTTATTATTAACTGTAGAGATTTAGTTAACGGACAACCATTATTATCGGAGAATAGAATGGTAAATACCACACTACGATTATAATATAACTAGCAGTCCAGTGAGACAAATGTCTCATTTAATAAAACAAAAAAGACCGTTTTGCAAATAGAACGCGTATTAAATAAAAACTGTACCCAGACCTGGAAGGTGTCAAAGTGGTTGCCTAACCGATCGACGTTTTAAGGCGCAGAGGGTCGCAGCTCCGTCTGGCTGCTGTAACATTTTTATTTAATACGCGTTCTATTTGAAAAACGGTCTTTTTTGTGATTTCTCGAAAACCGGAAGTGTCACGTGACTGAAATTCGGTTCCTGATCTGACATGACCATTCCAAATATATAACTTTCATAACTTTTTTCTCTATCTCTTACGGTTTGGCTGCTGAAACAGCGTCCCGGACAGACAAAACGGCGTCCCAGACAGACAAAACTGCGTCCCAGAAAGACAAAACAGCGTCCCGGACAGACACGTCTATTAGATAAAGGATTGAAATTGTTGCAGTAATATTAAGTTTATGATTAGTCATAGTAAAGGTATTTAAGCTGTATGAGAAACATATTTATTATGACCCATTTTTCAATATAAAATGGATAACTGCTTAACATTTTCTTCAATGCGAGGAACTAATCAGTTAAGTGCAGAGTAAAAACGTTTTGTTTTCTTCGTATATTTGCAGTAGGTACTTCATAAAATCTAAGTGTAATTTCAAGCTTCAAGGTATGTATTAATGACATATATCTATTTGATACACATATGTTATTATTATTATTGTAGAATAAACCTGATTTATTAAGATTACCTAACGATTCTTTAAAATACCTAGAAATAGATATTGATTTGGCATTCTGTTTGGTTCAAAATTTTGTATATAAACATGATATTAAAATAAATGTAATAATAATCACAATAATAATATATTATAAAAAACTAACGAAAATATTTTTATGATTTATTACAGATGCCACATCGATGTTGCGACTTGGCACGGATGTGGACCCGTTGTATAAGTCGAGATAAATTTAAACCCGCAAAATCAAGTGTAATTTGCATTAACCATTTTGATACGCGGTTTATTAAAATTAATAATTTACATCAACCTGAAGGTTCAGAAAAACTTCACCCTAGGTTAACAAAAGACGCATATCGTACTATTTTTAAAAATCAACTTTCATATTTAACAAAACGTCTGCCTACTCAAAGAAATAGTCCAACTAGAAGAATAAAGGTGGTAGCGGCCCGATCGAAAAAAAATCGACGACGAAAGAAGACAGCAGGATATTGAATTCAATATTCAAACATTGCGCGATACTTATCGAAAACGCTTAAATTTACATGATTTTGTAGTAGTGAATGTAAGATGAACTCACCCTTATAATGTCAATGTGAACTCGTTACTATCATGAAATGTGAGCTAACTTCATGTATGAAATCTGACAGAGAATAAACGAGTTGTCTACCTGCTTTACATGGTGTCAGATCGCGAAAAAGTGAACCTAACCTGACAAAGCACATTGTCGAAAATCGAATTAAAGCATAAGATGGACGAATTAAAACGGCAAAACGACGATCTCAAGAAGAAAGTCGACGAAATGGAACGGCGATTTACCCAAATGCAAACGACAGCGCCCACGACATTCAACACAATACCAGCTCCGGAACGCTTCACATTTGACGCTAGTGACTGGACCAGTTGGATTACAACGTACGAACGCTACAGAATGTTGACAGGGTTGAACAATCAGGCCGAAACAATACAAGTCAATAGCCTCCTTATACATATGGGAAGTGAAGTAGACAAACTTCCAACAGCTGACGATCGGGGAAGCTACTCTAAAATCAAGGACTTACTGGATACTCATTACGTTAAAATGTATGAAAGAGCAAAATTCAATCTTCGCACGCAAAAAGAAGGTGAGTCTGCACAAGAATTTATTTCAGCCGTCGTACAGCTAGCAAAAACATGCAACTACGGAGCAATGACAGACGAGCTGATGCAAGATAGGCTGGTAGTCGGTATCTAAGACAAAAAGCTCTCAGAGTCGCTACAAATGACCAGCGATTTAACATTGCCTAACGCTAGGAATAAAATATTACAGCAAGAAAGAGTTAAACTGGAAAACAAACACCTTCGGGAAACCTCCAGCACGTCAAGTGAGATAAATAGAGTTAAGAAAAATATAAAATACGATAGAATTAATAACGATTATTATAAAAGTAAAGTAAAAGGGCAATGCGATAAATTTAAAAGGAATGCCTCCGATTATCCACAATGTAATTGCCCACAGTTAAAATGTAAGAAATGTTCGCTGAAAAGCCATTTTGCTAACAGATGCAAGACTAAACTAACGGTTAGAGAGATAGATAACATTTTAGGAACAGACACAGAAAACGACTCCAAAACCAGCGACTCCTCATCAGATTATGACGACATGTATGGTATAGCAGAAATAGTGAAAGTGGACGAAGTCACCGGTGGAGAAAATACTCCATGGCACATAGAAGTTGAAATAAATGGACAGAGTGTATCGTTCAAGATCGACACAGGCGCAGATGAGACCATTATAACCTACAGACAGTGCAAGACCATGGAAAATAAACCGAAGCTAATGAAACCACCAAGCAGATTATATGTACCAGGCAACCAACCTTTTAATGTCATGGGAATTATTAACGTGCCGGTGAACTGGAAAGGTAAGGATCACTTAATTACCATGTATGTCATGAAGAACAAAGAAAATTTATTGGGTCGGCCTGCTATAAATAGGTTTGGCTTAATCCAGTGGGTGGATGACGTCACCAATAACAATGAAATACAAAGTACAGTTAACATTATCGATAAATATCCAGACTTATTTACCGGTATAGGTAAATTTAAAAACATACAGTATAACATCCAATTAATAGAAGGTGCTGAACCATTTTCCATTTGCACCCCAAGGAGAATCCCATTGCCTTTAATGAATAAGGTCAAAACCGAATTAAACCGAATGACGGAGGAGGGCGTAATCACAGAAATAAGTGAACCAACTGCATGGTGTGCACCAATGGTAGTCGTCTCAAAGAAAAACGGGACCATACGTATATGCACTGACTTTACAGAACTAAATAAGCATGTTCTTCGCGAAAAATTGATACTGCCATGTGTAGATGAAACCCTAGCAAAGATGAGCAATGCTAAAATCTTCTCGAAATTGGACGCATCCTCAGAGTTTTGACAACTGGAACTCACAGAACAATCATCAAAATACAAATATCTGCCAAATGGCGCTATGATAAGCCTACAATCGCTTACCCTTCGGTATAACATCAGCTCCTAAGGTATATAATAATAATAATAATAATAATAATAATAATAATAATAATGACTTTATTCATTTTGTTTGTATTTACAAAAATTAATCACAAGGCGAGGTTCAGCAGACGCTGCTCTACCACCTAACCTTGGGCAAAATAAATGTTATTATATGGCTTACAGCCTAAGGAGTTTCGTGTGTTACCGCAATATTAAAAACATATAAATACAACGACTGTAAAAAATTGCGAGTATGTTATCTCGGCAGACTAGCGAAAATAGAATAAGGAGTCAGCTTATGTTTTGCAGAGAAAGGAGATGCATTCTATATTTTCTCTTGAATTCCACAAAACTTAATAAAAAGTATTCAGGTTTGAACGAGATAATTACTTTAGACATTTGATAAGTGCAACAAGATTTATATTTCTCAGTTCTATGGGAAGGTATGGTGACAAGAGATGTAGGGCAAAGATTCATATTGATATTAACATTAAGTGAAACAGACCTAAAATCAATTTTTGAATACAAATAAGTAGGACATCTATTACGATATATCTTCATGAACATACATGCTGCATGAAGCAGTCTCCTATTGTGAGTAGACAACCAGCCCGCATCCTTGAGCTTGTGTGACACACTATCATACTTTCTCCCTCCAAAACTGTAACTCAGACACGAACGCTGCACTTGTTGTAATTTATTTTTATCTACAACGCTCAAGCTAGGCCCAAATACTCAAATGGGAAAACACGAGTAAATCACACAGCACAGCTTTAGTCTTAGTTGATAAAAAATGTCTATAGGGATACAAAGCTTTAAGTTAGCCATAAGATTTTTTAAGAATTTGTACAACGTGTTCCGAAAAAATAAGATCCTTATCAATAGTCAAGCCTAAATTCTTAATGACATCAACCACAGCAACAAACTGGTTGTCCACAACAACAAAAACGTGTGGAGAGACAGCTCGCCTAAGATGAGGTGGTCCAAATAAAATTACTTGGGTTTTCAAGGCATTAATTTCTAAGGAATGATTTCTAGATATTTCTAACAGAATCTTTAGATCATAATTAATTTGAGAACAAGCTAAAAGAACGTCTTCATCCTTGAAGGATAAATATATTTGAGTTTCGTCTGCGTATTGATGAGATGAACAAAATTGTAACTGTTTAGCAAAGGTAGCTGTGTAGATGGTATATAGTAAAGGACCCAAAATGGAACCCTGGGGCACTCCTGACTTCAATCGCAAAATGCCATGAATAACATTATTGGTAGTCAAACGGGAGTATTGGTACATATGGAAGATATTATCATATTTGCTGAAAACCGAAAGAAACACGACCAATACCTACACGCAGTACTCAATAAACTACAGAACGCAGGAATCACATTAAACAAAAACAAGTGTGCCTTTGCACTAAATAAAATTAAATTCCTAGGTCATATCGTTAGCGAATTGGGCATTCATACAGACGAAGAACGTGTTACTGCAATCAAGCAATTTCCTGTACCGCAAAACGTATCCGAAGTACGACAGCTTTAGGCATGGTAAACTACCTTACAAAATTTTTACCAGCCGCAGCAGACAGGACTAAAGAACTACGGAAACTATTTAAAATAAAGAATGCATTCTTGTGGACAGACTCGCACCAAAAATGCTTCGAAAACCTAAAAATAACAGTCACTTCTGCTCCCGTTCTCGCTATGTACGATACCAATACAAGAATATTAGCAGATGCTTCTTCCTACGGTATTGGAGGGGTGATGGAACAAAAACAAAGCGACAACGGTAGATGAGCAGTGACAGTTCTGGACCACTTTAAGCATAAGGAAACTCAAAACATAACCTCACTTCTGAACTGGATGGCATGTCCATCCGAAGCATGACATAATCACCGGTAGTTAAGGCGACTGAAGAGTTTCTTGTAGGAAAAGAAGTATTTTTTGTGTCTACAATAACCAGAAGGTCGTTGTAGGGTAGGTATTGCATCATTGCCCAGAAGGTATAACCGGAAGTGGAGTCTGCACCGGGAGCCGGAAGCTAAGGGCTGAGGCCAGGGGCTGAAGCCGAGAACCGGAAGCTGGGGGCTGAAGCCGGGGGCTGAGGGCTGGGGGCTGTTGAGGGTTCAAATAGACGATTAAATATTAAAAAAAGAAAAAAGGAACGGGTAGGAAAAACGAAAAACGGGTGAAAAAATCACACCCCCTAACACGCCCAACCAGCAAATGACGTCATATATAACATATTAAAAATTGGAAGCGCCCTTATGACATTTTCGAAAATTATATTTTGTGGCTGCAAGAACTGATAAACTGCCGAATTCTGATGGTTGAACACTAAAAGGGGTTGTATCTCGTAAACGGGTGGGAAAACGGAAAACGGGTAAAAAAATGGCACCCCCACACTGCCTGTTAACCCCCATCTGAAAATGACGTCATCTATAACATATTAAAAATTGGAAGCGCCCTTATGACATTTTCGGAAATTATATTTTGTAGCTGCAAGAACTGATAAACTGCCGAATTCTGATGGTTGAACACTAAAAGGGGTTGTATCTCGTAAACGGGTGAGAAAAACGGAAAATGGGTGAAAAATGGCACCCCCACACTGCCTGTTAACCCCATCTGGAAATGAAGCCATCTATAACATATTAAAAATTGGAAGTGCCCTTATGAATTTTTTTTGAAAATTATATTTTGGAGCTGTAAAACGTAAGAACCGATAAGCGGCCGAATGCTGATGGTTAAATACTAAAAGGGGCTGTACCTCGTAAACGGGTGAGAAAAACGGAAAACGGATAAAAAAATCACACTCCCTAAAACGCCCAAGCCTACCAATTACGTCATCTATAACATATTAAAAATTGGAAGCGCCCTTATGATGGTTTTGAAAATTATATTCTGGATCCGCAAAAACCGATAAGCCTCCAAACAGTACATGATGAGCCATCTAGCGATAATACATCGGAATTAATTAATGTAATCAAACATTACACGCCATCTGTATCCATACTCTGAAACTACCCCTAATCTAATTAGAAGTATACATCTGACCAAATATCGGCTAGCAATTTATCGTGTTGGAAACCATAAACAGAAATCTCAACCGAGCATCCTGTTGCAAATATCTCGCAGGAAAGCCATAACCTTGCGACTAAACCGAGTATCCTGTTGCAAATATCACAAAGTAAAACCTAGATAATACTAATTAACCGAGTATCCTGTTGCAAATATCTCGCAGGAAAACCATAATCTTGCGACTAAACCGAGAATCCGTTTCACGCTTTCAAAGAAAATTTAATTAGTTTTTGTGGTGAAGAAGCTGGTGATAAGCATTTAGTATATAAACAAACACGGAAAATTATTATTTTAATCCAGTTTTCGAGCTCTCCACGTGTGTATAGTGCTTCGAGTATCAACATCAGTTTACTTCAAGTGCTAATAAAAAGTATCAACATCAGTTTACTTCAAGTACTGGTAACAAGTGTTAACATCAGTTTACTTCAAGTGTTAGCAAAAAGAGCGCCAACATCAATTTACTTCTGGACAAACATTGAAG
The DNA here is from genome assembly GCA_940337035.1 of Agriotes lineatus. Lineage (NCBI taxonomy): Eukaryota > Metazoa > Arthropoda > Insecta > Coleoptera > Elateridae > Agriotes > Agriotes lineatus. Next base: position 2,155,314 of record OW679202.1, on the reverse strand, counting down.
ATGGATTTAAATGCAGTGAATGCCGCCGGCCAGATGGAGAGAAAACCAACTTTAAACGCTATATGTCGATAAATTCTAAATATATAATTACGCATATGAAGCCCGTGAAAACACGCTTTGGCAGATCAATTGTTTGTGAAACAGTGCAAAATCCAATCTTTTTGCCGAAACGTATAGTTGACCAAATCTCAGATGCCGCAATTGAAGACGCTAATATGAACATGAAACTTGCTCTTGTACTGACAGGTTTTATTGGGGAGGGGGACAATGCAATACTTCAACTACAACTTGAAGAGATGCTATAAGATTGATCAAACATTAACAACTAATACAATTTATAATTTTTTAAAACCATTTCGTATTTTAAGCTTAATTCATAATATTTTAATATATCTTATACAATTAGTGGTATTATTTTACGCCAACAGACAGTCGATATTAATTTAAATTTTGCGCAATTACATTGCTGGGTGAACAAACTAAAAGTTTTAGTATAGTCTATATTCCTACAGGACAAAGATTGATATACAGAATATTTTAAGATTTTAATGGTGATGAATACATTTGTTTATAAGATAAAAATTAATATATAGGAGAGCCATTCGTTATCGTAGAGGAGAAGAGAGCTGATCGGCTTAACGCAACCCACATTAGTTTACTTCTACACAAACAATAAAGATGGATTTAAACCAGGTGAATTCCGCTGGAACGATGGCGGGTAACAAGGAGTTACAGCAGACGGGTGGTGCGATGTTAAAAATAGTGCAAGATATGTATAAAACATTATGGAGGTTGGTGTGCAGCTCAGGAAACTGGAAAAACTATTAAAACAATGTAAATTGAATTGCCGACTGTTAAAGAAAGCTATTCATGCTGAAAATTTAAATATTGGCGAAAAACGTCATCTGGAAACTATATGTGGGCACATGAAACGGTATGAAAAAATTATATGTGCCCATCTTGTCAACAAAACAGGTGCAGGGGTGAGAAAAGAAGCGCGAAGTGCTCGAATAGTGTGGGAGGAGATGGAGAATGCGTATAAATGCAGACTTCGGACCGGAGTGATTGTAAATTTAAAACATAAGGAACCAAAATTGTTTTTACAAGACGCATTTCATTTATTTGCTCCGCGTATAAAGAATGTGCATAAAAAACGTCAAACCGTGTTAAAAGTGAACACAACATTTTGTGGTGAGTTTGTTAAAACAACAAAAGACAATGTTATAAATCGAGCAATCTTAAATCAGTGGTATTTCGATAACGTTCAAGATTCCATTTTAAATCAAATAGAGGAATTTAAAGAACAAGAAAGTGGATGGGCGTTATCGGAGATTATATCTTTAGTTGTAAACATACTGTATACTGTGTTCCATGCATCTTCGTACATCGAACTCCCGGAATATATAAAAAAGAAGCATGCGTCTGTCAACGTGAAAAACGATGATCAAGCCTGTTTTGCGTGGGCAATTGTATCCGCCCTGCATCCCACCAACACCCACAGCGATGGAGTTTCCAAATACCACCATTATTCGGATGTGTTGAATTGTGAAGGATTAGACTTCCCAGTGAAGATGACGCAAATTCCCAAGTTTGAAAAAAACAATCCAAACATTTCTGTGAATGTGTATGTGTTAAACAGAAACAAAGACGGAATTAGTGTGTGCCCCGCGTATCTAACTTCCGACAAGAAGCAGAATCATGTGAACCTACTAATGTTTACCGACCCCGCGAATATGATGGACACAAATCTCGATGAACTGTCTGATTTAAACCCCGGTACAGTAATTAGGGACCCCGAGTCCGAAGTAAATTACCACTACTGCTGGATTAAAGATTTAAGTAGGTTAGTAAACACACAGTTAAATAAAAATGGTCATAAAAAATTTATATGCGATAGATGTCTGCATTATTTTTATAGTCGGCAAAGGTTAAACGCTCACGAAATTGATTGCAAAAAATTAAACGAGTGTAAAATTAATCTCCCTTGGCCGGGCGAAAAACTAACCTTCGCTAATTATAAATATCAACAAACCGTACCATTTATTTTATATAGCTATATAGAATGTACATTAAATCCTGTAAGTGAAAGCGCCGGAAAAAATACTGTAAAGTATCAAAAACATGAAGCCTGCAGCATAGGTTATTATTTGCAATGTTCATATGATGATTCACTCTCACATTATAAATCATATACGGGTGCAGATTGCATGAAATGGTTCGGAAAGGAATTACATAAAATTGAATTGGATTTGAGTAGCCATTTTGAAAATATAGTTCCTATGATAATGTTAAACGAATTGCAAGAACGCGAATATCGAGAAGCAACACATTGTTATATTTGCGATAAGCCTTTTGTGGAGGATGATATCAAGGTAAAAGATCATTGTCATTTCACAGGCAAGTATAGGGGTGCGGCACAACAAAGCTGTAACCTAAATTATAAAGTTGATCGTGTAATACCGGTTGTTTATCATAACCTTAGTGGTTATGACAGTCATTTCTTGATAAAAGATGTCGTTACAGCTTTTCCGGGTAACATTTATGTTTTGCCCCAGAATAAAGATAGATACATTTCATTTAAAAAAACCCACAGTGATGCCAATAGTTTAAAATTCAGATTTATCGATTTATTTAGATTTATGAGTTCGGGATTAGATAAATTGTCCTCCTATTTAAACAAAGAAGATTTCAAATTCTCCAGTCACAAAACAAAGAGCTAAACGAACATCAATTATCTCTGTTAACACGAAAAGGTGTATTTCCCTACGACTATATAACTTCCCTTGATGTTTTAACGGAACGTAAATTACCGCCAAAAGAAAAATTTTATAGTAAATTAAAAGATTACTTTATTTCGGATAAAAATTATGCACACGCGGTTGAAGTGTGGAATGCATTCAATTGCCAAACAATACTGGATTATACAATGTTATATTTAAAAACAGATATTTTGTTGTTGGCCGAAATTTTTGAAAATTTTCGTGCGAGTTATCATAGAACTTACGGATTAGATCCTGCCCACTATTACACATTATCTGGATATACCTGGGATGCCATGTTGAAATATACACAAATAGAACTGGCACTCATATCCGATATAGATATGTTGCTATTTGTTGAGCGAGGTATCCGCGGGGGTATTAGTCAATGTTCGAAGCGATATTCTAAAGCAAATAATAAATATTGTCCAGCAGGATACAACCCCACGCAACCCCCAAGATATATCATGTACTACGACGTGAATAATTTGTACGGATGGGCAATAATGCAGTACCTACCCTACAACAATTTTCGATTTTTAACTCGTACAGAAATGGGCTGTTTTGATGTTAATAGTATCGACGATGAGTCTGCAAAAGGGTACATTTTAGAAGTAGATATTGAGTATCCAAACGATATCACGCTACATAATTTTCACGCAGATATGCCAATGTGTGCCGAACACTCTATTCCCCCAAATTCAAAATTACCAAAACTAATGACAATGTTGAATAAAAAAGAACGATATGTGATTCATTACAGAAATCTGAAACAAGCTATAGCTGCAGGCTTAAATGTTACCAAAGTGCATCGCATACTATCTTTCGATCAAGCTCCATGATTAAAATCATACATTGAGTTAAACACTCAACTTAGAACAAACGCAAAAAACGAATTTGAGAAAAACCTGTTCAAATTAATGAATAACGCGGTTTTCGGTAAAACCATGGAGAATGTTCGTAAACACAAAATAGTTAAATTAGTAACACGCTGGGGTGGTCGATATGGAGCTAACCACTACATATCTCAACCTAATTTTCACAGCCGAACCATATTTAATAAAAATCTTGTAGCCATAGAATTATCAAAGCTTGAAATAATGTTTAAGAAACCAATATATGTAGGTATGTCCATATTAGATATAAGTAAAACGTGTTTGTACGATTTCCACTACAATTATATGTTACGCAATTTTAGTTATAAGGATTGTAAACTGTTGTATTCAGATACGGATAGTCTTTTGTATGAGATAACGTGCGACGATATTTATGATATTATGAAACGAGACATTAATATGTTTGATACAAGCGATTAGTTCAAAGACAATATCTACAACATTCCATTGGTGAACAAGAAAGTTCCTGGACTTATGAAAGACGAGTGCAACGGTAAAATAATCACAGCATTTATTGGTTTGAGATCGAAAATGTACAGTGTGAGGGTTGAAGGTAAAGATACGGTTAAAAAGGCTAAAGGTGTACTAGAAAATGTAGTTAAAAATACAATTTGTTTTGACGACTATGTAGCATGTTTGTTTGATAATAAGGATGCTGTAAGAAATCAAAAACTAATTACAGCTAAACGCCATGCTGTACATAGTGTAAGTCAAGATAAAGTAGCTCTTACTAGCGCAGATGATAAGAGATACATTTGTGAAAATAATATAGATACCCTTCCTTGGGGACATTGTTCGCTTTAATATGTATGCTTTTGACGCAATAAATGTATTAAATGCACTCTGTGTTTTATTTTACAACAAAGACTGATACAGATATAGTATTAACATATATATGTAATATGTACAGCTATATTGGACAGATATGGCACTACTATGAACTGGTTTTTGGACTGCTTTGGACTGCTATGAACTGGTTTTTGACAGTTATGAACTGGTTTTTGGACTGCTATGCTACTGCTTTGGACTGGTTAACAGGCTGTTCATTACCTGTTCATAACAGTCTAAAAACCTGTCTGCCTGTCTGTAGGTCTATCTGTCTGTCTGTCTGTCTATCTTCTGCTTGTCTGTCTGTCTGTCCGTCCACCTGTCAGCCTGTCAGTCTGTCTGTACACCTATCCAGACTTGTTGAAACGCGTAGCGAGCCAGACCGCTTCCGCTAAAATAATTTCACCTTATCACCCCTATTTATACACGTCAGATTAGCCGAGTGAGACACCTCACATTCAACACAGAGATAGTGATCTTCTATCCTTTTCAAGATGCATTCAACGGAAACATATGGAATCGTCTCTTCGGGCAACAATGGAGGGTGCCGATGATTGCAGGAACATCTCGATTACAGAAGGCCTATTAAGCATATTTCATATGGGTATAACAAGGACAGATACAGGTATAGTATTAACATATATAATATGTACAGCTATATTGAACAGATATGACACAGCTATGGCACAGCTATGATACTGCTCTGTTGCTTATGGCCAACGGACCGTTCATTATCTGCTCATAACAGTCTAAAAACCAACCCAAAGCAGTCCAAAAACCAGTCCATAGCAGTCCAAAGCAGGTCATAGCAGTAACTCGTACCATAGTTACATAAGGCGCCGCCTTATGTAACTATGGTACAGCTATATGGCACTGCTGATTGCACTGCTATGCCACTGCTAAATTTGAATTTCCCGCCAAAATGACGTCACTTCCTGTCGCCGCAGTCTAAGTTAAGTTAACTATAATTTAATGGGGAAGTAAGGAGTAATAGAAGACATCTTCAACCATTACCTACTAATACAAACCAGGAACATGTACAACCACCAAAGGAATCACACGTAACCATACAATCAACAAACACACCACCGGAGCTAAAGGTTGCCCAGTTACACAGGACCAACGGTATTTCCAGCTCTTCAAGCAGCAGCGCAATTCAACCGCGTCGAAGTGAAACAGCTAAACAAAAACCGAAACGTTATTGTGAAGAAGCAGTGAGTGAAAACATGGACAATTAAAAGTATGTGCAAATTATGTGCTGCGAGAATTGATTATTCAGTACGGTTGCATACTGGCAGTTATTAATTCTTCTGGGGGGCCATCTTCAGATGCACCAGGTAACAGAGCACAATGGTTTAAACGAGGTAGTACGGCATCAGCTTGGATCTCTGGTTTTAACATTTTTAAAATAAGAGGGGGTGGAAACGTTGCATGCGTGCCGCATAGCAGATAGGTTGGTTCTTGTAAAATTCAGCGATGACGAATCACGACAAATAATGATAAAACGTCAGCTGAGGGTCAAATCCTTCTATAAATATATATCAATTCCGGTTTATAAATTTGTACATGACTTAATTTTTATGAAATATTTGTTAGATTATTTTCGACCTCTTTCGTTTTGCTCAAAATTACGTTGAGTTGATGCCGCTTTAATAGGTTTTTTGTCTTGATAAATTTCTGAAGACGGTCCCGTCTAAAGTTTAACCCTGGATCTTAAAGCTACATTTTAAATTCCTTTTGGCCCAAACAATAATGCGTTCACGATTCGTAGAATTCGTCCCGTAAGCGTTCTCTTTTTAAATTCGAAACAAACGGTTTGCATTCAGCAACAATACATTTAGGCAACGTAGCTTAATATTTCATGTTATTAAATTTGACGGCCGCGTAGTTATCACAGTTGTTGCTGGTTAAATTCCATTTGCCCGAAGTATAAACAAAGTCATTCTTTGTTCTCCTTTTCGCGATAAGATCATTCCAACCCTTCTAACTTACTCACTACCCGCTGTATTCCGGCCTGTGGAAATAAATTTCGAGCAGGTACTTTGTCTGAAGCAATAACGAAATTAGGCCTCGAAATTTATTGTTTCCTGTCAACAACTTCTAAAAGTTCTTGAAAAATAATCTTTGTAATTCGACACCCTGGGATTCGTTGCAACAGCAAGAAATTTCTTCTAGAACGTTCTATGGGCAAATGAAATAAGTTTTGATAAGCCCTTAGTTAACCGCACATATAGAAATGATGGTTTTGGAGTTCGAAGTTTTCTTCCGTTGTGCTTCTTTGCGCGGAATTCGATTTGAAATTGAAATCTGTACCCAGCTCCTGAGTAAACTAGACGTGGTGTTTTTTTTTGCACCCCCGGTTCGCAGCTTGTGCCGCGAATCGGGGAGAGCTTTTGCTAACATTTGGTGATTAACATGGTGAATCCTTTTTAGCTTTTGTGCGAACTTTTCGAGTGCCTTGGGGCACGTTAATGGCGAGTGCAGTTAAACCCGAATCTTCGAAGTGAACATTAATTCTTGGGTGTCTTTGGAAGCGCGCGGTGGACAGAGGAAGTGTATTTAACTCGACGTTGTTAAATTGGCCGATTTTCGTTTCATACAGTTGGTCTCCGGGGAGACTTTTGGCACTCTTTGCCGATTCGATTAGAAACGATATCTGAAGAGCCTCAACTAACTTTTTTTCCTGTTAAGTCGGGAAAAAACTATTGAGTAATGCATATCTGTGTTAATGTCGGGTTTAATTAAAGGAAGGGCCCGCTGCGCAATATAGTGTTGTTTGCTGTCACTTCTTCGATTGATGGTTGCTGCCGACTGTCTTCAATTCCCTCGAGTCCTGCTGCCCCTTCTGGAGAATTTGCTACACCTTTTGCACGTCTCGCCAGGCGTCCACGAGGATGAGTACACCTGCATCTAACCCTGCATGCTTTAACTCAGGTAGGCGCCTTGTATTGTATCAACTAAATAATTCTGGTGCCTAACTTAAGGTGCGATTTTATATTTTATTGTGCGTCAGTGCTTATAAACGTTGCGTACGTCCGCTAGGACTTATGATCTGTCTCAGTTAATGTTTACCCGGGGCTTTACTCCTGGCGTCCATTTTATGTCACTTGTTTTTGATAATATTGTGTTTTTTGTGTCTTTGTAACTAGCCCTTCAGATATATTTTGGTTTTCGTGGGGCCCCTTTTCATATTCACGTAGGATATCGTATTACTAAATTTAAACACACCTCCGGGTGTTTGTTTTAATGTACCGATTTGTGTAAACTGTCATTTGTTCCTTTAAATAGTAAACTTGTTAAAATCAGTTCATTCTTTTTATGAATTTTGAAACCCCTTCTGGGTCATTAACTAATCCAGTGTGGCAAAGCCCAAGTGTAATTAATTTTGTGAAGTTAAAGCATGCTCTTTTGATTAAGCGAGCCCCGAGATTTGGGCCAGTCAGTGTTCTCTTGTTATTCTTTAGTGACGGTGGCCTTGAAGGTAAGTAATTTAACGACAAGGTCACCCGGCTACTCGGAGGAGGCTTGGTAAACAACAGGCTGAGGTGTTTAGCAACGTACCTGGAGGACTTCTACATAGGCTACGTGTATTGTTCTTGGTTCTGGACACGTTAGCCACCCCTAATCAGAACCAAGTGGGGCTCAGGCATTTCTTTTTCTGTTAAGCAAGCTTTAGGGTAAGTACCCCGTCGGTTTTTCATTTAAGTCTTCCAACTACCCCTTCCCGACTGAGCTAAGTGCGAGTAACCGGAGCAACAACATCTGCTCCGACACATTAAGATCTGGGATTTCTAGGGAAAGCCGGCGAACCCTGTAGTTTGTACCCGATTTTGGACAATCAATACGACCTATGTCGAGCTGATGAATTAATACCGTAACAGATAACTGGCTATCCCAACGTGTGGCTCGTTTTTGTCGATAGCGCCCTTAGGGCATTGTTTTTGTGTTTCTTTTCTTGTCATACAGCTTCATTTTAGTGTTTGGCATTAACGTCATATAATTTTTTCCAATATTTTTTGTGAAAACTTGACTTTTTAAGACTTTTAAATTTGGAAACGTGTTTTTTTCATATCAGGACGCGTATCCTATATGTTTTCTTTTATTAAATGAGTTCCTTGCTATCCCTTTGTTAGACCAAACATTGTTTTTCCCGGGATTTTTCGCGGGATTTTTGTGTTTTTTCGTGTTCAACATTTCAACATTTTCTTTTCGTGCTAGAGCACATTTTGGAGCCATTCTTTTTCGTGCTATCGTTTATTCTAGTAAGGATCATTAAGCAAACCGTGTTTTTTAGTCTTTTTCGTAAAAACTCTGAAATTTTTTTAAATCCGTTTATTGTTGATTGTGTTTAGCCTTCAGCTAATTCGAAATTTTATTGTGTCATCCTGAATTTAAGTTAAAGTTAGTAGAGTTTATCGACATTGAGTTATTTAGATTACCGATGTTGACCTTTTTTTGTTGTTATTCTTTGATGTGGTGCCGCGTTGTCGTTTGTTGACGAGTTGGAAATCATTTTGTTTTCTTTATCCTTCATTGGTTCGTTGTTAGGATGTGGTTTGTGTTGGTGGGTTTGTGAGATCCGCTTTATGCGAACTTGTAATATCTCTCAAACCATCTTCTTAGTTGGCTTGGCGTAGTTTTTTTGATTGACTTCTATTTCGTTTTTATTTTTATCGTGTATCGCCCAACTTCGTTTTCTGAGTTCATCGCGTGCATCAACACGTAGTGTCTTGTACCCTTTTTGTCGTACCCTTTTCATTTATTGACTTAGTAGTTTATCATGTTGAAGTATGTTGCGATTTAGTCGCCTGTTGTCGTCGTGTTTAAGTGACATATTTATGGGCGATCTGTCGTCGCCTACCGAATTTTGTTTAGATGACTTTAGGTTGTCACTTTAGGTGTCTTTGCCCTGTGGGAAAGACTTTTTCGTGGAAGACTTTTGATGGCTTTAGGTCATGTATCGTAGTCCTGCCCTTTGGGAGGAGCAATTTTGTTGTTAGCTTTTGAGCTTCGTGTGACAGTCAAGGCCAGGCTGTTCGCATGTTGTGTCTTTAGTGAAGTTTATGTTGACATTTGTTGGAGACTTTGTTTTTCCGGTTTTCTTTTGGTGTTCGGTGTTGGAGTCATTTTCGGTTCCGCATTATGCGAATTTAGAGACGATTTGGCTTTCGGCATCGTCATTGATTGAGGATTTCGGTGGACTTAGTTTTCTTTTCCTTGACAATCCGAAGTCACAATGGATTAACCATAGTAGTAGAGATGGGTCGGTTCTGGACCACCCCATGTCATTTCTGGACCACTTTGCGGCTGACGCAATATTGCGCAATCTCAAGCGCTCCAAACCAAATGTCAAAGGTCATCGGTGTCTGTCAGTCACCAAAAATCTATCTTTCTCTCTTTAACACATAGGGTTCTACAAAAAAAAACATCTTTCTCTCTCTAACTCAAGCGAGCTCGGGGGCAAAGCCCCAGCCGCCATATTGTGGGGCCCGCATGCGCAACACCAACCCCAGGGGGCAGAGCCCTAGCCGCCGGGGCACCCATGTTCAAGTATATATTTTCGGGTATATTTTTATATTAAAAATGTAAGATATTGCGTAACATGTTCTGGGTATTGCGCAACATCAACCCCAGGGGGGCAAAGCCCCAGTCGCCATATTGTGGGGCCCTCATGTGCAAGTTCGGGAGCGGAGAAAGTTTCAAGGTCACGCCAACCCCGAGGGGCAGAGCTCCAGCCGCCGGGGGCTCGCATCAGGTTTTTTGTATATTTAAGGTTAATTTATTCCAGCGCTGCGGTTAACTGTCAAATTTTGATGAGCGTGGGAACCGGAAGTGAAACCCCAAAGGTGTCATCTTCATTATCTTGAGTGTCATCTTCATAAAGCCACATGTCAAAGTTGATCGGAGTCTGTCCGCCGGGGCCTCCATGCACAAGTTCGGGAGCGGAGAAAGTTTCAGCCGCTGGGGCCCGCATGCGCACTCCAACCTCGAGGCAAAGCCCCAGCCGCCGGGGCCCCCTTGAACAAGTTAGAGGATGGAGGAAGTGTCAAAATGAAAAGGGGTAGTATCTCGTCTGTCAGACTCCAAAACTTTATCTTTCTCTCTCTAACACATAGGTTTCTACAAAATCCATCTTTCTTTCTCTAACACATAGGTTTCTATATGTATCTTTATCTACATAACATAAAAATGCAAGAGCGGAGGAAGTTTCAAGGTTACATCAACCCCAGAGGGCAGAGAGGACGCAAAGGTGTCATCTTCATTATCTTGAGTGTCATCTTGCCATTGTGGAAACCGGTTTCAAAAGTCGTTAGATGTGAATAACATCCCCTAAACATCAACTCCGGGGCCCCATGTCCAAGTATATATTTTCGGGTAAATTTTTTAAAGCCAAATGTCAAAGTTCATCGGAGTCTGTCAGACCCCGGGGGGCAATGCAAATTTAAGGCTAATCTATTTCTTAATGTAAAAAATAGCGCCGTGGCTAACTAACAAATTTTGATGAGCGTGGGAACCGGAAGTGAAACCGCAAAAGTGTCATCTTCATTATCTTGAGTGTCATCTTCATAAAGCCACATGTCAAAGTTGATCGGAGTCTGTCCGCCGGGGCCTCCATGCACAAGTTCGGGAGCGGAGAAAGTTTCAACCGCCGGGGCCCGCATGCGCACACCAACCTCGAGGCAAAGCCCCAGCCGCCGGGGCCCCCTTGAACAAGTTAGAGGATGGAGGAAGTGTCAAAATGAAAAGGGGTTGTATCTCGTAAACGGGTGGGAAAAATGAAAAACGGGTGAAAAATGGCACCCCCACACTACTTGTTAACCCCCATCTGGAAATGAAGCCATCTATAACATATTAAAAATTGAAAGTGCCCTTATGACAATTTTTGTAAAATTATATTTTCGAGCCGCAAGAACTGATAAACAGCCGAATGTCGGGTGGCTGAACACTAAAAGGGGTTGTATCTCGTAAACGGGTGGGAAAAATGAAAAACGGGTGAAAAAATGGCACCCCCACACTACTTGTTAACCCCCATCTGGAAATGAAGCCATCTATAATATATTAAAAATTGAAAGTGCTTTTATGGCAATTTTTGAAGCTGCAAGAACTGATAAACAGAACATAATTAATAGGGAAACGACATTCTTGAACTTGCGACGTTATCGTTTTGCTACATGTATTAACTAATATAAATAACAGTTATGTCGGCGCGCACACGTTTAATACAATTTTAAACGCCTGCCTATTGAGGCCTAGTTTTTTTACAGGTTAATTTGTCGTAACCTAAATCATTCAACCCTTATCTTGTTGCACGGAGTGGGAAAAGTTGGCGCCCAGGAATCTGTGAGTAAGCCACATCCACATATTTTATGGACACCCGGGGTACTCATATATTTTATATTCAAACCTGCTAGATGAAAACGATCACTCCTATGCCGACAATAAAATTATCTAATTAATAACAGTTATAGAAGCGTCAATGTCACAAAACATTTAGCCTTAATTACAATTATTACGGAGTGCATAAAAATATAGCAGATGTAATTAATGTTCGCGAATATGCAATGCGGTGAAAGTGTATACTTGAACTGACCCCGGAAAAAATCGAATGTCGCGCTACGCTAAATTGCAAATATGTTTTTCAATTAGGCGCTAGTTATTATATATTTTGTTTTACGTACACGTTTATTTTAACTACGCATGGAATTACACCTCCTAAAATTGATACATTAATTCCTGAGCCATCTTTTTTATTTTTAACATTATTTAAGAACAATAGTCGAATGCTAAGTAAAGTTTCATAGCACAACTTAGTATTATAAGATTTTCGATATGCGCTTTAATCCTGTGTTTCTAACGAGATTATTCACTGCGTGCTTTGTACAGTAAATATAAATTCATACTAGATGCATGTAATCCGCGCTAAAAAATGCCATTTACATTTACATATAAAGTTGTTTGATTCCATTATATAATGATATGATACACGTTTAACAAAGCGCAATAACAAATCGGTCTGGAATGATATAAACAAGCGGGTCAACCAATTTTTAAAATAAATATTTTTAAAAGTTGCCGTTTTTTATTACAGCTTATACTTCGGAGCATCAACGAAAAATTTTTCTTTTTTATCTGGTAATAAAGCGCAATGGTGGTGTGTTTTTAGCCCGCTAGTAACATAAATTTAATGTTGTATAATATAATTTCAAAGAATCCTTGAAATAATAGGTTCATCAAAGAATGCACACCAATTAAATCAAATACGAGACGCATACCGCAGTAAACGTCTACTTAAATTAATAATTTGAAGGGGCTGTTATCTTAAAATGTACTGCTCGGGTTTGCTTATTTTAATAGCATTAAATTAAAAGCAGGCGCAAATTGGTAAAGTTAGTAGACACGTTTTAATTAAAAAAATATAAAACCTAAACTCATTATGCGTCCTAAAGCGGCAGTGGTGCAATTTCTCTCGTATTGACACTTCTGCAACTGATCTTGAGCTCACAATATTACCTTTCTAATTTAAGGCGGTTTATATCGCACTTGACCTTCGACTCATAGGACAGGTGCACACTTTCGCTGCATTACGTGTTCGAGAATGTTAATTTCATATATTAAAACAGGGGCATTATAAACAAAACCTACTATGTAAAGCAATAAAATTAAAACACGAGATAAAGATGGGGAAAAAATTTGCTACAAAGATTTCTGCAGTTTATATCCGTAGGTGTGCAAATACGGCAAGTTTCCAGTTGGCCACCCGGATGTACACGTGTGCTCATAAAAATGGAATACACTTACTGTTGCACTGATGTGAAAAGTCGTATTATTCACATTATTAAATACATTTTTATACGATATCTTTATTTAACCATTTTCTTTTAACTTAATACAACAAACAATTTCACTTTATCGATGTTTCAAGCCAACCGGTATTACAAAAATCAGTCCAACAGCAAGTGTATTCCATTTTTTATGAGCACAAGTGTACATGTGGGAAAATTGCCAGCAACAACCCGAACAGGGAGCAGAGGGGCTAATTCAGTGTATTATATTGATACCACAAGATTTATATCATCCCTGTTTCACCAATAAAAGAAAATAAAAAATTGCTGTTCTCTCTCTCTGTCATGCCCTGTAAACTCCAATCAAGGGATATGTACTCGCACTGAAAACGAGAGAGCGGGCACATGGGTCATAGATGAGGTTAGGGCGGCTCTCAGCAAAGGATATCGCATCTTAAAAATTCAAGAAGAAATATACGGTATGAACGGGTCTGTTTACAGAATTTATAGTCACATTTCTGAAAATTAAACAAGAGGCATCAGGATGACCTCAAGGCTGTTCAACTGAAGAACAGAAGCAGCAATATATAGATGATTATTTTCGAATCGAAAGTATACGACTGGCCCCGACTAAAATAGAAAGAAACCCTGGTTTACGCTCCTTGGCTAAACTTATGCTGAATTCGTTCTGGGATAAGTTTGGTCAGCGGGAAAATCAGCCCAAGACAGAAATAATTACAGAGCCTGCTGAATTGTACTCGCTCCTAACCTACCCAAAAATCAATATCTGACATATAAATCCTGTTAATGAAGAAACTATAATTGTTAATTGGGTACACAAAGAGCAAGCATCTGAGCCCCTATTGACTGTGAATGTGGCGATATCCTGTTTCACGACTGCGCTGTATAACGAGATGGAGAAATTGGAGGGAGAGGGTTTTGTACGGAGATACTGATTCACTTTAGTACATATCCAAGGAAAATCACTATGAACCCCCATCGGAGAACTTCCTATGTGAAATAACCGATGCGCTAGACCGCTAGAGGAATATGGACCAGGAAGTTATATAACTAATTTTGTAACAGGGGGACCTAAAACATACGCCTATGCGGTTTATTCGCCAGAAACAAAAAATATGCAGAGATTTGTAAATTTAAAGGTATTACCTTATCGCAGAAAAATCTTGAAAAAGTTAATATGTGTGTTTTAGAAGATCTAATAATAAATATGGGTAAAGACAAGGAGGTAATTCTGTTTAATAAAAACATTCGTACAACTATGAACCATACGATAGTAACAAAAGACGAATTTAAAATCTCTAAATTACATTTAATAAACGCAGAATCATAGAAAATTACGATTCTGTGCCCTATGGGTACACCAAAAGATCAAAACTTGTTTAAACATAGTACCCCATGTTAGAAGTACTGATAACCTCCAGAATATTTTGACAGTTCGCATGTTAGCAGGTTAACAGTTCGAAGCAGTTAACCATACGCTATATGAAAAACATTAAAAAACAGTGTTAAATTAGCCTAATATAACAGATAGCTACAGCTATATGGCAGAGCCAGCTGTCATATACAGATATAATCAACAGGTCAGAAAACGTTTCGAACAGGTCTGGAGCAACCACCACTCAGTCCAACACAATCCCTTTGCATGTATCATGCTAAAACTTATTGTTATTGCGCGTTGTCTAAAGTGTATTATTTACAGTTCTAAAGCACATAGACTTACATGGCGGTGGCTTTGTCTAACACGCAGTTGTATATGACACTAGAAAAAGTTATCATATTTAAATAAGAGGGTGTGCGAGTGTGTCGTTAACCTAAGAACCGCCTAGGTTTCTACAAGTTACTAAATTTACTATCTATCCAGCGTAAAAATATAGGAAATGTACGCCGCAGTGTCAAGTTCAATATGACCTACATTATGCGCATAAAATTAGAAAGGTTTGCTTAATTATTATTGCGCCAATTTGCATAAGTATTTTATTTTAAATATGATTTTCTTCTTTGGAACAAGTTAATAGCATCGGATTTTTAGAAATCAAACCAGTTTTCAGAATAAGTGAAAAACATAGCCTAATCCCTGTGCCAATGCATGTATGTAATCAAGTCACCGTTGATACATCAAAATATAAATAATTTTAAAAATGCGTCAAGTTGTTTGAATTATTATGGTGATTAAATCATCCTGAATTACATTTCTCGTCGACATTTTAACCATTTTGACATGGTTCCTACCAGTATATACCGGCACATATTCCCTGTATTTAATTAAAAAGTACACATCAAAGCATTGCGAGTATTTGCTGTGCAAACAATTATACCACAAACCTGGTTATCCGAAAGTAAACACAGTTCTAGGCCAAGATAATATAATTGAGATAAACGCTGTACTTAATACGTACTCCGGTCGGGCATACATCTTTTAATCACTATATGTTATATAAACGAAAGACATTTATGATAGATATGTGTTTCGTTTGTGTAAAACTTGAATATTTAGCAGTTTAGTTAATACTTTTATTTTTAACAATAATACATGTATGTTTTAACCAAAAAATACAATTACATTTTCAATATTGTTCGCTGTTAGGGTTATGATGCGTGTTTGTGTTCATAAAACAGTTGCTCAAAAATATTTAAACATGACAGACAGACTGTGATTGCTATTCAACATTCCCTCTATTATGCGCCTCCTCTTTTTGTTCTTGACGCTTCAGTTCTTTGATAATCGCTGCTGAGGCATTAGATGCAAGAACCGGGGCCCTAGCGTATGCGGTTCACCTGTTGCAAGAGTTTTTCTTTATTAGGGCCGGGCAACGCAAGTCGAACGGCGAGCGGCCGTTGGGAGAGATGCAAGGGAAAGATGCAAACTAAATCGGAAGACATTCCTCCTTACACAGACAGATAGACAAACAGACAGACAGATGCTCTCTGCTCTCGGTAGACCTTCTTGGTTTGAACCTGTCTGTCTGTATAGCTGTCTGTCTGTTTGTCTGTCTGTCTGTTTGTCGGCCGTTGGGAGAGATGCAAGGAAGAGATGCAAACTAAATCGGAAGACTTTCCTCCTTATTGTTTTACACAAATGTGTTCTTATACAATATAGTTGTTTAATGTAATTGTGCATGTATCGATTTTTTCCTGAAAAACAACAGTATCCTAGACGACACGTTTTCCTGTCTGTATAGCTGTCTGTCTGTTTGTCTGTCTGTCTGTTTGTCGGCCGTTGGGAGAGATGCAAGGAAGAGATGCAAACTAAATCGGAAGACTTTCCTCCTTATTGTTTTACACAAATGTGTTCTTATACAATATAGTTGTTTAATGTAATTGTGCATGTATCGATTTTTTCCTGAAAAACAACAGTATCCTAGACGACACGTTTTCCTGTAAAAAACCTCAAAATATGTAATATTAAACAGACAACAAATCTGTCTGTCCCAACGGCGGCGAGAGACAGGCAGACAGGCAGACAGACAGACAGACAGACAGACAGACAGACAGACAGACAGACAGAAAGACAGCCAGACAGAAAGACAGCCAGACAGACAGATAGTCATATGCTCTCAGCTCTCGGTAGACCTTCTTGGTCTGTCTTTCTGAAGATAGAAGAACAACCGGCACTGTCTACTTCAAAACCGGCATGCATGCATTATTCACAATCTTTTTGTTACTGCGCCTTATCCAATGTTTATCATTTTCACAAACACTATGTGATGCAATATGTATCTGCTCCCGAAATGTATAATTAAAGGTAAATAAATAAACAACTTTTATAAACGTGTTTTATTCGTTTTGCAGTTCTAAGGAATAATGACCCCGTGGAATGGTATCTATTCTGCTTCTTTTATCATATTTATTTTCACAAATTTATATTGTTATGATTATTAGTAATACACTAATCTAAGACCTAAACATAATAATTCTTATAAATAGAAACAGCAACATCAGAAGCAGATTAAAATAACAAATTCTCTTCCAAATTCTATTGTAAACGATTTGTTGTCTGTTTAATATTACATATTTTGAGATTTTTTTACAGGAAAACGTGTCGTCTAGGATACTGTTGTTTTTCAGGAAAAAATCGATACATGCACAATTACATTAAACAACTATATTGTATAAGAACACATTTGTGTAAAACAATAAAGAGGAAAGTTTTCCGATTTAGTTTGCATCTCTCCCAACGGCCGACAAACAGACAGACAGACAAACAGACAGACAGCTATACAGACAGACAGGTTCAAACCAAGAAGGTCTACCGAGAGCAGAGAGCATCTGTCTGTCTGTTTGTCTGTCTGTCTGTGTAAGGAGGAACGTCTTCCGATTTAGTTTGCATCTTTCCCTTGCATCTCTCCCAACGGCCGCTCGCCGTTCGACGTGCGTTGCCCGGCCCTAATAAAGAAAAACTCTTGCAACAGGTGAACCGCATACGCTAGGGCCCCGGTTCTTGCATCTAATGCCTCAGCAGCGATTATCAAAGAACTGAAGCGTCAAGAACAAAAAGAGGAGGCGCATAATAGAGGGAATGTTGAATAGCAATCACAGTCTGTCTGTCATGTTTAAATATTTTTGAGCAAGTGTTTTATGAACACAAACACGCATCATAACCCTAACAGCGAACAATATTGAAAATGTAATTGTATTTTTTGGTTAAAACATACATGTATTATTGTTAAAAATAAAAGTATTAACTAAACTGCTAAATATGCAGGTTTTACACAAACGAAACACATATCTATCATAAATGTCTTTCGTTTATATAACATATAGTGATTAAAAGATGTATGCCCGACCGGAGTACGTATTAAGTACAGCGTTTATCTCAATTATATTATCTTGGCCTAGAACTGTGTTTACTTTCGGATAACCAGGTTTGTGGTATAATTGTTTGCACAGCAAATACTCGCAATGCTTTAATGTGTACTTTTTAATTGAATACAGGAAATATGTGCCGGTATATACTGGTAGGAACCATGTCAAAATGGTTAAAATGTCGACGAGAAATGTAATTCAGGATGATTTAATCACCATAATAATTCAAACAACTTGACGCATTTTTAAAATTATTTATATTTTGATGTATCAACGGTGACTTGATTACATACATGCATTGGCACAGGGATTAGGCTGTTTTTCACTTATTCTGAAAACTGGTTTGATTTCTAAAAATCCGATGCTATTAACTTGTTCCAAAGAAGAAAATCATATTTAAAATAAAATACTTATGCAAATTGGCGCAATAATAATTAAGCAAACCTTTCTAATTTTATGCGCATAATGTAGGTCATATTGAACTTGACACTGCGGCGTACATTTCCTATATTTTTACGCTGGATAGATAGTAAATTTAGTAACTTGTAGAAACCTAGGCGGTTCTTAGGTTAACGACACACTCGCACACCCTCTTATTTAAATATGATAACTTTTTCTAGTGTCATATACAACTGCGTGTTAGACAAAGCCACCGCCATGTAAGTCTATGTGCTTTAGAACTGTAAATAATACACGTTAGACAACGCGCAATAACAATAAGTTTTAGCATGATACATGCAAAGGGATTGTGTTGGACTGAGTGGTGGTTGCTCCAGACCTGTTCGAAACATTTTCTGACCTGTTGATTATATCTGTATATGACAGCTGGCTGTGCCATATAGCTGTAGCTATCTGTTATATTAGGCTAATTTAACACTGTTTTTTAATGTTTTTCATATAGCGTATGGTTAACTGCTTCGAACTGTTAACCTGCTAACATGCGAACTGTCAAAATATTCTGGAGGCTATCAGTACTTCTAACATGGGGTACTATGTTTAAACAAGTTTTGATCTTTTGGTGTACCCATAGGGCACAGAATCGTAATTTTCTATGATTCTGCGTTTATTAAATGTAATTTAGAGGTTCTAAATTCGTCTTTTGTTACTATCGTATGGTTCATAGTTGTACGAATGTTTTTATTAAACAGAATTACCTCCTTGTCGTCTTTACCCATATTTATTATTAGATCTTCTAAAACACACATATTAACTTTTTCAAGATTTTTCTGCGATAAGGTAATACCTTTAAATTTACAAATCTCTGCATATTTTTTGTTTCTGGCGAATAAACCGCATAGGCGTATGTTTTAGGTCCCCCTGTTACAAAATTAGTTATACCGGGTGTCCGTTCTCAAAGTCGAACATAGGCGATTAACATTGTATTAAACGTTGTTGCCGATTCCTGCTCGCCAATTCAACTTACAGGGAAGGTAATGGTATAAATGGAAAGATAAAATTATTAAGCATCAAATGATACCAATAATAATATTCAAGATTCGATTTTTATTTTAAAATACTAATTTAAAGCTTGGGATTTTTAAATATGTCATGCTTTGCTTTTCAAGTTTGATAGAATTTGTCAAAAAAATTGGTAATTAGTTGGCGTAAATCAGGTATTTTCTGTCAACGTCTGAAAAAATTATCTACAGAAAAATGAATTATTTCAATGAAAAATGAGTGAATGCACTAATGTTAATTGTCTATGTTCGACTTTGAGAATGGACACCCGGTATAACTTCCTGGTCCATATTTCTCTAGCGCATCGGTTATTTCACATAGGAAGTTCCCCGATGGGGGTTCATAGTGATTTTCCTTGGATATGTACTGGAGTGAATCAGTATCTCCGTACAAAACCCTCTCCCTCCAATTTTTCCATCTCGTTATACAGCGCAGTCGTGAAACAGGATATCGCCACATTCACAGTCAATAGGGGCTCAGATGCTTGCTCTTTGTGTACCCAATTAACAATTATAGTTTCTTCATTAACAGGATTTATATGTCAGATATTGATTTCTGGGTTGGTTAGGAGCGAGTACAATTCAGCAAGCTCTGTAATTATTTCTGTCTTGGGCTGATTTTCCCGCTGACCAAACTGACCCCAGAACGAATTCAGCATAAGTTTAGCCAATGAGACTAACCAGGGTTTCTTTCTATTTTAGTCGGGGCCAGTCGTATACTTTCGATTCGAAAATAATCATCTATATATCTGCTTCTGTTCTTCAGTTGAACAGCCTTGAGGTCATCCTGATGCCTCTTGTTTAATTTTCAGAAATGTGACTATAAATTCTGTAAACAGACCCGTTCATACCGTATATTTCTTCTTGAATTTTTAAGATGCGATATCCTTTGCTGAGAGCCGCCCTAACCTCATCTATGACCCATGTGCCCGCTCTCTCGTTTTCAGTGCGAGTACATATCCCTTGATTGGAGTTTACAGGGCATGACAGATAGAGAGAACAGCAATTTTTTATTTTCTTTTATTGGTAAAACAGGGATGATATAAATCTTGTGGTATCAATATAATACACTGAATTAGCCCCTCTGCTCCCTGTTCGGGTTGTTGCTGGCAATTTTCCCACATGTACACTTTGTAATACCGGTTGGCTTGAAACATCGATAAAGTGAAATTGTTTGTTGTATTAAGTTAAAAGAAAATGGTTAAATAAAGATATCGTATAAAAAATTTATTTAATAAAGTGAATGATACGACTTTTCACATCAGTGCAACAGTAAGTGTATTCCATTTTTATGAGCACACGTGTACATCCGGGTGGCCAACTGGAAACTTGCCGTATTTGCACACCTACGGATATAAACTGCAGAAATCTTTGTAGCAAATTTTTTCCCATCTTTATCTTGTGTTTTAATTTTATTGCTTTACATAGTAGGTTTTGTTTATAATGCCCCTGTTTTAATATATGAAATTAACATTCTCGAACACGTAATGCAGCGAAAGTGTGCACCTGTCCTATGAGTCGAAGGTCAAGTGCGATATAAACCGCCTTAAATTAGAAAGGTAATATTGTGAGCTCAAGATCAGTTGCAGGAGTGTCAATACGAGAGGAATTGCACCACTGCCGCTTTAGGACGCATAATGAGTTTAGGTTTTATATTTTTTTAGTTAAAACGTGTCTACTAACTTTACCAATTTGCGCCTGCTTTTAATGTAATGCTATTAAAATAAGCAAACCCGAGCAGTACATTTTAAGATAACAGCCCCTTCAAATTATTAATTTAAGTAGACGTTTACTGCGGTATGCGTCTCGTATTTGATTTAATTGGTGTACATTCTTTGATGAACCTATTATTTCAAGGATTCTTTGAAATTATATTATACAACATTAAATGTATGTTACTAGCGGGCTAAAAACACACCACCATTGCGCTTTATTACCAGGTAAAAAAGAAAAAATTTCGTTGATGCTCCGAAGTATAAGCTGTAATAAAAAACGGCAACTTTAAAAATATTTATTTTAAAAATTGGTTGACCCGCTTGTTTATATCATTCCAGACCGATTTGTTATTGCGCTTTGTTAAACGTGTATCATATCATTATATAATGGAATCAAACAACTTTATATGTAAATGTAAATGGCATTTTTGAGCGCGGATTACATGCATCTAGTATGAATTTATATTTACTGTACAAAGCACGCAGTGAATAATCTCTTTAGAAACACAGGATTAAAGCGCATATCGAAAATCTTATAATACTAAGTTGTGCTATGAAACTTTACTTAGCATTCGACTATTGTTCTTAAATAATGTTAAAAATAAAAAAGATGGCTCAGGAATTAATGTATCAATTTTAGGAGGTGTAATTCCATGCGTAGTTAAAATAAACGTGTACGTAAAACAAAATATATAATAACTAGCGCCTAATTGAAAAACATATTTGCAATTTAGCGTAGCGCGACATTCGATTTTTTCCGGGGTCAGTTCAAGTATACACTTTCACCGCATTGCATATTCGCGAACATTAATTACATCTGCTATATTTTTATGCACTCCGTAATAATTGTAATTAAGGCTAAATGTTTTGTGACATTGACGCTTCTATAACTGTTATTAATTAGATAATTTTATTGTCGGCATAGGAGTGATCGCTTTCATCTAGCAGGTTTGAATATAAAATATATGAGTACCCCGGGGTGTCCATAAAATATGTGGATGTGGCTTACTCACAGATTCCTGGGCGCCGACTCCTCCCACTCCGTGCAACAAGATAAGGGTTGAATGATTTAGGTTACGACAAATTAACCTGTAAAAAAACTAGGCCTCAATAGACAGGCGTTTAAAATTGTGTTAAACGTGTGCGCGCCGACATAACTGTTATTTATATTAGTTAATACATGTAGCAAAACGATAATGTCGCAAGTTCAAGAATGTCGTTTCCCTATTAATTATGTTCTGTTTATCAGTTCTTGCAGCTCAAAAATTGCCATAAAAGCACTTTCAATTTTTAATATATTATAGATGGCTTCATTCCAGATGGGGGTTAACAAGTAGTGTGGGGGTGCCATTTTTTCACCCGTTTTTCATTTTTCCCACCCGTTTACGAGATACAACCCCTTTTAGTGTTCAGCCACCCGACATTCGGCTGTTTATCAGTTCTTGCGGCTCGAAAATATAATTTTACAAAAATTGTCATAAGGGCACTTTCAATTTTTAATATGTTATAGATGGCTTCATTTCCAGATGGGGGTTAACAAGTAGTGTGGGGGTGCCATTTTTCACCCGTTTTTCATTTTTCCCACCCGTTTACGAGATACAACCCCTTTTCATTTTGACACTTCCTCCATCCTCTAACTTGTTCAAGGGGGCCCCGGCGGCTGGGGCTTTGCCTCGAGGTTGGTGTGCGCATGCGGGCCCCGGCGGCTGAAACTTTCTCCGCTCCCGAACTTGTGCATGGAGGCCCGGCGGACAGACTCCGATCAACTTTGACATGTGGCTTTATGAAGATGACACTCAAGATAATGAAGATGACACTTTTGCGGTTTCACTTCCGGTTCCCACGCTCATCAAAAATTTGTCAGTTAGCCACGGCGCTATTTTTTACATTAAGAAATAGATTAGCCTTAAATTTGCATTGTCCCCCGGGGTCTGACAGACTCCGATGAACTTTGACATTTGGCTTTAAAAAATTTACCCGAAAATATATACTTGGACATGGGGCCCCGGAGTTGATGTTTAGGGGATGTTATTCACATCTAACGACTTTTGAAACCGGTTTCCACAATGGCAAGATGACACTCAAGATAATGAAGATGACACCTTTGCGTCCTCTCTGCCCTCTGGGGTTGATGTAACCTTGAAACTTCCTCCGCTCTTGCATTTTTATGTTATGTAGATAGAGATACCTATAGAAACCTATGTGTTAGAGAAACAAAGATGGATTTTGTAGAAACCTATGTGTTAGAGAGAGAAAGATAGAGTTTTGGAGTCTGACAGACTCCGATAACCTTTGACATTTGGCCTAGGGTTGATATTGCGCATGCGGGCCCGGCGGCTGGTGCTCTACCCCCGATGTCTGACAGATACTGATGAACTTTGATATTTGGCTTTAAAAAATTACCCGAAAATATATACTTGAACATGGGGGTCCGGCGGCTGGGGCTCTGCCCCTCGAGGTTGGTGTTGCGCAATATCCAGAACATGTTACGCAATAACTTACATTTTTCAATAAAAATTTACCCGAAAATACATACTTCCACAAGGGCATCCGGCTGCTGGGGCTTTGCCCCCGGGTCCGGCGGCTGAGGCTTTCTCCGGCCTCTAACTTGCTCAAGGGACCCCCCAATATGGCGGCACAGACTCCGATGAACTTTGATATTTGGCATTATGAAGATGACACTCAAGATAATAAAGATGACACCTTTGCGGTTTCACTTCCGGTTCCCACGCTCATCAAAATTTGACAGTTAACCGCAGCGCTGGAATAAATTAACCTTAAATATACAAAAAACCTGATGCGAGCCCCCGGCGGTTGGAGCTCTGCCCCTCGGGGTTGGTGTGACCTTGAAACTTTCTCCGCTCCCGAACTTGCACATGAGGGCCCCACAATATGGCGACTGGGGTTGATGTTGCGCAATACCCAGAACATGTTACGCAATATCTTACATTTTTAATATAAAAATTTACCCGAAAATATATACTTGAACATGGGGGCCCCGGCGGCTAAGGCTCTGCCCCCTGGGGTTGGTGTTGCGCATGCGGGCCCCACAATATGGCGGCTGGGGCTTTCCCCCCGGGCTCGCTTGAGTTAGAGAGAGAAAGATGGTTTTTTTTGTAGAACCCTAGGTGTTAAAGAGAGAAAGATAGATTTTTGGTGACTGACAGACACCGATGACCTTCGACATTTGGTTTGGAGCGCTTGAGATTGCGCAATATTGCGTCAGCCGCAAAGTGGTCCAGAAATGACATGGGGTGGTCCAGAACCGGCCCATCTCTACTACTAACCATGTGTGACATACTGTTGTATATAATTGTTCGTTTCATTAGAATAGGATAGGTTAGTGTAGGCTAGGCGGCCTTCAAGGCCTTCAAGAATCCTGTCGTTCTTGGCTACCCCTTTCTTTGATCGTTTGTTGCTGTGGGACAAACACAAGAAGTTGATCCCGTGACGCCTCGCGTGCCCTCTTCAACGGGTCTTCGTGAGTTAGGCTGCGAACCTTGGGGTTTCGTACCCTGTGTTCGATTGGTAGGTTGGACGGAAGAGTGGACAGTGATGACTTATACCCTATTATGACCAGCTCATTCAAGAGCAAAACAAATCCCAGGCGGGATATCAACTCTTCTCTCTCATCTTTCTTCTTTCGTTCTATCCTCCCTTTACCGTGTGTCTGGCGACATCTGTCATTGTTCTCAACCGCTTTGCCTTTGGCACTTTTCCTTTTAAACCGTGACATGGGGCCGGATAGTGAGTCGGCAGTGGGTCCGGTCGCCTTGCTTACCCGCCACCCCATGGACGCGTGCCATGGCCGCTCGGCCATGGTCGGATTATTTTGAGATGTGGACACCACCCTTTACGGCGTAGAGTGGTCCGTGTTTTCTTTAAATTTTTCTTTGAGATTTTGAGTTTCAATCGCCAAGTCGAATGGAACCCCTGGCGGAGTACCCTCCTGTGTGACAAATTACGTTTATTTGTCGCCCGATTCCCTGGTCCGGGGAGGGGTGTTCTAGGCTTCACCGAACCGTCAGTGCCTGATTAAGGTTTTACGTATTTTCCAACGGCGTAACCGGTCTTTTTGGCAATTTTTTTCTCTTCCTTCTCACTCTGTCCATTGACGCTTATCAGTCATCGCTCGGTTGGGATCCTGAGTAGTGACGGCTATCTCAATCTGCACCTTAAGTTAAGTAAATCTTCTAGCAACTCTCTCGGTCGTCTTAAGGATCAATTTAAGAAATTGGCCTCTAGTATGGGGGGTGTTAAATTATTTTCGACCTCTTTCGTTTTGCTCAAAATTACGTTGAGTTGAGGCCGCTTTAATAGGTTTTTTTGTCTTGATAAATTTCTGAAGACGGCCCCGTCTAAAGTTTAACCCTGGATCTTAAAGCTACATTTTAAATTCTTTTTGGCCCAAACAATAATGCGTTCACGATCCGTAGAATTCGTCCCGTAAGCGTTCTCTTTTTAAATTTGAAACAAACTGTTTGTATTCAGCAACAATACATTTAGGCAGCGTAGCTTAATATTTCCTGTTATTAAAATAGACAGCCGCGTTATTATCACAGTTGTTGCTGGTTAAATTCTATTTTCCCGAAGTATAAGCAAAGTCATTCTTTGTTCTCCTTTTCGCGATAAGATCATTCCAACCCTTCTAACTTACTCACTGCCCGCTGTATTCCGGCCTGTGAAAATAAATTACGAGCAGGTACTTTGTCTGTAGCAATAACGAAATTAGGCCTCGAAATTTATTGTTTCCTGTCAACAACTTCTAAAAGTTCTTGAAAAATAATCTTTGTAATTCGACACCCTTGGATTCGTTGCAACAGCAAGAAATTTCTTCTAGAACGTTCTATGGGCAAATAAAATAAGTTTTGATAAGCCCTTAGTTAACCGCACATATAGAAATGATGGTTTTGGAGTTCGAAGTTTTCTTCCGTTGTGCTCCTTCGCGCGGAATTCGATTTGAAATTGAAATCTGTACCCAGCTCTTGAGTAAACTAGACGTGGTGTTTTTTTTGCAGCCCCGGTTCGCAGCTTGTGCCGCGAATCGGGGGGAGCTTTTGCTAACATTTGGTGATTAACATGGTGAATCCTTTTTGGCTTTTGTGCGAACTTTTCGAGTGCCTTGGGTCACGTTAATGGCGAGTGCAGTTAAACCCGAATCTTCGAAGTGAACATTAATTCTTGGGTGTTTTTGGAAACGCGCGGTGGGCAGAGGAAGTGTATTTAACTCGACGTTGTTAAATTGGCCGATTATAGTTTCATACAGTTGGTCTCCGGGGAGACTTTTGGCACTCTTTGCCGATTCGATTAGAAACGATAACTGAAGAGCCTCAACTAACTTTTTTCCCTGTTAAGTCGGGAAAAACTATTGCGTAATGCATATCTGTGTCAACGTCGGGTTTAATTAAAGGAAGGGCCCGCTGCGCAATATAGTGTTGTTTGCTGTCACTTCTTCGATTGATGGTTGCTGCCGACTGTCTTCAATTCCCTCGAGTCCTGCTGCCCCTTCTGGAGAATTTGCTACACCTTTTGCACGTCTCGCCAGGCCTCCACGAGGATGAGTACACCTGCATCTAACCCTGCATGCTTCAACTCAGGTAGGCGCCTTGTATTGTATCAACTAAATAATTCTGGTGCCTAACTTAAGGTGCGATTTTATATTTTATTGTGCGTCAGTGTTTATAAACGTTGCGGACTTATGATCTGTCTCAGTTAATGTTTACCCGGGGCTTTACTCCTGGCGTCCATTTTATGTCACTTGTTTTGGATAATATTGTGTTTTTTGTGTCTTTGTAACTAGCCCTTAAGATATATTTTGGTTTTCGTGGGGCCCCCTTTCATATTCACGTAGGATATCGTATTACTAAATTTAAACTCACCTCCGGGTGTTTGTTTTAATGTACCGATTTGTGTAAACTGTCATTTGTTCCTTTAAATAGTAAACTTGTTAAAATCAGTTCATTCTTTTTATGAATTTTGAAACCCCTTCTGGGTCATTAACTAATCCAGTGTGGCAAACACCAAGTATAATTAATTTTGTGAAGTTAAAGCATGCTCTTTTGATTAAGCGAGCCCCGAGATTTGTGCCAGTCAGTGTTCTCTTGTTATTCTTTAGTGACGGTGGCCTTGAAGGTAAGTGATTTAACGACAAGGTCACCTTGCTACTCGGAGGAGGCTTGGTAAACAACAGGCTGAGGTGTTCAGCAACGTACCTGGAGGACTTCTACATAGGCTACGTGTATTGTTCTTGGTTCTGGACACGTTAGCCACCCCTAATCAGAACCAAGTGGTGCTCAGGCATTTCTTTTTCTGTTAAACAAGCGTTAGGGTAAGTACCCCGTCGTTTTTTTATTTAAGTCTTTGAACTACCCCTTCCCGACTGAACTAAGTGCGAGTAACCGGAGCAACAACATCTGCTCCGACACATTAAGATCTGTGATTTCTAGGGAAAGCCGGCGAACCCTGTAGTTTGTACCCGATTTTGGACAATCAATACGACCTATGTCGATCTGATGAATTAATACCGTAACATATTATATGAAATTGCAAATAGAAGGCTTTTAAACTATATGTTTTTTTTCATAATTATGCAGAGACTGCTCGTTCATACAGGGAAGCAGTTTGGCCGAATGGTTAAGGCGTCAGATTTAAACTCTGGACTCGAGAGAGAATGCGGGTTCAATTTCCGCACCTGCCATATGTTTATATATTTATAATAAGAGTTTTGATTTTAAGTTAGTTTATTCACTACGGCTCTACCAGAACAAACGGCTGAGTTCTATTTTCGAATAAAATGGATCAAGTGCAGAAGATGTTTGTTGTCCCGTCGAAATTTGTCCAGCGCTTTAAGTCTGGCGAGAATACGGGGAAAAATATATTATCACAGCTTGATGACGAAATGCAAAAAGTTTTAAAGTCCAAATTAACCGATCACGATAAATGGGTGCAGTTCTACCAGATGTTACAAAGATACCTTCACTTCTCGAACTAGGCACGGCAGCCAATCAAAATACCTATTGAAACAAGTAGTGACAGCATATCAAATGCCTATATTTTATCTACACTACCCACCGCATTTAAGAAAAAAGCTGAAGTTTTCCTACGCATTCTAAGTGCATCAAACGATATGAACTGGTATCACAATGGCACAGTTACTATAAAGGGTGAAATTTTACTGGCGTCTAACATAGTCGATTTAGTTCACGACGCTCTGAGGCCTCAAAAAACTATTAATCCACCCGGCCGCTTACAGCTTGCTGATTACATCAAAGACTTTAATGTTGCTCATGTGCTGATAGCTAAGCCTAAACAGGAAAAGGTGCCAGCCCAGTCTGGCGATACAGGGAAAACCGAAGTGGAAACTGATAACTGCGAGACCGATTTAGAATATAAATTAAAAACACCAACTACTCAACCAAGTCCACATAAAAAAGGTGCAGTCATAAAAACGACGATAAGGAAACGCCTCCAAAAAGAGACCGTCAGATAAACATCGGTAAGGCAGAGGTCATCAACATCCAAAACGTCTGGAATTCTGAATTGGGAGCGTCTTAATCTTTAAAATGACACAATAAAATTTGTTCTACTATTTCATGTAAACGAATTCTGATTTTATTACTTGCAGCCTTTTTAATTTGAAATGCTGTGCACCTCAAACTACAGTTTTGTAAATTGGCTAGGTGGTTTTTAGAAAATAAGCCATTCAACTGTACATTTATTTTTATAATATTAAATATTCTACGAAATAAGAACAATATATTTGTTTATTACAAAGTGTTTGAGTTTTTATTTCTACCTTGTTTTTGTTTTTTCAGGAATCTGCAATAATAAAAAAAACTAAAGGCTAAAATATTAGTATTTGAAGTTATTTTACAGATACAAAGTGACGAAAATCCAAATAAATCAAACTACGATTTCATAATAGTTTAATGTAATTTAAAAAATTGGGATTTATTTGAATTTTGAACGATGCAATTTATAGAAAAGTGTAAAATATTTGAAAAATTATGCTTAGAAATAACTCTAAAACTGTTTTTACATAATTTTCGTTATTATAAAATCGGTTTGTAAAACGAATTGTGATTATTTGTAAGTGAAGTGATGTGGGATGGCGCTTTTTGTATCGCGTATTGAATAAAAATGTCGTTTTTTGTATAATTTCAAGTGACATGATGTCTAATTGCCTGATTTTTATTCAAATTTATGTTAATTTGTAGTCAGCACATACGTGTTTTGATAAATTGTACAAGAACTTTTGTAATAAAAATAAACAGCAAGTCTACGTTACTGAAATTTTGCTTCTAGTTTCAATGCAATTAATTGTTTTTTATTAAATGTTAATCGGATGTTACATAGAAATATCGTTTTTGTATAATTTTATGTGACATGATGGCGATTTTTGTAACATTTCAAGTGAGGTGATGTGTAATTGCATCATTTTTATTGAAATTTATGTTATTTTGTCGTCAACACATACGTATTTTGATAAATTGTACAAGAACTTCGTAATAAAAATAAACCACGAACCTACGTAACTGACATTTTGTTTATCGAAATGATGGTGGCAGAAAATTTTTCAATGAGAGTTGAATCAAAATATTGTTTTTATAGAATTTTATGTGACGTGATGTGGAAACTGTAACATTATATCTATCAATCTACCGTGAATGTAAAATTTTTAAATAGTTTCGATAATATTTACGATAATAATACACACCGTCTACTTAACTGAAATTTTGCTTCTCGAAATGCTGTTAGATTTGAATTCGCATGTTCAGCGTCGGTTGGTTTTTAAATACTTACGATTTTTTTCTTTGCATAATTAAAAAAGCATGTAGATTAAACATAAAATTATAGCTGCAGAGCTGCCGTGAATAAACTAACTTAAAAATGAGTGTTGTATGTTTTAAGATAGAAGCTTTTGCACCAAGAGCTATAATAATTTTATAGAAATAACTCTACATAAATACAATTTATCAAAATATTTCGGCCACCTATTGTAAAATGATTGTTCATAAAAACCGACCTACGATCTAAGTCTAAAGATTAGCAAGGTTTTAAGCTGGTCCCGTTTATTTCAACATAGAAGTAACATTTTGCTCACCTTAGCCGCCAAACATCAAGAACAAATGGCTTTTAAGCAGGCCACCGATTTACCTGAATATCAAATGCAGATTTATTGTAAAACCTCAGAGTTTTGTGGCATATAATGATATAATCCGATTCTTTTTCAACAGCAACCCTTTACCCGCTAGGGGGTCGGAGCCGCCCTGTCACTTAGAAAAGACACGTGCTTCCTTTTTATCAGCAATGCACTTTTGATTAAATGCAAAATCGTCTACCATGCATTTTAAAACTGTACAAACGTGTTCTAATCTAAAACATTTTTTGTAAATTGACTTAAAGTAATTTTTTAGAAATGAGAGTCGAGTATTTTGAGTAGGTTAGAATGGACAGTTGTAGAACCTCCCCCCACCACTTGACCTTGAGTTCAAGGTCAAGGCTATTTTGCAAGGCTGAACTTCAAGGTCAAGCCTAAACTTGAAGGTCGAGGCCACTTGGAAGCTAAGTCAACGATCAAGGTCAGCGCTATTTTGCAAGTTTGGTTGCTCAAGGTCATGACCAGTTGTTCTAGGCTATTGTTCAAGGTTAGTTATTTCAAGGTTTTGCCTTATATAAGTCGCACCGTTTTCTACTACAGCTACCAGTTATCATCATGCTTGCTATTTTTGAAGATGCGCTTTTTGAAGATGCCCCAGCATTCTACGAGGAGTTTGTGGACTTCCTTAGTTCGCAGCCACCGCCTCCAGCACCTCGCCACCTCCAGGCTGTCATCACAGTCAACTATACGATGATGATCGGCAACGAGCGGTTACCTGAGACCACGGTCCTGAGGACGCTGCCAGAACCATTCCAAGGTCTTCAGGAGACAGAAGAGTGGTGGAGCCGGCACGTGAAGCTACCCACAATAAAATTCTTATCGAGATTGTTAGATGGCGACGTGGTCGCCATTAATTATTTTTGGATCGAATAAATATTTATATGTGTGTGTTCTTTTTTGAGTGTGTATGTAGTTATGTTCAGTTAATGTAAAAGAATCTTCAGTGCCATAACTTTAAAGAATTAAAAGAACACATAAAGAAGAGTAATATTTATTTGTCTTACATATACATTAGACTAATTTATTATAGTACCAACAGATAACGAAATATGTAACACACATGCACAAAATGCAGAATAAAATAACGCTTAAAACGACCGTGGAAACACAACAGGAGCTGTCGGGGGGTTGATGCAGCATCTTCAAAACATCAGGCTCGGTCTTCACTAAAATGGTTTGCCAATTAGTGTCTACTGTATAGGTAAAACAATTGTATTTGATCTTGAACGTAAAAATACTATCTTTCGTTTTTCACAGGCAATTTAAAAACGGGGAGAGTTGCCAACGAACTGGTATCCATTTTACGCCACGTAACGTTGTGCACACCATCGTTGTAAGCAAGAGACGCCGAACTGCAATGTGGTGGTTGAAGCACGTAGACGACACCATCATAAACGGCCGCGAGAGCGACTAAAAATTTTAGGGGCACCATGTAGAGCGTATGAATGCAACTAATGCACTGGCGATCTTTTGCGACAACAACAGCAACCTTGGTTGGTACGCGCCCCTCCACCAACAACGTCGATACCACCGCCATCTCCGAAAGTAGTTAACTCTTCGAAAAGTGTCATGGTGTTTAGTAATAGGTCTTGCGCAGTTCGTAAGGCGCGAATGTAAATTGCATATTTGCAATTCTTAGACCAGCGGAGATGTTCAGAGAGGGGTTCGTCATGAGGCTCCCAGTTATGAATTCTAATTCCACAGTAAAAACATTGCACATCATCTTCACCGTTTTTTATATGAAAGAAACCAGCTCTGGCCAACGATTCTGGACTTTGAACTCCAGTCCAAGTATTGAAGGAGTCTAATCGTTCCAAAAAGCTTTGGAAATGCATTTCACGATCGTCGACGCACATGACTGTAGAAAGTGGAGCAACTGACTAACAGCGAGTTAGGTATTATCGTCTTATATATACCACAACCACAAAAAAAAAGCAGACACGTTTATAGATTTATTTAATCAGTCCAACAATAACTAATGTACATTACATCCCCATCTGGTAGTTGCGCGAGAAAGCGCTGGATGGGGACCTCTATATGTTGCCTCCACCACAGGAATGGGTCGCCCTCGTATGTGGTAGGCACCGTTCTCAGGACGGTCGTCTGCCATAGGCGCTCACTGGCAAGGCTCATGGAATAGTCGAGCGTCACGACAGCCTGGAGGTGGCGAGGTGCTGGAAGCGGTGGCTGCGAACTAAGAAAGTCCACAAACTCCTCGTAGAATGCTGGGGCATCTTCAAAAAGCGCATCTCCAAAACTAGCAGGCATGATGATAACTGGTAGCTGTAGTAGAAAGCACTACTATAATATTACGAAAGACAAGGTCATTCAAATCTCCCACCTTTAAAGCAAATAACCTTGAAAGATGTATATATAAACGCGGGCAAATAACCTTGAAAGATGTATATATAAGCGCGGTGAGATGTCGATGGGTAGTATCAAGTTTGGTGGGTAAGAATGGATAAGTTACAACAGTCGGTTGAAAGTCTTAAACAGCAAGTGTTAATGAAGACAGAAGAAATGTGTGTTAAGGTAAAGCAGCCAATATTATTGAACTCAACGATGTATCCGTTAAATAAGTCAAAAAGTAAATTCGCGTCTGTGGGATTGTGTTGTACCAGAGCATCGTTTGTACCAGCAGTTGTAATTAATGGCAACAAAGGCGATTTTGTGCTGTTGGAGCAAGCTGAGTTTAGAGTGCTTGTAGAAAATCAGGGAGTCATATGTAACTACTTTTACAGTAGAGACTGTCAATTACAACCAAGTAACCTGAGTACTGTGAAAAAAATATGCTTTAAAACAATATGACTGAGGAAAGTTATTGTGCTTCAAGAAATAGGTATATCTGAAGTGTACCTAGGACTCGAATCAGTGTTCGAATGTTGGGAGTTGTTAAAATTATTAGAATACAAACTGGAGTGCTTAAAGTGTCAAGAGTTTGAACAGTTTTATCTAAGTATAACTCGAGGTATTTGTACTTTACCTGGGGATGTAAAAACCAACATCGAGAGCGTTTTGGATACACTACGTATAAAATCAGAAAATGTAGCATGCATGTATAAGATGTTGCATTTTTTCATTGAATTAATTGAGTGTGATATGGTAATGAAAAAATGTGTACAGTTGTGAGATATTACTTAGTAAGAAATAAAAGTAGTAATCAGAGAAAGTTGTATTATTTCAATATACATACCACGCTAAGAGGTTGCAATAATTGGAGCTGTGAGTTGAAATTCAACGGCCAGCTTGGATAGGGGATGAAGTTGTTGAAATTTGAGTTTATCACCTTTTTGTAAAACCATCCCAATTACTTCGTTAGGGGTGTGTATAATATTATTGATTATGATTGGTGTGTTGCGAGGATTAACAATAACATTATCTATCCTAGCCTTAGTGAAGGGTATAATATATTCGGATGTACCAGTGCTATTCAGACCAAACAATCCACCAGGTAGTGCAGTTTCAGCGAAGAGAAGTAGGTTTTTTTCATAATATAGGTTATCAAGCCCACCCAGGTCTTCGAAGAGGAACACTTGAAAGTGACGAGTAGAATCGCTATGCATGTGCTGTCCAAACTTATTGATAGGCATTCTGTAGCCTTGAAGCACTCAACTCAATGTGAATGTACTAAGCATGTACACCCTATAATAAATCACCACGACAGTAAATAACAAAGACAAATAATACTAAGAAATTTATTTACAACTAAAATTTATAATTACAACTATAACGAATAATACTAAGAAATTTATTTACACCTAAAATTACAACTAAAACTACTCCTCCGGCTTTGTGCTCCACGGAAGGTGTGGCCACATTACGTTGATGAAGTCGGGGAGTGGTTCAGGAAGGTCTACATACAAACTTCCATGTTCGGTGGAGCGGTCCTCCATCGCCATTTGCTCTAGGAAGGGCTCGATGATTCGTGAGGCGACGAAAAGTTGCCTCCTGTTGCGGTCCTCAATAAGGGCCCCACCGTTAATCGAAATCAAGGCCACCACTTGGTTTTCCCTTCCGAGGAAGTGCAGGAGGGCTTCCTCCAACTCATATGACAGGATGAAACGATTGTAATTATAAGTTGGGGCCAAGGGCATATGCTCCCCAGCACGGAAATCGTCCCAGGATCCTTGCACAAGTCCCAAGGTTGATAACAAGGGCCACTCATGAAAAAAGCACTTGAAGAACATGATGACCGCACTGGATGGTTGTCGGAGACAGAATGAATGGAGGAATTTTAGGAAGAGGGGGATGAAAGTGGGTAAGCTTGGCTTTGGCCTCCGCCTATACAATTAGGGCGTTTTAAAGAAGGGGTACTACTGTTGACCTTGAGAAGGCTCCAAAATGCAAAATTTATGTAATAAAAAAAAAGTTTTCGTAAAACTTGATAAATTTTAAGAGTTTTTTTATTCTTGTGTTTTTTCCCTAAAACCTACAGTTTCCTTGTAAAAATATAAAGTAGATTTACATCGTTTTTAAATTCAATGATGTAAATATTTGAATATATGTCGGATAATGTGTTTGTTGTCGCCATCTATCGTTAACTAGCTGTTGTATAAAAATAGCTACTAAAGCAATGAAGAAATCTATTCCCCCAGATCTTGTTAATGATAGCTGTTCAATTAAGGAAGAAATCTATTCTCCCAGATCTTGTTAATATTTCCTTCCAAATTAAATGGGGATACGCTTTCTTATCAACCTCTAGCGGAAACACAGGTGGTACCCTAGTATATATAATGTCTACAATATTTTAAAGGAAGGTACATATAAGGAAACAAAATTTCGATGGGGGGGTAAGGGTGGGGGGTGGCGGGTGGCACTCCCAATCACACCTTATAATAATGCACAAAACTAAAAGCCGTGTTTACACCATTAAAAGTACCGATCGAAGTCGCGATCAACCAATACTATTTTCAGAACAAATAAAAAAAAATTTTTTTGAAAAATGTCGCACACGATTTTTTTTTTTTTTTTTTTAAATGTAAAATCTTAAAAAGCTTATATCTCCTTTATTTATTGAGATATTTAAACGCGGTTTTTTGCATTGTACTCCTAGTGTCATCTACTTTGCGATTATAAACTCAAACTACAACCTCCCCCCCCACCACTTGAGGTAAAATATTAAAAATTACATATCTCCGTTGTTTATTTAGATATTTGATCGGACTTTTTTTTATTGTGTTCCTATTGCCTTGTACTTTGCGATTTTAAACTGAAACTACCACCTACCCTAACCACTTGGGGTTAAATATTAGAAATAGCATATCTCCGTTGTTTATTAAGATATCGGAGTGTTTTTTAAAATTATGTATATATTAGCTTTTGCTTTCCGATTTGTCCAACCTTTTCACCTTGTAAATTTTAAAACGCTCATATCTCCGTTGTTTAGTGAGCAATCAGTATGGTGTTTCTTGAATTATTTTTATCTGAGCCTCCGATTTCCGATAGTTTGTGACATTTGTTTCTAGACGCCACTATTTCACTGTAGACTTTATGTTTATGTAGGACGCTGACGGTAAGGAACGTTGCGACCGTAAAATTCAAGTTCGCAATACCGACATCCACTGCATTGCCAGACCAAGGCCGAGGTCAGCGTTCCTTGTTGTTATTGTAAGCACCCGAATTTCAAAGTCTCAAGGCCAAGGTCAGTGCTCCTTCTGGTTATTGGAAACGCTCGAATTATAATGTCTCAAGGGCAAGGTCGGTGGACCTTATTGTTATTTGGAAACGCTCGGAATGTAAGTCTCAAGGCAAGGACAAGCCCCCACCATATTGTTAGTATAAATACATGTGGTGGCGGTAAGGAGCGTCACTCTTAAGTTTGTTCTCGTTCGTGATGCATCGTTCAGGTGTTGTGATTTGTACGGTTTGTGGTGTTGTTACGCGGGCGCCAGGGTATAGTAAGTTGAGTTTGCGGAAACCGCAGGATGTGGTACTCTGCATCTGTCCGAGAGCTAGCGGATCTTACCCCAAATCCGCACTGGCTCAACCTTCTACATCGAAAGCGTCCGACGACAAGGTAATAATACATCAAAATGTCCAGCTACAGCCACCGGTTGTAGTAGTGTCCTCAAAATCTGAGGCCGATTTGAGAACATCAAAAAAACCGGTGAGTAGCAGAAAAAGCATGTCGAAAAAGCAGAATAAGGGCAAAATTTTAACTCAACTTGATGCAGTTCCGGGGTGTAGTCCCATCACATCGTCCGCTGAAAAACCGGCGAGTGGTAAAATTTTAAAAGAATGTTTGGTTAGAGGGCAGAAACGCAAAATTGAGCCAAATTTGGAAGTAGATTTATTAATTGAGGAGACAGTAAGGGATTGTGCGATTGAGACTGGATATGGGGCCGTTCGCATCGAGGGTGTGCAAGACACATCACCGTTTAACACGCAAAAATTTATGGATATGCCAAGTCTTGATTTTAACGACGGAATACGTGAGAATTTACCACCACCGCAGAAAAAGGTGAGGTCTCAGTCCCCCAATCCCACACGCCCGGAACAAACTTTTGTTGCTATTGATTTCGGAGATACATTTTTTGCGGAAGACGCTTTCGATGTTGCTGTAGAGACCCAAAACCTCGGATTGGGTATCCAAGTCGCTTCAGGCTCAAGGCGACCGACCAACCGCAACTCACAACTGGCAACACCGCAACCACTGTCACAGAAGAACAATACTGTGCGCATTGTAGCATCCGAAAGCGGACGAGCCTCTCCGGTGGCGAAAGTTGTAATGAGCACAGTAGCAACATTCGATTCCTCTGTTGCGTCCGAGGACACTGAGAGGGAGGCGGTCGATGTTGCACCATCATCCATTTCACAGGGTGATGGTGTGATATCGCCCATCTCTTCGGTAAGCGACGACGACGACGACGATGACAACGACGAAAATATGCCACTGACGCAAAACAATTTAAAATCATACCAGGACAGAGTTGCCGCTCAGGTTGCACGAATAGCGGAAATGAAATCTTTGGAACGCTTGAGGGACGGTATGGATGTGCAGTTGGATAACATTGAGTTACAACTGGCAGCCGTCACCAAAAAGATAGTGAGGGTGAGACCCAAAATTGCCAAAGGGCACAGTCGTAAGGCTAAAAAATACGATGAATATGTGCAACGGCGCTGCCAGCTGACGCAGCGGCAAGGTGAGGTCTCACGAACTCTAATCAACACAGCGAAGCGAATTTGTCAACTAGCGGCGGCAATTCACTAAGACAAACAAATGTAAGTTCCCTTAAATTCCAAGACGACGTAACCTAGCTCCCCATCCCCTCCAGGGTATCAAGGCTTAACGTCCACGTTTGTGGTACCTAGGTAGTGTGTTAGAGTGTGCTCTTTGTATTTACATGTTTGGCTAGGGAAGCGATACTCGGCGAGAGCGATACCTCTAACGTTCTAGCGAAGAGCCTACCCAGTGTAGAATTGCAATTAATCATTTATAATGTTTCAATGCACCGAATGTGGACAGTCCTTCACCAGAGCCGACAATTTGTTCCGCCACCGGAGAGAAAGTTGTCGTCAACAGCTGGGCCATCCATCTACGAGTGGTGAGTTTAAATTGTGTTGATGTAGAGCTGCACCTTCAGTGTAGTTGTATTAATTACAGGCGACGCTATGGAGACTTCGGTGGTGGGTGGTGAGGGGCCGAGTAAAAGCCCAAAACTAAACAACTCCAGTAGTGATGGTAGGCGTGCTTGGTGTGTTTGTACAGTGAGTAAATAGTTTGTTCTGATAGGTGGTTTCCCAAGGACGCAATACTGAGACGTGTGCGATGAAAACATTCTTCGAACGTGCTTCGTTGGTCATCTGAGGAGCAATCGTCACACGAGGCGGTGCGGCGTCTTTCACTTGGGGAAAGGTGTGGTGGCCCTTCAAAACGCCTTCAAGTCCCGTGTGGCCAGTTATAGGATTTCCACGGAAAATGATCATATAAGCGTTGTGGAATATATGACCGAATTGAAAGAAAAAAAAATAAATTTGATAGAAGGGCAGCTAACCAAATTAACTAGCATCAAAATCAATTTCGAACTCTTCGGGTATTTTATTTTGGAAGCTCAAGATCTACAAGACGTAAAAACTTTTCAGACGGCTAACGAGGTAGTCACTCGCGGTACAGACTTGAGCCACTTATATGATAATGTGACTGGAAGGCTAGACGAGAAGGTGTCGGAATTTCAGGAGCGGGAATCAGGTGTGTGCAAGAGATCTGTAGCTTTTTGTAACAATTCTAACTTTGGTGATTTTCTTTATTGTCAGGATGGATCTTGAAGCAGTTGTTGTACATCGAAGTCAACGTCAACAAATACAATCCATTTCGGGCATCCTCGTACATCCCGCTCCCAAAGCAGATTCAGCGCAAGAAAGCGATCGTGAACGTTCAAAACAATGACGAATGTTGTTTCGGTTGGGCAGTAACCTCGGCCCTCTGTGAACCAAAAGGATTGCCTAATCGAACTTCTTCGTATCCGAATTGTCGTCGATTTTTTAAATAGACCGGTATTGAATTTCCGGTTCGGTTGCGCGATATTTCTAAATTTGAAACAATTAATCCGCAGCTTTCTATAAACGTATACGGTTTGGAGAAATTTTTTAAAGACAATAAAACTAAATATGAAGTTGTGGGACCTTTGTACTACACCTCCTATAAAAAAAGGTGGCATGTAAATTTATTGCTTATAACTAACGACGAATGTAATAGTCACTACTGTTGGATCAAAGATTTGTCTAGATTAGTATCGCGACAAATAACGGCTAGAGATGGTGCAAAGCATTTTTGCGACGGCTGCCTGAATTACTTTAGAACTGAAGCACACTTGACTATGCATCAAAGTTATGATGTGTATACTAAATTGCCAACGACAGAGTTGATCACCGACAAGTGTGGTCAGGTAAGACCGCAGAATATTCTCTAATTTGAAAATTATCAGAAGCAATTGAAGGTCGGATTCGTACTGTACGCGGATTTTGAAACAATTTTGGCACCCATCGATGCAGGAGACCAACAACCGTATACGATTACAACCTGTAAACACATACCCTACTCTTTCGCGTACTATTTGAAATGTTCGTATGACGACAGCTTGTCAAAATTCAAAATTTATCGGGGGGAGGATGCGGTGGACATGTTTATAGAACGTTTAGCTAGAGATGCGCAAAACATCTATTCGCATAATTTGAAAAATGTTGTACCTATGAAAGCTATGTCTGCTATGGAAATTCACAACTTTAACGAAGCCGTTTCATGTTACATTTGTGGTCGACCGTTAGGTGAGGGGGATGTAAAAGTACGCGATCACGATCATTTGACTGGAGACTATCGGGGAGCCGCCCACTCCAATTGTAATTTAAATTATAAACTTCCAAATTTTATTCCGGTATTTTTTCACAATCTAAATTACGATTCGCACCTGTTTGTTAAACAATTGGCTCAAAATAATGAAGACATTGATGTCATTCCGGTAACTAAAGAAAAGTACATTTCGTTTGGCAAACGTCTTTGGGTTGATGAAATTTTTGTGGATGGAAAGCGAAAAAACATTTATCTGAGCATCAGATTTTTGGATAGCTTTCGCTTCATGGGCTCGTCTTTGGCATCGCTGGCCGACACCTTGTCGGATGGCCAGTGCGTTGAAATTCAAAGTCAATTCGGAAATGGCATCAAATTTGAATTGATGAGACAGAAAAGTGTGTTTCCATATTCCTATATAGATTCTTTCCAAAAATTAGATGAGTCTGCTTTACCCTCGATCGAAGACTTTTATGACCGTCTAACCGAAACCCATATTTCTCAGACTGATTACGAACGAGCCGTGAAGGTTTGGGAAACTTTTGGTTGTCAAACGTTGGGCGACTACTTCGATGTCTATCTCAAATGTGACGTGTTTATTTTGGCAGACGTGTTCGAACATTTTAGAAATTTTTATTTAAAACATTACAAGTTGGATCCAGCTCAGTACTATACGGCCCCAGGATTAAGCTGGGACGCTATGTTAAAGTTTACGGGGGTTGAACTTGAGCTGCTTACTGATTTAGAAATGTTAGATTTTTTTAGAAACAGTATTCGCGGAGGAGTCAGCACTTGTGTGGGGAGACAAGCTATTGCCAACAATGAGTTTGTCGGGAATTACGATGCTTTTAAACCTACGTCGTTTATCATGTTTTTAGACGCAACCAACCTTTATGGTTACGCAATGAGACAGTTTCTACCACAACGTGATTTTGTTTGGATGACTGACGAGGAAATTTCAAATTTTGACATTTTTCAAGTGTCTGCCGAGTCCAATACCGTGTACGTGTTGGAGGTAGATTTGGACTATCCACAGCATTTGCACGACGCTCACAATGACTTTCCCTTTTGTCCGGAGCTTCTCATTCCTCCTGAGGGAAAATTTAAACAACCCAAATTGATTCCAAATTTATATGGCAAACGGAAATATGTCATTCACTACAGAGCATTACAGCAGGCCTTGAATGCGGGTCTGACTTTGGTTAAAGTACATAGAATACTGAAATTTACCCAATCTCCATGGCTCAGAACCTACATTGATTTTAATACTGACTTTAGAAACCGATCGACAAACAACTTTCAGAGAAATTCTTTTAAATTGGCTAACAACTGCGTATTTGGCAAAACATTGGAGAATGTGGACAAAAGGGTTGATGTAAAGTTAGTAAGTCATTGGGAGAAAATTGGTAATAGACTGGGGGCTGAAACGTTGATAGCGCGACCTAACTTTAAAGATAGAATTTGCTTTAATGAAAATTTAATAGCCGTAGAAATGAACAGACTCTGGGTTTGGTATGCCAAACCTAGTTATGTTGGTTTCTCCGTTTTGGATATTTCGAAAACTGTCATGTACGATTTTTTTATGGGTTTCTGAAAAAACATTATTACAATAATGTCTCTTTACTCTACACAGACACTGACTCCTTTATTATAGAAATTAAAACAAACAATTTTTATGATGACATGAAACGCAACCTTGATTGGTTCGATACTGCAAATTATGTTGATAATCTGCACGGTATTCCGCAAACCGAGTCTGTTGTTGGCAAATTCAAGGATGAATATGCTGGCGTAGTCGTACGTAACTTTTATGGGGTCGGTGCAAAATCATACTGTGTAAACAGCGTATCTAAAGTGGACAAGAAAGCCAAAGAAGTGAAAAAGAGCGCTGTTCGGAAGTATCTGACCAGCAAACTTTATCAGGCCGTTGCCGAGAACAAGCGGGAGACTGTCTTGTGTCAAATGTACGTCTTTAAATCCCGTTTGCACACTATGTACACCGACTTAATAAATAAGGTTGCGCTTTCGTCGCATGATGACAAGCGCTACGATATTCCCAACACTACGAAGACACTAGCGTGGGGTCACTGCAGTATTGCTGATTACAGGCTTGACGAACTGCTGCGGGCAGCCGCAAACCAAATGTAAATTAAAGTATGTTCGCGGAACAGTATTGGTTATTATTTATAGCAGACGTCTCACCAAACGAACCCTTTCTTGCGCTTAGTAGTGTATACTATATATATGTAGATAACGAATAGTTCCTAGTTTGTAAATAATAGCTTTGTTAATATGTTTGTGATTATTATTCTTACTGTAGTTAATGTTGGGAAAACAAATACGCTTACCTATTTTGAATGTTAACGATAAGTTTATATATTTTAACAATAGCAGCTTCGTTAAAATGTTAATGATTTCGTTCTTTTGCTGTTGTCGCTTTTGTTGGGAGAAAGATGAAAGTGTTTCAAAGAAATATTGTTTGTGTTTAGTGGCATTAATAAAACAATAATTTACAAAAAACAGTTTTTTTATTTTGAGAGTGCTACAGTAGTTCTTTAAGTTATACAACATTGCTTTTAGATATCAAAGAGTTGTGTCGATTGTCGAATCCCAACCACTTTACATACACCAAATTTTCTTTTTTCTTCAGAACCTTTTCGACCAGATATACGTCCGAATGTTTTGTTTTCTGCAGTTCTTGCTCGTAGAACCCTCCTTTAATTTCCTGACCTTTTTGGTCCGTGAGACGATAGGTTGTTGGGTTTGTAAGTCGAACAGTGGATATTGTGAATACTTCGTTGCTCCAGTTTGGCGTGTATCCCTTGCTAAATGCAGAACGATACTTGCTGATGCGTACCGAGTCCCCTGTACGAAACTTTTGAGGTCTTGGATCCACGGTCTTTGTGTGACTGTACGCTGTGTTTAAAAGAAGTTTCGCATTCTTTAAGTTCACTTCGGCAGGTTTCATTCCTATTGTGCGATGCTTGGTTGTGTTATACTTTGCTACGATCTTGGGTAGGATATCCAACCATTTGTAGGACCCTAGCAGGCTGATCTGCTTCCACATCATGTTCTTCAGGGTGCGGTTGCACCTCTCCACTATGCTGCTCTTCATGCTAGAATACGTGCTGTAGTGATTGATATTGTGCTGTCGCATTAATCGTTGAAAATCGGTGTTGTAAAACTCTTTCCCCAAATTCGTCTGCAAGTTTTGAGGTGACACCTTTACACTCCTCAGCACGTTACCCATGGCAACTGTTACGTCCTTTCCTGTTTTACGTTTTACGGGATAGGCCCACACATACTTCGAAAAGGCATTAATGACTACCAGAATATAACGAAAGCCTTTATTGACTTTTGCATAAGGGATCATTTCTACCAAATCAGCTTGATATAAATCGTTCAAGCCTTTTAGAATAACGCGCCTTCTCTTGAAATGTATTCGTGCTGGTTTGTGGAGTTCGCCAACTATGGCTTCTTTAAGGTTCATTGTCAACTGTTGCTTTCTACTCTCCTACGGGACATTTAAGCAGCAGTTGCACGTATAACTTATTGTTTATGGATTCGAATTGCAGTTTATCTCCTCGCCGCAATGTCTTACCGACAAGCGTCTCCTGTGGGATGCCGTTGATGTGTGATACTACCAAAGGTCCGCTGACTTAAACACTTATGATCTCGCCGGTTGTTAACGGAAAAATGTACTCGTTCTGTCCAAAAATTTTGGAATATCCGCTTTCATAGAACCCACGCCCCACTAGCAGCAGTGGTACTTCTATATGGAGTTGGTTTACATTTTTCACTTTCATAAAGATACGTTTGGGATGAGAATAATAGCGCGCGCTATGGTAGTGTCTTCCAAATTTGTCTATCGGCATTACTGCTTCGTCGTTGAATGCGTTCTGATCGACATTCCGTCGACCCTAAGGTTTTGTACCCCTTAGAAGATTATTTTCGCGTCTCGTAAGGCTTCGGTGATACGGACTATCTCATTTGAATGACCCGTGTGTCCAGCTGCCTAAGAAGCTATTAATATACGCAACCGATTCACTAATGAGTTGGGATCCTTCCAAGGAACATATTCCACTTTTTTGTCCGTCACTGTTAGTAATCCCTTGCCACGCCGTGATACCTTCGTCGCTGGTCTGCCGGGAGCTCTTATGTTTGAGGAGGCAGTTAGAGGTCGTACTATTTTCATGTATTTAGACTCTGCGTTACCACTAACTCTTTGCGTGGGGCGTAGTTTACACGATTTGCGGTGGAACGATCCACTAAATCTAGATATTGCTCTAAATC
Source organism: Agriotes lineatus (assembly GCA_940337035.1). Classification (NCBI taxonomy): domain Eukaryota; kingdom Metazoa; phylum Arthropoda; class Insecta; order Coleoptera; family Elateridae; genus Agriotes; species Agriotes lineatus. The sequence goes on along the minus strand of OW679202.1, from coordinate 2,111,316 downwards.
TGCGTTTTTGTATATATTTGGTTTCTTTTTAAACATCAATTCGTACAATCCTGGAGTGCCTTTGTAGACTATTCTGTTGCCGTGGTCTGTAATAACGATATTTTCACCCTCAAACTTGATTTCTTTATTTCCTATAGCAAACTTATCTCCCTCTATGTCGAATCGGACTCCGTAGTGCAAATCGTACTTGTCCTCAGTATCTCGTATCATTCCTTCCACGTATTTTCGAGCTAACACTTGAAATTGTTCTAAATATTGACCAAGAACTTCCGGTGCCAGCATTTGTTGGATGGTTTCTCTGGCCGCTTGTACAGCACCTTCTTCTGCTGCCGCCTCAGCAACCTCCGTTTGCAACTGCTCATCGTATTCCTCTACTGGTTCACTCTCGGATAACACATGCGTCTGCAAAAATCGAGGTGTGGAGGTGTGTGATGGCCCTGGTGTGGACGTGTGTGATGGCCCCGGTGTGGAAGTGTGTGACGATCCCAGAAGGTTTGTCGCAGAAACTCGGCCTGGAGTGGTTATCGCTCGCGGACGGGGCAAGGTAGAGGGAGTGGATACTCTACGTTTAATTGTTATTGGCAAATAATCCACTTTTGGTTAGCCCACTGGCACACCTTCTTGCTTTATAGTTGTCAGCAATTCGGTGAGCGGCTTGGAAAGAGGTTTAAATTGCTCAGCTAAAATCGATTGGGATTGGGCGATGTCTGCTTTTAAAGCTGCGTATTTACGTCTAACGGATTGTCGGGTTTTGATAAGTTCCCTGGCTAAACGCTTATCCATGTTGCAACTCCTTCAGTTGTTGGTAAACTACTACCTTCCCTTCTTTGGCTGCTGTCTATATATTAAAGTAATTGTCGAAACCTTTTCTATATCGTCCCGCGTTGGTTTCGCTTTCTTTATCGATCACTAAAAATCCGTGATCCTCATTCCAACAATAAAAGCACAATGCTTTAAATTTGTCGAATGACATGTCCGTCTTGACATGATCGTAGTAAATGTACTTCAGATTGGTGTTGTCTTGTTGGAATATGATGACGAGATTTGCATTATCTCTTATGAGCTGCTTAGGAACAGATGAATACGTCTGACATAGATAAAAACAATCTATGTTTCGGTGACGTCCGAAACAAAAATAATCTCGAATTATGCTTTGCGTCTCGCAAGCTACGTCGTCAAAAACTATCACGGAATGTTCTTTTGCTTCCTGAGGTTTGATCACCTCACAATCGTTACTATATTCGAAGAATCCAATGTCTCTCAATGGTTGAAAGGCTTCTCTGAGATAATTATATTTGGGTTGATCGAGTGTTTTCGAATATATATAAAGGTTTGCGAATCGCAACCCATTTCGATGCACTAGTAAACTGATCATGAGGTTGGTTTTTCCAGATCCGGATCGACCTATGACCACACATCGTTAACATCCTTTGCCCAGTAAAGCGCTGTGCTTTCTGTAAGTCTCGGATATGGAATTTATTGTGTGATTTACTACCGGTAAGGAACACCCTTGCTTCACAATTTTGACGTTTTTCATCGTTTTCGCTCGGAAGGAAACTGCGCTCTACCCGCCGTGCGTTCTCGTTATATTTGTTAATTCCGTTTGAAGAACATCAGTCGTGTGTAAGTCTTTAAGATGAAAGCTACTAAGCGTAAACAAACCAGTCATCACCGAAGCGCCAAGCGGAAAGGTCGCGGTTTCCTGAATACCCTTATTGACAAATTACCCTTTGAACTACACATACCAGGGTACAAGTTTTGCGGACCTGGTACCCGACTTAAAAAACGTCTTTCTCGAGGCGATCGAGGAAGGAATCCTCTGGACGAGGCCTGCAAGCAACACGACATCTCATACTCACAATCTAGCGATCTTTCGACACGTCACGCGGCAGATAAAGTTCTAGCAGAGAAAGCTTGGGAACGTGTTAAAGCAAAAGACTCTACTCTTGGGGAAAGAGCTGCAGCCCTTGCTGTTACTGGAATTATGAAAGGAAAGACGAAAGTCGGAGAAGATAACATTTTACACTAACAGCTGCGTGTAAAGAAGCTGTCGAATCGGTGGATTTCGCATTTGTTGACCGAAGAACAAGCACGGATAGACTGGTGTAAATTCATGTTAGAAAAGTTCGATGCAGGATGTTCAAAGCATGTGTTTAATATTGCTAAGGGTGTTGAGTCTTGGTTGTATAATTAGGACTCCAGGCTATGCCAACAAAAGCTATTCGCGGCAATGGCCCAGTTTCAGTATTTTTTTTCGACAATCGTAAAACGTAAAACTTTTGCGTAGTATACAAAAGCTTGCGTGGAATTTTGAACACCATGGTAATGCAGTTTTGTAAACAGCTGTAAACACTTTAATTTTTTTACAAGAATTTGGAGCCCAGCTGGTCACTCACCTGCCATGTGGTCCAAATCTTTCCCTCCGCGATATCGTTTTGTCTGCAAAAATTAAAAAAAACAGTAAAAACATCCTTAGTAACACATATTACATAAATTTGCAAACAACAGAAAAGCTGCATCTGGTAGCATTCGAACTTAAGGACGCTCGCGATATACGATTGCTGGACAAATGCTGTAACGTCTGAGCCACGAGCCCGTATGTACTATGTTATCTTATGGCTCTTATAACGGATGTTAAGGACTTTATAAACTTTTGCCGCCTCTCTTGCATTCTGAATTCATACTGTGCGCAGTAGACTGCCGGGCGGGCTTCCAATTCTAAAAAACTCACTTACAAATCCGTCTGTCAGCGAGACAGCACGCGAAAAGGTCCGCTCTGCGAAAGTAATTATTGTTCACATGTTTAAATGTTAAACTGTTCGTGTAAATTTATAGCAAACAAATTACCTACTTTGCTTTCAACGAGTGTATAATTCAGTGAAGAAATAAAATCAATACAGTCCATTAACGTCCAAGGCGAGCTAGCAATCAGGAATTTTCCAAAATAACGGAAAACTGAGAGGCTCCCCACCAACGGACGTGGTAATAAAATGACCGATGTAGGGTGTGGGATCCACAATACGGATATTTCCTCAAGGGTAAAAATTTGAACTACGTAAAAGGTGGTAGTTTTATCTACTCCTCAGTTAAAGTAAAAATACACAGTTTACTTTTTTTAAAGTGCTCCCTCTGTAGGTATTTCTCCGAAAGTATATTCAGTGCAAGCCAGGAGACATAGGATCAGCATGTAAAACATCGTCTTTCTCCAACAAATAGTTCCTCAAGGGTCGCACCTAGGCTCGTTGTTTTTATCATTTTCATATATGGTAATACCCGCTGTTTCCGGTTCACAAAGTTCCTATTGTATACCAATGATCTTGAAATCTTCAGTGCGATCTACAATATCCAAGATTGTATAAATTTTCAAACCGACTTAAACAGATTGAATGCATAATGCAAACAAAATGGTTTAATTTTGAACATTGAAAAATGTTACCAAATCAAAGTCACACGTAATCGACAGGTTACTCGCTTCCAACATTGTTTGGGTGTTGATATTTTCAAAGAAGTTCCTAATATAAAAGATCTCGGTGTCACGATAGAAAATAAAGTTCTGTTTGATACCCAGATTGATAAAATATCCCGAAAGTCATATCAAAATTAAGATTTCTAATTAGAACATGCAAACTAGCATTTCACAAATCCCGATGCGCTTAAGATCCTTTATTTCTCTTTCATATAAAGTTTTCTAGAATACTGCAGCACTGTTTAGAACCCCAATGCAGTACTTATATGGATCGGTTAGAAGGTATTCAACATAAATGTATACTATTCTTTTCTACTAAATTTCCGTTCAAAAACACTGCAATCAGTTCTGTAAAAGGCGAAGAGAAATATTGAATCTTATACTTTTATACCAGATATTTAACCAAAAGATGTACATCTTAGATCCTTCTCTAACTTTACTTTGCGAATTCTTATTGGTTACACAAAAAGTGTTGCATTGTTTGGTATCCCTTTAGAAGCGGGAACTAATTCAGCTTATAACTATCCTGTAACAAGATAACACGTTAAGTATTCATTTTGATTCGCTGCAGACGTTTACGTTTCAAATGCTAGTTAAGTTTATACTGTTCTTTTGCTAGTTTTGTATTCTAGATTTTTATGCTATAATAAATTGTGTTCTAGCTATTACCGCTTCCGTCAGAGAGTTTGTAATTTTATTTTTCTACTGGATGGGCACTATAATTGAGCCTTGTACTTGTTGTGACCTCGAAATAAATAAATAAATAAATAGTAGTTGAGCTATACAGTCAACAGACAAACCTTAAACATTTAAATTTCTGTTTATTTTTGCTTCAACTCAAGAACTATTAGTTAAATAAAAGTAATATTTTGCACATAGTTCAGGTGTTTAAGCCTTGAGGAAATAAGCATATTGTGGACCTCACAGATATAGAGTAAACACCCTACATGGCCCGGTCGCCACCGTGTTCTTTATACCTCATTCCTAAACGAATATAATATGTGAGGTCTCGTGGCCAAGAGCTTAAAGCGTCGGGCTAGCAATTGGAGTGTGCGTCGAAGTGAGAATTCCAATCCTACTGCTTGTAAAGCTTTTTTGAGTTTCAATTGATACAATGCACATTACAAAGAGTTTTCGTTTATTGTTTCAGTATTATGAGCAACGTTAAGATACTTATTTGGGATCGCACTTGCGAGGAAAGTTCCGTGTAAATCCTTTACAGATCTTTTCCAACTGATCTCGAGAAGAGATTATGCCGATGCAAGTATGCCATATAGAGATTAGAAAAAAGAGTACTTCAGCTCAAGTTACTTAGTCGTACGTTGCACGCGTTGTTAAAAATGCTTACGACCTCCTAAAAATAATCTCGTTTAAACAGTTGAAAGCATTTCAGTTTTCCTTTCTGGAAAGGACATGATGTAATATTGCAATCACGGCATGCATCTGCAAATAAAATCCTTTCTGTAAGTTCTTCTCGCAATTTGAAGGTATGGCAAATACTTTGCATTTACTCTTTCTTTTCCCTGGTTTCAGGAAGTAGAACTAAAGCAGTCAATAGAACAAGAAGATCTGATTTACAACAATAAAAAGTTCCTTCGACGATGCCATTTCTATTGCCGTGGTGACGATAAGAATACGAGGATAGCGCTGTAAATGTATGCAATCGAATAAAACAAAGTTTTGCAGGCTAAAAATTATTTTTATTATTGTTTTTTTATATTATATTATATTCACCTTTAAACTCTATCTATTTATGTATTCCTAAAACCAATTTTCAAAACATAAATTTCTCTCTCATTGAGTTTCTTGAAAAACAAGGTTTTTGAAGCTTTCCGCAGCATTTTCGGGAGTTCCAAATTGCACACTACGCATTATATTCTTTAATCGAAGAAAAAGAAAGTAATCAGGAGGTGTTAAGTCGGGACTGTATAGGGGATGACTTAGCTATTATAACAAGAAAGCCTCTAAAAATTCTTTTGTTTGACATGCGGTATGACTTGAAACATTGTCATGGTGGAGAACGATCTCACTTCTTGAGCGCCGTAAACGAGCTTTTTGAATAACGTCTGGAAGGCATATTGTTGTGTACGATTTGCGGTAACCGTACATTTATTTTCAAGCACGACAGTAATGATAAGTCCTGATTTTAAAAAGAAGTAAGCAATCATTTTCTTACCAAAACTTTGAGATCGTATCACTTTAACTAGATTAGGATCTGTTGGAAACACCTATTGCGCAGACTGCCGCTTAGATTCGGGTTCAAATGCATATATTCAACTTTAGTCACCAGGTATGATGTAAACTGCTTTAGACCTACCTGCATAATATTTATTAAAAGTTTTCTTTTACCAATCCACATGCTGTTGTTGTGTTTCTGTTAAACTGTGCGGTATCCACCCACCACAGACTTTTCTTACATCCAAATAATTATGTAAAATTTTGTTTATTGCATTCATGCCAATGCCCAAGGTGCGCCTAATAATTATATATATGGCTCGATTGTCCTCCTGAATTAATCTTTGCACGACGTCTATGTTTGTTTCGGTAACTGCCGAAATTGATAGTTCTTCGCGAAAATCGTCGCTAAGTGAAATTTAAATTCATTAAACCAGTCTTCTAAGAAGGCGCTTGGTCACCAAATGCAGCACGAAGTCGTCCAAAGCTTTCTTTCGTAGATGAGGTACTTGTAATGTCATAGTAAATTATGGCTCCCGAATTTTCTTTCGTTAAATTTAATTTTGATGATTGATGCACAACACTTCAAAATTAACTTGTATAATAACAGTTGCCATTATCAAAACTAAATTTGAACTGTCAAATTAGAAAACAAACATGACAGGTTTTAATTACATGGTGCATTTGATCTACTAGTTTGTAGAAGTTATGGGTATCAGCGTCATCTGGAGCCTGTGTACCGATGAACCTTTCATATTTACATTACAACATTAAAATTAATTCATTTTAGTTTTTACTTCTATCGTTTGAAAGACGAAGAAACAATACTTCCTTGGCGGAAAAATCACCTTCCGAGATTTCTTCAGATCGTCATGTTTCAATATCCTTAGATAACGAAAAACATGTTTTCTCAAATTCTTCTGTCTGTCCGTCTGTCTGTTCGTCTGTATGTTCGTCTGTCCGTCTGTTAGCAAAAACTGTCTATTTAGCTCGAAACCGAATATCCTTTCGGTCAAATATATACAGGGTGAGCACCTTGAACCAATAACATGCTGCCTATGTTTGCTTTACTCAACAGATACAAAGTAAATATAGTAAAATGAATATAAATGTTCAGCTTGCGGTGTGTTAGGGTGTTTGTCAATCGCTAGACAGTATCGTTAATAATAAAGACAATGAAAAACTTTTTATTTTAAATTCCAATATACAATCTACAAATTGTTTTAAACCAATTCAAATCATTTTTACGTAGTGATACACAACTTTGATTTTTTAAATAGAGCACCCCTTATATATTCTGATATTTAAAATCAGTGTTAAAAACTAAAATTTTTAAACTTATCCTTTTTAAACCGGGTCCATACTATAGTCCACGCTATACATTTCTGTTGCATTTGTGATTTTCACCCTGTGTCCATTGGGTTCCATTTTCGTTTAGAGCAAATCCTGAGCTATGTGAAAATGAGTACTTTTCCTCAGTTAAAGTACTATATTCGGTTTCGAGCTAGCTAGACATAATGCAAAATATCGTCTTCTCCAAGAAACAGTTATTGAGCTATACCACCGACAGACGATAGACAGACGGACAGAAAGACAAACAAACAGACAGACGGCCAGATATACAGAACGAATTGAAAAAACCTGTTTTTTGTCATCTAGGAACCCAACGTGAAAATCTGAAGAAATCTCGAAAGGTGATTTTTCACGATTACAATCCTTTCTTCGACTTTTAGACTGGAGTCAGAAATTAAATAAAAGCTGAAAATGCAATAATATATAGGGCGTTCTATTTAAAAATAAAAAGATATAATCACTTCCGCTAAAACTTGAAGTTAAAAAAATAATACGTATATCAAAAAACAAAGCTTATTAAGTATATACGATGTACCAAGTCTCAAAAAGTTATCTTCAAAAATAAAGAAGAACGTGCAAGTACTATGAGCATCTTACACCCGTTATAAGGTTTGGTAATTATCAACGACAGGAAATGGAGATATGTTTCAATGTATACATTTTGCTAGGAAAGCTAGTATGCTTATCTTAGAAAAACAGCAATACAGGGATGATAATAATGAAGTGCCTCAATATTATTGCACTTTATGTAAAAAGTTTGTCAGAGTGACTGCAGCAATCGTTAATCTCGTTTAAATAACTTTGATCGCGTTCAAACTAAACTATGATTACTGCAGTAAACGTTTTAATAGAAAGCTCAGCGGTTTAAGCCTGGGTTTATACAAATAAATCCAGCTCTGGTAACCAGTAAAGGTAATATTTTCAAAACGTAACATGTCCCAGAAGATAAGCTATCTTGGTGTCGAAAGTTTCAAGTGCAGTAAATTATGAAATTGTCATAGGATTCTACAGTGATTGCCAAAAAGTTGGCATCAAATAGAAAAATTTGTTATTTCTGTTTTTTTGGGAAATCAACCCCTAGCCGTCAGAAATGGTTGAAAGATTACAAATAAACCAAAAACAAGTAGTCACGTGACTTCCGTGATCGATCAAATTTCAAATTTTCTTAGAATAATTAAAAAAATGCATTTACTAGCCAAGGTAAAGAAAAAAAAATACCAAAAAAGTTGTTTAAAACGTAATTTTTTATTTAAATATAAAATTTTATTTGATAGTAAAGTAACCCACAGCCATCTCATAATCTGCCTACGTAATGGACTTCAACATGTAAACTGCATAAAAAAACTCCCTTCATTTAGGCAACCGTAAAACATTTATAAGAATCTTGTTAAAGTAATTCATTAACAGGAATAGATTAGAGTTTTTAGATGCCATTCAAATATATATTAATTATATTATCATTGCAAAATATTTCTCCTGAAAAGCACCTTGCATAAAAAACGTAAAAATATTACTTTTCGGTAAATAGTAAAAATCTAAAGATATAACTAACATTTTCAGTTGTTTTTTTGAATTATTTATTGACATTTTTGAAATTCAGTCAGTATTTGAACTTTTGAAAATATTCTACAAATTTCATTTTTGCGGTAGTTAAACAAATAGAAATTGTTTTCTGGAACTGATGTTGTTCAGTTAGTTAAGGCTAACGTGCACTAAAACAATATTATTGAAATAATCTTGCTTAATTTCCGAAAAAGATTACTTTCTGGGTTTTGACAATTTCGAAAAATTCCATTTTTTACGAAATAAAAATCAATCGGTATATAGTAGCTAACTCAGACAAGCACAAATATTTCCGTAAAGACTGTGTAACATACTTCGGCCTCACCGAGGGTCATTGTGAGCGTGACAGCGTTGACGATCGCATGATGTTGGGTCAGGAAATCCAGTCCGAGGATTACATCATTCGAGAGTGTTGTCAGCACGCTGGCCCGGAGGTCGTAAGTTTGGCTGCCAATAATTAAGGTAAGTTGATAATGGCCTTGTGTATGCAAGATCCTTCCATCGGCCAACTGTACTCGGATTGGTTTCTGATGATGTCCTAATACGCCTTGTTTTTTCAGAAATTGCTGCAATGCTTCCCCGATGTAGAAATGAGCGGCACCCGTATCGACCAGGGCGTAGAAAGTTCTCCCTTTGATCACTATGGGCAGAAACAATCTGGCGTCTAGGGAGGCGGCTGCTTACTGGTGGGCTGAATCCTCTTTGTATTTACGAGTAAAAGCTATAGACGCGGCGCAGCCATTGGGACCATTCTGGCATATGAAGTCGTTGCTTGGAGGCCCTGGCCTTCTGGTGTCGAGATTGCCTCAGGGCTCTCGACGGCCGGAAGCGTTTTCCAGTCTCTTGCATTTGCAATCTCTGGTAAGAGTTCCTTCTTTTCCACAACAAGAACCGAAAAGTTTCGAGTTACGCTGGCACTGGAATCGTTGGTTACCTCTTTGGCCACATCGCCAGCAATTGTCGATGAGACTGTAAGCGATTCGGGCTGAACTGATTCGCGTTCTGGGGCCTGGAGGGATGCCACTGGTGGTATTTTAAAGTTAGATGGAGGCGCAGCCTTTGTACTTCTGGGGCTATACGCAGTCTCGGCCATGTAGGCCTGGTTGGCAGTCGGGGGTGGGTGGAAAACTGCCTGCTCCAACTGGAGGGCTTTATATTCCTCGGCCATCTGCATTAGTTCAGGTAGGTTTTGAAAATCCTTTCGCCTGATGTACAGCTTATATTCTGGTCGCGGGTTTTTATAAATCCGTTCGAGCTGTTGTCGCTCGCTGGTCATTCCGAATTGTCGAAGTAGCGTCTGAAGGGCTGTAATAAAGTCGGCGACGGACTCCTTTTGCCCCTGCGTGCGGTGACGGATTTCTTCGACCATCTTGAACTGGAACCTTGGAGGTAAACATTGTGCCTGGAGAGCTTGTGCAAAATTCATCCAGTTTCTCCATTGGTGCTTCTTGTTACGGACCCAGAGGAGTGCTTTCCCTTTGCATAATTCTGGCAGAGCGGTAAAAACTTCTTGTTTTTGGAACTGGTAGCAGGTGGAGAGTTCTTCTATTCTTTCCAGAAAGGAGCTTGGATCCGAAGTCCCGAGTCCCGAGTCCCCAGTCCCCACTCCATGCTATTGTATACTTGGGTTTTGTTTAATCCCGACGGTCCGGAGGCCGGTGATTCTCCTAACTCTTCCTGTTCCTCTTGTTGCTCCTCCAGTCTTACTTCGGCGTCTTGGTCGCCTCCCTGTCCTTCTGGTTCACTCTCTTTTAAATATTGCGAAAGTCGTCGACTTAATTCTTATACTGTCCCTGAGGGATCCAAGCCGGCTCCAGCGGCTACTCCTCGGACGATATCCCCACTCAGGTTTTAAATCCAGCCTACTTTAATTCCGGTTGGAGGCCGCTCAACTTCATCCTGGTCGTGGTCAGACATGCTGTGAACAGAGTTTGTATAATATCAAAATAATGAAATGTAATAATAAAAATTATTTTGGTTAATCAAAATATTTACAGGTTCTGCAGGGGCCGTCGGTGGAATTTTTATTCTATTTCTTTTTGTTTACAAACTTGAGTTTTGTCCCTGCTCGGGCCCCAATTTGTAGTCGGTTCTGGCTATTTTAATTTATTTTAGAAGATTAAAATATTTGCTACAATTTGCCAGGCTGATACTGGCTCCAGGCAGCTTAGTTTGCCAAAGGTATCAGTATTACCCTCAAGTTTTGTAACCTAGTGAAAGTACGCAGAATATATTTATAAGCGTATAATTTGGTTAGCTGTTGATACATAAAATTAAATTGTATTCATAGTGATAAAATAAATTGTTATAATGTTTATAATCCAAATAAATCGGGTACTCTTCAGTCGGAGTTGCGGTCGGCGGTCTTCAGGTAGTGTTACGACTTTCGGAGCAGCCTCACTCCAAAGTAGGTCTCGTGCCTTGTACGCTCATTTGACTTACTAACATAAGTATGACAGTTTTAGTCGGGACCGCAAATACGGGGGCCGTGCATAAACAAAATTTGATTTATTAACCTTCAAGCGGGCGAAACAAAGATTAAATTACAATTAATAAAGTTTATACCTATTGTTGCTTACGCTCTCGGATTTCCCACGTGTGCAGAACGTGCAAGATCTTCAGGCGGTTTTGGCGAGGTTATCTTGTTTACATTTTCCGTCAACTTTAAGAATTGTAAGAGGTCCAGGTAATTGATTATAATTGAATTAAAGCCGGGCTTCGCAGGCCGCGGTCGCCGTAGGATGGCACAAGAATTAAAACGTACGAATTTTCGAAAGTAGGCCTGTTGTGAAGCGGCATTCCGCTGCAGGAAAATACAGGCAGGACTTTAAAGCGCGAGCTTTAAGCTGCATTTGTATTATGCCGTTAAGGTCGCAATTAGTAGTTTTAATACAGTCTGCTCCCGTGTTTCGACTAGTGGAAATTAGCTGCAGAGATCTAAAGCGTCCTCTGAGTGAACGGGACCTGGGGTAATTATTTACAGGAGGCTCGCCGATGAGCCTAATAGCCCTCCTGGCAAGACGGTCTAGGGGAGGATTATTTGGTCGAATTTCTCGCCGATGAGCCTAGTAGCCCCCTGGCAAGACGGTCTAGATACGGGTTATCTGGTCGGATTTCTAGCCGATGAGCCTACTAGCTCCTCTGGCAAGACGGTCTAGGTACGGATTATCTAGTTGAATCTCTCGACGATAAGCCTAATAGCCGCCCTGGCAAGACGGTCTAGATGAGGGTTAACTCGAAGAGCCTGTAAGCCATCCTGAGAAGAATTAGATGAGGAGAAAGGTTCAGGAAAATTCTGTTCTAAAATGGTTTCGGTTCCTCTTTATATAGCCCTAGTTGGCGTAATCAGCGAGGCAACCTAATTTCTTTGAGTAGAAAACCTTTGTTTCGAATGCACGGCGGTATTCCTGCGTCTCTCCGCAGTGACGTCACTTATCGCTGCCCGCGAGGCCAAAGATGCAGCGCTCCGATTCCGAACGTGCTTCCAGCCATGGGAGAATGTGTGAAATTATATTTAATTAACTAAAATCGCGTTTGAGCTGGGCGAAACGTTACAAGAGAAAATAATAGAATTTAATCTTCCAACGTATATCGCCTTTGTAGATTACAGAAAGGCTTTCGACAACATCAACAGAAACAAATTATGGCAAATTATGCTAAACAAAACATATACGAAGATAACAAAATAACGGTAAACTTGAGAAATGGAACTAAACACCATGCAGAAATAATCATTAGTCGTGGAGGTCGGCAGGAATGCCCTATGACACCTTCGTTGTTTAGTATATATATATATAACAGAGTCCTATTTTTTCACAGCTCGGTGGTTATTACACAGGACGATAAATTTTGACTGGGAAAGGGGTTGAACTAACACCGTTCTCAGTACTTTGGCAAAATAAGAGCTAATAATGGTTTGTTGAAATAAAACCACTTGCTGATAAGGCCAACGTTTCGATCTTTATTTGAGATCTTTATCAAGACCTGTAAGGAGGAAATCACATATAAGAGGAGATGTTTAACATTGTTATTGAGATCTTACCTAACAACTTGCGGTAATTCACCAAAAAACCACATGTATTGCACAAAACATGTGATAAGATTTTCAATTTTACAAAACAGCAGTTGAGCGAGACTTGCATGTTGTTACTTAACGCTAACGTACAGCTACAGCTCATGTCGCCAGGTTACATATTAAAAATTATACAAACACATTTAAAATTAAGTAATTATTGCGATTATTGGTTTTAGGCCAGCATGGCCGTCAATAGCTGATAAGAAATGTTAAACCCGACAGCAATGCAGGAAATTTTAGGAAACTTTGCGCAGGTGGCGATAGTTTGCCGCGCATGCACTTTACGTTAGGCATCCGAGTGATACAGGGACGTTCAAATTGGAAAAAAAAATTGTTTACTAACACCGCAAAAGATGACCTTTTATCTCAGTACTCCACTTGTCGGAATGTCCTGCTGTTTTTGGTTACTCCTAAAGAGATTTTCTGACATTATTTTTGTAGCCCCGTAGGTGCACGGGTGTCACGAGGTGTGGAACGCATTTAATTGAAAAATCCTCTCGTTTCGTGCGGCTGCTGGCTTCTACGTGCGTTACGCCACAGTTTTTAAGTAGGTGACCGCTTCAAGCCTCTGCTCCCTGCTGATCTTCTGGTGGAAATGCAACGTAATTTGTAACAGAGTCCTATTTTTTCACAGCTCGGTGGTTGTTACACAGGACGATAAATTTTGACTGGGAAAGGGGTTGAACTAACACCGTTCTCAGTACTTTGGCAAAATAAGAGCTAGCCAAAGTACTGAGAACGGTGTTAGTTCAACCCCTTTCCCAGTCAAAATTTATCGTCCTATATATATATTAAAGGTAAACATTTCAGGGTGTCATACCGCTTAATAAATTCGAAGATTTCTCCAACTGGTTGAAGAACATCTTGAATGGCACTTGGAGTTGGACGACGTTTCGAAATCTTCGAATTTATTAAGCGGTATGACACCCTGAAATGTTTACCTTTAATACATATCAGCCGCGAAAACCTTCGTAATAATATATATATATATATTGACCAAATTACTGACCAATGGCAAAAAGGTATAAAAAGGCATTTCACCATAAACAACTCTAACTTAAATACAATTTTATTTGCTGACGATCAGGTACTCCTAGCAAACACTGAAGATAATTTACAATACTTACTCTATATACAAATTAAACACCATTACGAAGAAATACAACCTAAATGTATCAGTTACAAAAACAGAAGTGTTGGCTTTCAAAGGTAATAAACCATTAAGAGCCAAGATTATTGTAGAAAATGAAAAGCTTGAACAAGTAAATCACTTTAATTACTTGGGGTTTAACGTAACATACACCGAAAATAAAGATGTATATAATAAATTAAATAAATTTAGATACATGTGTGGTACTATTAAAAAACATTTAAAATCAACTAGAAGAAAAACAAAATTATAATTTAATAAGGTTATGGCCGTACCTACTCTCTTATATGGATCAGAAAATTGGACGCTCACTCTCAAAGATAGAAAATTAATTGAATCTACCAAAATGAAATTCTTAAGATACGTGGCCGGTTACACTTTGATGAACCAGAAAAGGAATGAAGTGATACGTCAGGAACTAACTGATTTTAATATAACTGAAAAATTGGATGAATACAGAAATGACTGGATGGAACATATAACCAGAATGGACGATCGTCGTACCCCTAAACAAATTCTACAATACAGACCACGAGGGAGGAGACGATTAGGAAGGCCAAAGAGACGCTGGAAAGATCAGTTTACATGAGACCGGAACAAACCAATTAGGTTTAACCTTGGATGATGATGATGATGTTTTATTTGAGCCAAGCGATACTTGATCGTGTTTTTAGAGAATAGGTAAGTGCAAGCTAGAAATCGTACAAAATAAGTGAGTTTTATTTAAACTGCGAATTTGACTGTTTTTTTGTATTTTGCTCAATTTGATTTCATTTAGTAAGTATAATAATCATTGTTTGATCCTTGCCCACAACAATGGCCGAGAGGGTTTGAGCTACTCTAGGTTGTGTACGCCTTTCGCTGAAGGACGACACTGCATCCCCTAATTTATGCGTGTTACTGAGGACAACTCACAATTTGATGAAGCATTTTAAAATATAGTACATGTTCCGTAAGATGAGAAGGTTGATCTCATAGTGTTTGCAACAGTGGGTTTAATGTCTCCCAATCAGCCTCGACTAACATAGCAGACCCACATTATAGCTGTGTGGGTAGCCTGGAGCTGAACAAATGCAAATGAAAGCTCCCCTCCCCAAGCGATTTACCAAACAATTCTAGAGAAATAGAGCGGGGTTAAGCTCCCGGGTTTATACAAACTGTTGTTTATATCCGCTGTAGCAAAGATAACTGCACTTGCCTTATAACAATTAAAGAAAGCTGAAGCGAGGAGTAATTTACATCCGGACTACGATCCGTATCTGAAGGAATGGCAATCGGCCAATGCAACTCACATGAACTACAATGAAGATTTCACTCGCACAAAAGCTTTCGACAGCCGCTTAAAGGAATCTCGAAGACCTGGGATTTTGTTCGCACTCTCGAATTTTACATCTGTTTGGTTCTAAGCGCTGTTTACATGAGACTCCGCATTTAGCCATCTCTTGTTATACCGAATACACTCGTGGTTCTCATAGCATGAAAGCTTTAATTTGGCCAAAAGCTACAGTGTCACTGAAGTGAAATGTATTCTAAAACGGCACGTGTTGTCTGGAGCGTTTCGACGGAGAACAAAATATCTGAGTGTGGCAGAATCGACGCGTCATAACAAAAAAAGGAGGAAATACCTTAACAACTTGCTAGCTATAGGCGACCATTAACATGTATTCTTCCGTTTTCTTTCTTCCATCATCTTTAAAATTAATGTTTCATTTATAACGTTTTTTCTTTACATATTTAGTTTTATCTTATAATACATGCAACCTATGTTTTTGCGTTCTTTTCAAAATGTACCTCTGACCAGTAAACTTTATCCTTTTCTTAGTTTTTCAACTCATTTTTCTTTTTCTTGGTTTATGTTATGCCTATGTATGCCAACCTTTGCTCTTTTTAATTCTGCAGTGATTTCTTCTTTGCTCGTTAAACTTTCCGCATTCTACGTAGCCATCCTTCTCTGCACCCTTATTTCTCCTCTACTCTATCATTTGTTCTTTGGTTCACTAAATTTTTATTTGTTTCTCTCTTTGTTATCATTGTTCCGTCTCCTGCTTGTTTTACATTATCTCTAATTTTAGCATTTATGTTCCATCATTGATTATCTGATCTAACGTCAAAGTCTCCCGAGGCCCAAAATGCGGATTGGAGCATTTTATGAATGTTGTGATTATATTTAGATCACACTGCTAGTTTGGAGATATCAATGGTACTGTAGGATACCTACATGTAACATGGTTGCAAATTGCTAAGTTACAAATATATGGATAAATAAACATTGTTTTTGAATATTTGAAACTCAAACCTTATGTTTTATTTTTCTGAGCATAATATTCAAATACTAGAACGCGTGGCCAACCTACGTCTGGCCCTGCCAGCGTAAATAAACGGTTAACAATAAAAATGCTTGCTTAAGCTGGTAGGCGGCCGACGACCGGCCTTGCCAGCGTTAACAATACAAATGCGGTCTCGCCATTTGTGCGCGTGCGCCACTTGCTAGTATGCAGGCCGTTCATGCTGCGTGTGCGCGCGCCAGTGCTTACGGACGTCATCGGCTCTTATAATATAAGATTAATGCAGTTAGTTAAGTTAATCTATTATAATAGCTTCAGTTTACTTAGAAAACGCGTCAAGGCTTTAGTAAAGCAGTGCTTTCGAACCTATATTAACACAACCGAATCAAAAATTTGTTCTAATACGAAAAAGCTTTGGTCTTACGTAAAAGCAAAAAATAAATCAAATGGCATCCCATCTAGTATGCAATTAAATGGCACTGTTGCTAATAACGGTATAAAAATATCTAATCTATTCTCAAATTTTTTTAGCTCAGTTTACACTCCGAACTCTGAAAAGGAACCTGTAAATCTCTACGGCGTAAAAACAAATAATATTTCTTTAGGAACTTGCTTATTTACTATTGCTGAAGTGCAGGAGCTACTAAATAGCCTGGATGTAAGCAAGGGGGCTGGACCCGATAATATTCCAACTATATTTGTTAAAAACTGCTCGATATCATTATCTGAGCCGTTAACTATTATCTATAATAAATCTGTATCTGAAGGATGCTGCCCTTCTGCTTGGAAAAGGGCTCTTGTAACTCCTGTACATAGATCCGGCAGCAAAAGCGAAATAAATAACTTTCGCCCAATTTCAAAACTTTGTGTATTTAATAAAGTATTGGAAAAACTAATATACAACGTAATATTTCATACATACAAAGAAATTATTATTCCGGAGCAACATGGTTTTTACTCCAAGAGATCAGTTGTGTCAAACTTGCTTGTTTATACCAACTTTATTAATAAATCTATGGATGAACGTTCGGAAGTCCACGCTGTGTACACCGATTTCAGTAAAGCGTTTGACAAAATTGATCATTCACTACTAATTAAAAAATTATTGGATATCGGTGTACATGGAGATCTTCTGATGTGGATTATTTCATATTTAAGTAATAGAAGCCAGTGTGTAACAGTCAATGGTTATGTGTCGGAAACTGCCAATATAACATCTGGAGTACCCCAAGGATCGCATCTAGGACCTTTGTTTTTTATTCTGTTTTTAAATGACATTTCTCTCTGTTTTAAATATTCAAAATTTTTATTATACGCTGATGATTTGAAAATGTATGCCAAGATCACCACAGTAAGCGATTGTCAAAAAATGCAACATGACATTAATAGATTTGTCATCTATTGCTTTAACAACCGCTTAGTACTGAATCCTGATAAGTGTAATTGCATACAGTTTACAAGAAATCGCAATGGAATAAAGTACACTTATCAAATTAACAATGCAAATGTAAACAATACGCTCAGCATCAAGGACTTAGGTGTTATATTGGATAGCAAACTGAGATTTGACAAACACATTGACTCAATTACACAGAAAGCCTATAGAGTATTAGGATTTATAATTAGAACATGTAAACCTTTTAATAGCGCTACCACAATGATTTTATTGTACAATTCATTAGTCAGAAGTATACTTGAATTTGCTGTATCCGTGTGGAACCCGCAGTATAATATTTACATTTCAAGAATCGAACGAATTCAAAATAAATTTATTAAACATCTTAAACATAAATTTATGCATTTTTCGGATAACTTGCACACGTTAGTATCCCGACGAAAACTAATCGACATGTGTACACTATTTAAATTGATGAATTATCAAATAGATTGTGCGGATTTATTGTCGGAATTTTACCTGCGGGTTCCACAGCGAATGACCCGAAGCAATGACCTCTTATCTGTATCTGTTTGCAACACCAATTGTGCTATTAACTCTCCGGTGTACAGATTATCTATCAATTTCAATTTTTATAATGCTCGTGAAAACTGTCCTGATATGTTTGTATGTTCTTTTAGAGAACTTAAAAATAAGTTCGGCTTATAAACGCAGACTGCTATATATTAATGATTATGTTTATGTAGTGGTAAATTGTTATAGGGTGTCCGTCTTTGATGTACACCTGTTATTTACCCAAAATAAAAAAAATAAAAAAATAACCACTAACGCTGCAGTACTTCGGTAACGCAATAGCCAGTCCATCCATTAGTGCCATTTACACGCACGGTTTTTCGTACAGGTTTGGAGCGGACGCGCCAAACCCGAGTGCAAAGAGCGCGCATATAAATGCACCAAAACTGTACAGGCAAAGAACGTGTTGTAACAGGCACGCCAATAATGTCACGCTCGACGCTGGAGAAAGAATCTGCAAAAGAGAAAAGCGAACAGCTCTCGAACAATTTACTTCGTTTACTTGCTTACTTAGAATAAATTCGAGTCAAACACAAAATGCAGTGTCTTTTTTATCCTTTGTATAGCCATTTTGCATGAAAAGTGTTAGGAAAAGTACCAATAATTTATGAAGAAACAATCCCAGATTAGTGATCAGAATATATAGGGTGTTCCGCAACTCCCACTAAAGCTTCAGGCAAAGTTTTTCTACCATGAAGGATGAACACAAAACTGCAAAAAAATTGTCCTGTGCAGCTTAGTTTTCTTATACGGTATGGTTAATGTTGTTATATCCAACAGCAAACTATAATGAACTAGGTATACAGAAAACTTAAATAAAAGGCATATTTTATCAATAGGAAATATATTTAACATAAAAACTATTGACTAATTTGTCTTGACTATTCGTATTTCGTTTTTGAAATGCCGTTTTGTTAAAATTAAACATGACAACAATGCATATTTACGGTGACCTGATATAAACAAAAAATAAAAATGGAAACAAACATTCAAAATTCTTAATGTCAAATTTTGACTGTCAGTTGTGACATAATATTTATTCCAGACTGTAATTTCACTTGCGTTTGATTTGCTTCAACCATAGCTTGTCTTTGTACTGTAATGAACTAGGGGCGATATGTAGCCATCATACCCATTACATATATAATTCAATATCTTGGAATTAAAACATATAATTAAGAGGTAAATATTTTAATACGTTGTTTACATTTGTTTATATAAAAATTTACTACTATTAGACATAACAACCAGATATAACATTGTAGTGACTGATCAAAGGCCATTGCAGTACCCTAGAGTAAGCGGCATATGAATATGCAGACATGATATGGGTTTTAGAAAATTGTCAAGGAAATTTTAATAAAGCTGCAAGGGTGTACGACATAGGTTTTCTCAACAGAAGACATCCCTCTCATAATGTGATAAGCTGATAAAAGCTGCAGATCAAATACTAAGAGAAACTGTAACCATTATTCCAGCTAATGATATGAATAGGGGTCGATCAAGAATAAGGGAACCCAACTTAGAGGAAAACGTTTTACAAATAGTAACTGAAAATCCAGGAACTACTATACGAAGTATTTCTAGAAATTTGGGTGTTTCCAAAACTCGGGTATAGGATTTTAAAGATGATAGACTGTATCCTTATCACAAAACAAGAGTTTAGCATTTATTGCAGGAAGACCATCCACATCGATTTACCTTTTGCGAGTGGTCGGTAGAAGCCCATAGAAGAAATCATTTATTTATAAGCAATGTGTTATGGACAAATGTAGCTACATTAACAAGAATCGGCATCTTTAACTGTCACAACGAACACGTTTGGGCCCATGACAATCCTCATACAGCTCAAACTCGCAAGTACGTTGTTGAGTAAATGTATGGGTAGGAATACTTGGAGACCGGCTGATTGGCCCTTATACTTCCTGACAGGCTAAATGCAGAAAATTATTTAGAATTTTTAAATGATTATCTTCTGGGCCTATTGGAGAATATTCTTGTTGCACTCCGGCCCGATATGTGTAGTGTATCGCAAAAGCGAGAAGTGATCTCTCTCGCTCTCAGTCTCGTAAATCCTGAAAAATCTATTCTCGACTTTGCTCTCGAGTACGAGAGCGAGGACGAGAGTTATCTTCTTCTCAGTCTCGCGCTCCGTTTACTCTCGTTCTCGTTAATTTAGGATTTATCTATAGTTTTTGTAGCCTAAATTAGGCTACAACAAAATAACACTAACACCTAACATTTAATTGTAAGTTAAATAATACGTACATACTCAGTATGAAATACTACAGTCTTACAATAGGTCTTGAATATAAACTAAGCATTTGCATGCATAACAAACAAAATGCTGTTCCAAATGTTCTGGCGTGAAACTAAGACGCTGATAAAACATAATTTAGCCAAGAGAAAGATCTCTCAACATCCCAAGATGTTATTGAATCAAACATATATTTGCTCCAGTCGACATCTACCTCTTTCTCACTCTAACCAGAAAGCAATTGTTTAAAGTTGAGGATTTCTTGGAAACCAGGATTTTTTTAAAGTAAACAATCAAGTTTAGCATAAGCAATTAAACCAGAGGATTTTGCTAATGTTTCCATCAGTTTTTCAATAATTTGTACAGATTCAGTTAAAGGCAGCCCCACTGTTTTCAACCTTGTAATATTGTCAATCAGAATTTTAAAATGAGCTTTAATATAAAAGAGACCATTTTTAATATTATGTTGGTTAAAATACAGCTGTGCTTTTTCAATAGCCTGCGCTGAATAATTGTCGAATGATGTAATAACCTAAAAACAAACAATAAACAATATCAAATTATTCCCGACAAAGACAAACTTACCGATTTTATATCGTCAAGATTATTTGCATTAAACATAGCACTTTCTATCCAAGTGCCCCATCTAGTCAGAACTGGCTCTGGAAGGAGATCTAAACCATGGAAGTGACCTTTGTACACTTGTACCTTAAGAAGGGCTTTTAAAAACACTTTCTTTACATTGGACATTAATTCGTCGACATCTTCTATATTATTTCGAACTGCTTACTAAGCTAAGGGCATGTGCAAGACATGGCAAATTAATAATATTTTTATAAAAAATTCTTCAAAATTTTTGCAGCTTTTATCATGTATGCAGCTCTGTCAGTTAGGAATAAGCATAATTTTCATATTCTATGCCTGAGGGCAATAGTATAGCTGCAAAGAATTATTTAAACTTTCCAAATGTTGACACAAAAAAATCGTGTTATTACCTAGAAATTATTGCCTAATGTACTGCGTCCGGCAACTTACGATAGTTTTAGTTTCAAATTGGTAAAATAACACCTTAGTATTTTTAAATTTTTGAATTAGCGTAATTTAGGTTGTATAAAAGTGCAATTTAGGTTTTGTTTAGAATATTTAGGTCGTTAAGAAGAACTTTTGCATATTTAGGCATTTAGGCAAAAACAAGTACAGCTCAAAAGATGCATTTTTTCATAATGCTCGTCATCTGTAAGTCTCACACCAGTGCCTAAATTAATATGAAAAAGGATAAAAACTACAAATCCGGGCCTTATTAATCGCTAAAGTACGCAGTATGCATGACATGTTGAAAAGCGCACTCTGCTTGAAAGATCCCCTAAAATGACTGTATTGCAATGGAGGAAAAATTGAAAAATTTAAACTATCCGATAGTGAGTTGGGGGTTATGGCTTCAATTCATAAATATTTGAGACCTCTTAAACAATGTTCACGGCTGTTATGTGGGCAACACTATCTGACTAACGCTTCTGTAACCATTTATATATTTACATATTGGACAGAAATGACAATACAATAACAGAACTTCCTGAAAAACAAAGAACTAATGTAGCAGAAATTATATTATCAAGTTCCTTAGTGGGGAAAAATTGATAAAACATTATACTATGAGTAATTGGATTTATTGTGTAATTTTGATATTAGATCCGCGTCACAAATTGGAAATATTTCATTTAAGGACTTGAAGAAAAAAATGAAGGATTATATTAGTATTCCATTTTTGAAAATATTTTCAAAACTAAGTATTATCGAGTACCCGTTGAATAAAAAAAACAGACTTTGCTAGACAAAAACATGAAACGTTAAAAAACAAACCCCATCACGGCGATGATCTGGATTTCTGGATATAACGACGATAATCTAGATTTCACGTCCCTCCTTGAAGATAACTCTCCGCAAAAAAACTTAAAATTGATTAATATTCAGAACTGCAAAAAATGCCGAGAGTTGTTTCGCAATAAATGCTACTTCGGTATCTGTTCAAACTTTTTGTTTGACCATGAATTTGAAGTAAAAAGGGTAAAATGAACTAAAATCGTGTAAACACAAAAGTACGCGCAATTAGGCCACAAGAGCTGCATAACGCGTACTAGATAAGATATTTGTAAATAAACACTCGGCAGTTTGCGTCGAGTTTCTGTGTAATATTACAAATTAATGCAAAAAACAGATGCAATGAAGTGCCAGTTCGGTGTTTATAAACAAATACTGCAGTTTTACAAGTGCAGTGGGTCATATTACGAAGCACGCCGCGTACAAGCAGTGCAATTTTGCGCTAGTGGGTCAAGACAACAACTCAAGCGTTTAGAATTACGTTAGTTAAAACGCATACGAATGTAATTTTTAATACTAGGTCGTGAAAACACGGCATACATTTCTTGTATATATAGATCTGTAATATGTCTTAGAATTCAATATACCTTTAACCACAATCGTATATTCATTGATGGGGACGAACACAGGCTTCAAATGTTCGTAAAGAGTTGGCATGACCTGGTCTTCTCACCCTGTCTCTTAACAACAACCTAAGCTCCACATCTCCTG
Source organism: Agriotes lineatus (assembly GCA_940337035.1). Classification (NCBI taxonomy): domain Eukaryota; kingdom Metazoa; phylum Arthropoda; class Insecta; order Coleoptera; family Elateridae; genus Agriotes; species Agriotes lineatus. The sequence goes on along the minus strand of OW679202.1, from coordinate 2,088,434 downwards.
CTAAAAAACTAAACTGGTTTTACAACAAACATAAGAGGTGCTAAGTTCCAATTAATTTTGGCTAACAACTTTTACATTGGTCCTTCGAGCCAACAACTCCCCGATCACGAAGAAGCCGGAATTTGGAGAAGACATTGGTCCTACAAGCCAACAACTCCCCGGTCAAGAGGAAACTGGATTTTTTGGGTAAAATGTGCCAACTGCTCACAAATATAAAGAAGGATTCCGGAAGCAGAAAGAATCAGATGTACCTAGCCAAGAAAGAGGATAAATTAAAAGGATTGTGGAAGGCACTCGAGAGCGGTGATATGGACCTACGAAAGCGACTTCCAGCAGATCATGAATACATTAAAAAGGATTTCTACATCCAGGTGAAAGAAAGATTTCAAGTAATTACAGATTACATACACGAATGGCAGGAAAAGCTAAATCCAGCCAGTGAGGAGGGTAACGGCTTAGAGACCGACTTAAGAAGCACGAAATTAAAATGCGGTTATTTAGCAAAGTATTGGATGAAGCAGTGTCAGCATTAGAATAACCCTAGGCGAAAATGGTCTACGAACATAAGGCGAGCAAAATATGCGAGCAGTGGGAAAACATCACGAGCCTTCATGAGGAGATTCTCGGAGGGGAGCAGGAATTTGCAGAGGATTACTTCACGCACGAAATTTACAATCAGATGCGAGAGCGTTATAACCAGGTAATAGCTCAAATATTTAACAAAATAAGCAGGATCCCGAGAAGTGAGCAGCCACGAGCACGAGAAGAATTGGCCATCCCACTGCCCAAAATCACAATGCCAATGTTCGAAGGAAGTTATGAAAATTGGACCACGTTCCACGACAGTTTTGGGCGACTCATCCACAACAATGCCACATTAGGCAAGGCAGAGAAAATGAAGTACCTCAAAACTTATCTCAGAAGCGAGGCGAGTAAATTAATAAAACATCTCGACGCATCGGACGCTAACTATGAAACCGCATGGGACCTACTAAAAAGCAGGTATAATAACAAAAGAATTTTGTTTCCCAAATTTTTAGACAACGTGTTAAAACTGCCCAATTTAAACTGTGAATCAGTAGCTAGCATGAAACAGCTGCATGATACCACATTGGAAAGTTTACGTGCCATAACATGGGCGTGAATACTGAGTCGTGGTGTCCAATGATAGCATATCTGCTGGTCAAGAAGCTAGACAAAGATACAAAGAAGTTATATGAACAGTCGCTGACCAATTCTCGAGAGATCCAGGAGCTGGCAAACATGTTGAAGTTTTTGGAAAAACATTCCAATCACTTGAGGGAATTCAAGATTCCAAAAGAAAGCTGGAAATCGCAAAACCAATTAAAATGTCAGAGTCAACAAGGAAACCATGGCCAGTAAGGAGTTCTCAAGCAAGCATCAGTAGATGTCGGATCTGCAACAACAGCCATAAGATCACACAGTGCCCAAAATTCATTTCCATGAACAGTGACGATCGATAGCAAACCATCAGGCGTCATCGGCTGTGTGTGAGATGTTTAGTCCACAAGAAGAATGAAAAATGCTTTATTTCGAAAAAATGCCAAAACTGCGACAAATGGCACCATACTATGCTGCATAAGGAATGGAGCAAAACTCCGGTAAGATGTCCTCAACAGGTAATAGCAAAACCTCAGCAGGATCCAAATAGGAAATCCCAAGTGGCCTCCATCTCCGAACAAAGCGTGGAAGAAGTAAGCAGCCTAGTTAGCAGAAAGGTCAAACATCCCAACCAGAAGGAAGTCCTGATAGCCACGGCGTTTTTGAAAGTAAAAACAGCTGGAGGATATTATAAACTGTTGAAAGCATTGGTCGATCCATGGTCACAGGCATCATTTATAACCAAAGAAGCAGCTCAATTATTGGCATTACCGAGAGTAAGAATCCAAACAGACATTATAGGGCTAGGAAAAAGCCAAGCTGGGAAATCCAGAGGAAAAATTGAAGGGGAAATGAAACCACGATTCTCCAGCAATTTTCGAATTTTTGGTAAACTGCTTATATTGGCAAAGTTGACAGGAACATTGCCAAGAAACAAAATCATTGAGAAGGCAAAGGACGCATGGGAACATTGCCTACTAGCCGATTCTACCTGCGACATGCCAGGTCCAGTAGACATCCTCATAAGGGCTGTTCTATACAAAGATATACTCCTAGAAGGAGTTAAGAAGACGGAGCAAGGGATGATGGCACATGAGACGGAATTTGGATGGGTCGTATCTGGGGCAGCAGAAGCAGCAGAACAACCCAATATGAGAGTGGTCAGCATGATGTCTAACGTCAAAGAAGATAACCACCTCAACAAGTTTTGGGAGATGGAAGAGCTCCTGATGGAGAAAGCTATCTCACAGGAGGGATGAGAAGTGGACAATTGGATAATTGAAAGCAACCCATCGGCGGACGCAAGATGGGATATGTGTGGTAAACATGCCGTTCACAAAGGACTCAAGTCGAGTAGCAAAACCACGAAGGGCAGTCGCCAGGAACCGGCAGTTGGAGAAAGGATTCAACCCTGACAAGAACTTGGAGACCGGACACAACAACTTCATGAAGAAGTATCCTTCACTAGGACACATGAAGAAGAAGGACCAAAGTGGTAGTCCGAGAAGAGGATGCTACATTCCTCACCCAGATGTCATAAAGGAGGACAGCAAAACGACCAAACCAAGGGTAGTCAACAGTCCCGCATCCAAAGCATCCACTGGGAGAAGTCCGAACCAAACGATGCACACAGGGCCGAGACTACAACGGAAGCAGTCTGACATCCGTCCACAATGGAGGAAGTACAAGCATAAGTACTGTGACGTTAGCGTCGGCCGAAATTATTATTTCTACACATTTATATGCGTTTTAATTTGGGCCCGCTAAAATTTCGTCACATTCAGCTAGCAAACCATCGCCGGGGCCAGGGAAAAATCATCGTTCTGCGCCCGCATCGACAAGACGTTGTTCGGCGCATTCCTCCCAAATTTCCAGCACTGATAAACAGTATTGGTAATGTATAAATTAGTTTACGCTCGCAGCAGAAAGTCACTTGATTCCTGCGACTAGAAATTCCTGTGAAACCCTTCTAAACGCGTTATAACAAAAATCGTTTTGAGGCTTCGTGATTATCGACCCAAAACGACCTGTTATAAATCAATCTCGATTTCTGTTAAACTTTCCTGAATACGCTTTAACGAGAATCGTTTATGGCTTCGTGATTATCGACCTAAAACGACTTGTTATAAATCAATCTCGATTTCTGTTAAACTTTCCTGAATACGTTATAATAAAAATCGTAGATGGCTTCGTGATTATCGACCTAAAACGATTTGTTATAAATTTTTCTCAACCTGTAGAAGCGGCTCCTAGTATACAGACGTCTTTTCCCTATTTTAAAGCCCCTCTGGAGAAGCTCCCCTTTTGTTGGTCGCCAAAACACGAAACTTATTCGTAAAACCTAAGAGAGCTTCACTCGTCTCTCCGAAAGTTGGTAATTAATTTCATGCAACACCTGTGAGTGCTTTTGCATCCAAGTAAAAATTTCGAATCCCGAGATTAATCACGTAAACTTATCTTGAGGGCAAGGTCAACCCAAGCAAATGCGCCGAGTAATTTTGTTATAAAAATTCAGAGCTTTACTCACCTAGAGGAATCCGGTTTTATAGACGTCCTGAGCATGTCCGTAGTGCTTTAACTCAACAATTAAAATCCCCATGATTTAATTAGCAAATTTGAAGGTTAACACCGTTTCCAAAGAAATTTGATACGCTGTAACTTCACTTGCTAAAAGAAGCTATTCGGCACTGCGGATTAGGTTAGGGCAAGTCAGACCTTTGCCCTACGTTGATTTATAGTCACAGCCCCCGAAATAAACAAGATTACACCCAAATTTACTATGTTCGACAAATATAAACAAAGTTAACCTCGAATTTGTATATTAAGGGCCGGTTGCAGAAAGCAATGTTAAGTCTCGTGTTAGCTAACATTGCGTCAAAGTGAACAAAAACGAATCAAATCTCAAATGCTTATGGCAACTAATACATTAGTAAACAAAATTTGATGCGATTTTGTTCACTTTGACGCGATGTTAGCTAACACGAGACTTAACATTGCTTTCTGCAACCGGCCCTTACAGTCTTGGCCGCTAGAAGACGTTTGCGGTACGTGCGCGATCTTAGTAACCTGCAACCCGTCCAGCCCGAGAAGCAAAAGGGGTTGTCTGCCTGCTAGGCGTTCATCCCTCCAGAAAACACTTCAAGATCAATGGTTTTGTACCAGATACAGGAAATATTTTTATTATGTTACAATGTAAATAGTTATACCCAAATAAATCTCTTTTATGTTATATACACTTTTCTATATACTTGAGAGAATAAATTGGACCTTGACATCTGAGCTGCCTAATAGTAAAAAGTTCATTAACAGTGGTAATTATTCATAGCTCAAAAGTAAGCAAATAATTAGTCAATGCAGGCTGTTACAGTACAAGGACAAGTATCCCGAGGTCAGCCGAGCAACCAATCCAAGAAGCACACGTCATAGGGGCGTGATACCATTTCGACGGCAACAAGATATCCACGACCTACCTAATACAAGCTGGAGACACCTATTAATTACAACAGGGTCCGTGAGCAACATAACTACACTCCTCGGCATTTGCTTATCAAGCGAAATAAGTAATTTTACGGAGGAGCGCATGCAAGGTCAAGCAACGCCAGCAAAAACCCGACACCCGCAAGGACGGCTTCGGGCTCAAACCGCTGCACTCGACGTCGGAGACAACGCCCGCCAGTCACGAAGCATGCCGTAGACCGAACGTCTGACATGGACAAGCATCTACCAGACGAAAGAGCAACACAAAACAGAAACTCAGCGCCGGCCAAGAAAACTTCAGCCCAGAGCCCCTGTACACTACACCTAATGCCAAGGGAAAACGCCAACGAAGTAACCCTGCAACAGACGCCTAACCACAGGAGTCCCGCTAGTCATCACTTTACGCGGCCAGAATGTTCAAACTTTTTGTTTGACAATGAATTTAAAGTAAAAAGTGTAAAATGAACTAAAACGTGTAAACACAGAAGTACGCGCAATTAGGCCACAAGAGCTGCATAACGTGTGCTAGATAAGATATTTGTAAATAAATACTCGGCAGTTTGCGTCGAGTTTCTGTGTAATATTACAAATTAATGCAAGGAACACATGCAATTAAGTGCCAGTTCCGTGTTTATAAACAAACACTGCAGTTTTACAAGTGCAGTGGGTCACATTACGAAGCACGCCGCGTACAAGCAGTGCAAATTTGCGCTAGTGGGTCCAGACAACAACTCAAGCGTTTAGAATTACGTTAGTTAAAACGCATACGAATGTAATTTTTAATACTAGGTCGTGAAAACACGGCATACGTTTCTTGTATATATAGATCTGTAATATGTCTTAGACCTTGAGATTTTGAAAATATTTTAATTTGTGTATGGTTTTTATATATCTGTTTATTTTCAAATAAAAACAATTATTATTATTATAATTCAATATACCTTTAACCACGATCGTATATTCATTGATGGGGACGAACACAGGCTTCAAATGTTTGTAAAGAGTTGCATGGCCTGGCATTCTCACCCTGTCTCTTAACAACAACCTAAGCTCCACATCTCCTGCCAAAAAACTAAACTGGTTTTACAACAAACATAAAAGGTGCTAAGTTCCAATTAATTTTGGCTACCATCTTTTACAGTATCCGTTAAAAGATTGTTTTCCCAAGCTTCGTTAATCATCAGAAAACACATACCTTATATGCCTCAATTTCTGGGCTAAATATAGTCTAAAACATCGGATCTGGGTTTAATATATAATACCTATTATCTTGCATTTATACATTTATAATTATTTCATTGTTAATTTTATTTAATCGTGTTATTTTAAGTATTTGGTTTTCGTTGAAACAATAAAATACTTACTTCAAAATATATTTTTGTTCTCTTTTGTATTTTTTTAAACCGAGAGCGACAGCGAGAGTTGGAATAAAATTCTCGCTCTCAGTCAACCTGCCTCTTGCTCTTGCTCTCGGCTTACCGCTCTCTTCCTCGGTCTCGGTGCGAGAACGAGAGCGAGAAAACTCCCTTTTCTAAGGAAACACTAGATATGCGGGTGCAGCTCGATGGTGCACCATCACATTATGCAGGTGTGGTTGGGTCTAGGACATATCGCCGAATGGACAAAACGCCGAATCGTATTTTAATGTTCAAAACGCCGAATTCGTTTGAGTGGACATATCGCCGAAAATGGACAAATCGCCGAATTAGTTGGCGTGGACAAAACGCCGAAAATGCCCAAATCGCCGAATTCTCTCGGTGGACATATCGCCGAAAATGGACAAATCTCCGAATTAGTTATCGTGGACAAAACGCCGAAAATGCCGAATTCTGTCCGTGGACATATCGCCGAAAATGGACAAATCGCCGAACCGTGTAAAATGACCCCACATGGATCGGAAAGTTGGCATCGCTCGATTTTGTTTAAAACCCCCGTTTGTGTCGGTGGACATATCGCCGAAAATGGACAAATTGCCGAATTAGTTAGCGTGGACAAAACGCCGAAAATGCCCATAACGCCGAATGTTGTCGGTGGACACAACGCCGAAAATGGACAAATCGCCAAATTAGTTACCGTGGACAAAACGCCGAAAATGCCCAAAACGCCGAATTCTGTCGGTGGACAGATCGCCGAAAATGGACAAATCGCCGAATTAGTTACCGTGAACAAAACGCCGAAAATGCCCAAAACGCCAAATTCTGTCGGTGGACATATCGCCGAAAATGGACAAATCGCCGAATTAGCTAGCCTGGACAAAACGCCGAATCCTATGAGTGGACATATCGCCGAAAATGTCCAAAACGTCATCTTAGTGGGCGTGTACCAAACACGCCCACTAAGATGTCGAAATCACCAATTCCTGTTAGTGGGTACCATACAAATTAAGGATGCAGAATATTTTACGGCCAAACAAATACCGAGAATTGTTTTCAGGTTGTTATTTCTATGTTACAACAATAATAAATTCAACTCGCAATTGCTGCCAGCATAAACAACACCTGTAAACTAATAGTTGATATTCTAACTACAATTTTTGATATACCGTGTGCATTTTTGTGATTGAGTATTGAGGGTGGTGTCACTTTGTTCCTTATGCTCAGGCGCGGATGGGCACAAAAATATCAACCGGGCATCAAGAGAGGTCAGGCGACCCCCCCCTCCCCCCCAATCGAAAATAATGAAAAATGGAAAGTTGAAATTCCTTTATTAAATGATACAAAAAAACAAATTGTTTGATATAAAAATATTTATCAAATAACACAACACAAATTTTCAAAATTATTTTGGGGATAAATAACAAATTTTTAAAATTACAATATTTTTGTATTAAAATAATATATTTTCTAGAAAAAATCTTAAAATAACAATTGATTTTTAAGTAGCTTCGAGCGGTTTGCTACGCAATCGATGATGTTGTCTTGATCGATGTTTTCTAAAACGTCTTTCTTGATACTCATAAGCAAGAAGCTTGAAAGCTTGGTTGGCGAAAATGCAGTAGTTTGATCTTGATTATGAACTTCGGTACTTTTGGTAATTTCTTGAACATCAAGTGGTGTAGAATCCTCCTTGTTCATAAATTGATCTAACTTTTTACAACTTCCAGCGCCTTTTTCCAAATCCAGCTTGCGCTTCAGCCTCACACGTTCGGCGCCGCCCATTTTTTTTTGACTCCATGTTTATTCGTGAATACAGAATACTAACAGCATTTAACTTTTCTAGAAAACGAAAAAAAATATATATTCGTTCAGTCAAATACACGAGTTTCCAATTTGTCAAAAGATAGGTAAATACTTACGGTTTATTCGAGATAGAACAAGAAACAAGAATAATAAATCATCAAAAATTACCAAACCGGCGCTGTTAACTATATACAGAATTCAGATCACAGGCACGAATAACAGTAGTTAGGCTAGCAGTGATAAAACCGGAAACCGGATAAACCCGTATTTCCAGTTCAGTATCAGTAGCCGACTGGGCTGGTGCAAGATTAGAAGACAGTATTCCTGGAAATATAAGCGCGTCCCAGCTTTACATGCACCTTCTCCGACTGCTCGTATATCGTATCATGATTCGTTATACGTTGATTAATTTAATGTATTTATTTTATATTTCTTTTTTATCGGATGTGACCGGCGCGGCGCCAAAAGCGTCGAAAACGTCCGCGGCGCCCCGGGAAAATGCCCGGTTTGCCTTATGGCCCATCCGCGCCTGCTTATGCTGGGACTAGGGTTTCCAAGTCCCGGGACCAAAAGTGTTTTCGGGACTTACGAGCTAAATTTCAGGTCCCGGGACTAATCCCGAAGATCCCGAAAATGGTCCCGAACCAGAAATAGTGTACAGGTGAAATTTCCGAATGAAATTGCCAAAGAAAAACAAGTGTTTTAAGTTAAATAAAATATTTCTGTGCTGATCATTTGTGTTGGGGCTCGTTAACAAGTTCATTGCTTTCTTCTGGTACTAAAAATGTCTGTCGCTCATCATGTTTTGCTTTTGTTTGAACTGCAAAGTGCGTGTGTAATCCTTTCGTCAAGTTGTCTCTGATTATGATAATTTTGTAGGAACCAACTTTACATTTCGCCAATTGTTTATCTTCAATATATAAAACTGTTGCCATAGTGACTTCAAATCGTTATTTTTTTAAATCTAGAATGAAGGTAGGTTGCGAATATCAATTCATTCTAATTGTAACGCTTTAGCAGACAAATAACGAACACACTTAAAACCCAAAAATATAAATTATTCAGCTTCTTCGCACATATCTAAATCCAACAAAAAACATACAAATACATAAATAGAAGAAGATATGCAAATGTGGCTGAAACAACACACAAGTTTAATTCTAACCTACCGAAAACAATACCTCTCCTGCCTACGCAAAACGCAAATAATGCAGAATGTGCAAGAGGCATGAGTAATACGCCGGACGCCGGTGAATACCCGTCCTAATTCTCTGATATCGAGTATACGCACGCATGTTGACATGGTCCCGGGATTTCGCATGGGCTGGCTGTGGTCCCGGGACTCGGTTTTTGTGGTAGAATCCTGGGACTGTCCCGGGACCGAATCCCGGGACTGGAAACCCTAGCTGGCACCCGCGACTGAGATGAGCGAGGCTGCTATTTGGTGATAAGTTATTATTTTAAAATATAAATAAAGTAAATATGTTTTAAAAACCAGAATATCTATTTCATATTCTATATCGCGCATATACTGCAACTTATAATCTAATAAAATAAAGTGATAATTGACCGTCATTGAATCCAAAATGGCGAACTTTAATTTTTTTATTTAAAAAACTCTTTGAATATAAAACAACAGGAAGGAGCATTTACCAGATGAGGTTGCGTCGAGAATAAAGGTTGCATATGGCGGATAGTTGTTTCCGTTTGACACTGACGTACTGTCTGTAAAGGATATATTATGGGTTTATTATATATCAAGGATCAACATTTTATGTATTTCTACACATTTATATATATATATATATATATTTACGTCAAGGTTAGATGTAAGAACAGCAATGCTGAATCTCGCCTTGTGAGTTCATATTTATGAATAAAAAACTATTATTATTATTATTATTATTATTATTATATCGGGTGATTATAAATGCTTTTTTCATCAAGCTACTTATGAAATATTTTTTATATGAATAATATGTAGGTGGCACTGTAAGTCTATGTCAAATTCGAAGTTAGCAGATTAGGTTTTGCGTCAGTCTTGATTATAAAATTACCCGGTATATTAATGCCTAGACAAGCTATTAGGTTAGCTTATTGGAATGTATATATATGAATTAAATAAATTATTATTTATTATTATATTATAATTGTTTTACTGAGTTTAAAAATTGTCGTTATTTGTATTTAACAAATTTTAATAAAAAAACAGTATGTAAATTAATTCACATTAACATTAATTTAACAAGTTTCTGCTACAATCGCAAAATTTATATGGTGATAAATATAGAATAAGTTGGAGTTTTAACAAATGTATTTATTTTAGTTTTTCTTAAATTTATTTATTTCCAACAGACAAATATAAATATTTCTAATATATGTATTTTTAAAAATAAATTATAAATTGACTTAGGTATACATTTTTAATAAAAGTAGTAAATAGACCACATCAGGAAACATTCTTGTGCTTGGCCTTTTTCTACAGTACCTTAAATTTTACTAGAATTGTTCTAAGCTTTTCTATATTGACTGCACTTTTTTATTTGTATGTGTTGTTTCACAAGATTGTCTGAATATATTTTGTTAATCTGAAACAATAAAGAAGCCGACCTGCGATTGACTAATTAAAATAATTGATGGTAGTAAAAAAATCACAGATTAACCCCCCTACCGTTTATACACCACGGCAGCTCTAAAAAACTCTTTACTCACCGCAATGGCCCTACCTAACTCAAATATCGGCGGCCTTAGATCGTAGGTTCAAATCATCAGCTATGTACCCTGGAATGTCTTCAAAAAAGGAAAGGAAATGGAAATGGGCGCCAGAAATCAAAAGATTTCAAATAATAAGAAAAATAAACTACAAGTGACTAGCGTTTAATTAATAAGCAATAAAAAAGACTTGTAGTGTCAGTAATAAATTATCAGAATAATTAAAATGCAAACAACTTTATAACAACATTGTGTACGTGAACTGAAGGTTGCGACACGCATAACATTAAAAACCCCTTTCGGGTTATTTTAATAACTCTAAATTCAAATTATTCATGGGTATGCATACCTCAATCATTTAATAATACCTTCTGTTTAGGCTATTGAAATAAAAAAGCGTGACTGTACCTTTTACAGAGGGTCGAAATACACATCAAAATAGCAACTTTAAATACAGCATAATTAAATATAAGTATAAAAATTTAAATGTAAAACAAGAGCATGTATAAAATTAACGTTACATGTAAATAATGGCAAAATATATGAATTTAAATTCCAAATCATTACGGGTTTAAAATGTTTAAATGGAAAAACCAGGTATTCAAGATAAGTTGATAAATAATTCCGGAATAGCACAACTAACCTCGCTTCTCCAACGCTTATAAACGGCAAACAGGCAAATGCCGGCTGGGGATTGCTACACCCTTCGGTTCAAAATAAGCGAGGCGAGAACTGCTACCATATAGTTTAAATCGACGTGGAAGCGCCGAAAATTGCTGCAGAAGCATCCTCAAAACCCAGCAGGTGTCGAAAGTGCGATAAGGCTTGCCCTCCGAGAAAAACTCGTGTATGAAACTGGTAATTAAGAGCTAAAGAAAATATAATTACTATGGAGATAATAAGACAGAAAAGCGCAATCGTACCTGATCATAATCAGCCCTTAGAAACACACTGCTCATTGAAATTGGTTGAGCGCACGTAATTTGACTTGAACAAAATCAAACCTCGGCCGCGCGAAATGCGCCGCCTGAGGCGAGAAGAATAAGTGCCTCGGACGAAAATTTCGTTTCTAAAGGGAGACTCGCACTCTGATAAGAGATAGCGCAGGTCGAGAGGGCATCGTGCAAACGATAGGAACTTGATCCAGGTATAAAATACGCTGCTTTGGAAAATAGAAGAATTTGAAATGCAAAAGGATTTATAATTCAACTAAAAATATACAGGTTAAGCCTGAAATAATTGGATAAATAACGAAACAATTAGGCTAAGCCAAAAAATTGTTTCAAATCGGTTGTTATTTCGTCATTTGTCAACGCACAAACATCTAACAGAAATCCTAGAAATGCAAGTTTATAATGTGTTTACTGCATTCAGTCTAGACACTATAGATTATATACTAGCTGACCCGGCAAACGTTGTTTTGGATTATGACATGATGGGGAAAACCTTTCAAACCATTAAGCACAGAATGATAAAAGTATGACTGCAAATAGAAAATCGTACAGTGTATAGAAAAAGACACTTTCGATATTTTCCAATTTTCCGGCTGTCCCTTTGGATATTTCCGAATTTTCTTTTTTTGCTAAACCACCTCACGAGTAAGGCGAACAAAACAAAAAAAATATCCAAATCGGTCCAGTCGTTCTCGAGTATTTGCGTTACTAACACACGGTGAGTGATTTTTATATATACAGATTATATTGCTTAAATAATGTGCAATCATTTATCCAAAATAAATAATTGGGTCAGTCAACAGCGTGTTTCTTGTGTTAACCAATTCGTCAAAACTAATTTTGTGATTTCAACCGAACGCACCTCTTGCGAGAGAACAATGCGGGCATTAAAATTCGGACGAAAAGCCCAATGAGGTGGAAATGCCGAAAACGTCATAGGTACCTGCGACATTAGAAGAATTAACAAATTTTCAACATTCTGTTACATACAATAGGTACCTAACTATTGTTTCTTTTACTAAGCGGTACAAACTTTTTTCGTGAACAAACTTTGTTGTCAATCATGGATTTCGAGTACTTTTTCTGCCAAATTACGCAAAGAATTATTTGAATAACTTGGCATTTTTCCTTGCAGAATTCATTAGCAAGCCCAGTATATAACACAGGCAAAGTTGTGGTATGAGCGTTACATGTTTTTCTTCTAATAAATTTATAAAAAAGTCCACGCTCCACAACTCAGGAATGCCAGTTGATCCAATATAACTTCCAATAGATTTGAGTACAGCTATTATTATGTGCAATTCTCATGGAATGATCACTCAATTTTCGGTTAAAAAATGCCATCTTTAGATGTATCAAAGGCCGTTGTAGTCGACGGTTTACAGTCACAACTAACTTTTCCAGTTTGGTGATGCAGGAAGTAATGGCAAAACAGATATGTGTGTTTTGTGTCTGCTATCATATACCATGGAATTGTGTGTAGACAGAGTTATTAGCACTTGATTGGAACTATAAGTCTGACTTAAATTAACAATTTCGCCTGGCAACCATATGATGTCTTACGTTGCAACTTCTGTTAGATAATGACGGAACATCAACAGTCATAGTTGACCTTTTTGTTTAGCACCCTTTGGAAGGAACCAGGACAGTGTGTAAATTGTTTCCGGAAGTGTTTTAGAAATGTAAGCACACTGGGCCATAAATACCGCCACTACCTCTTTTATTTTTTATGGCACTTAAACATTTTATAAGTTTGCTATTTGTTTTGTATAATCGATTACCTTTAATTTGATACCCGACAAGTTCATGGTTAGTTTTTTCTTTGAATATAAAACAACAGGAAGGAGTCTGGTCTTTTATTGGCCGTACTTAAAAGTGCGACTGAAATCGCCATATCCAACCTCCAAGTATGACTCATTTGTGGTAGTTTATTCATGGTAGTTGTCAAATAACGTGATCAGAAAGGTATCATTTTTGCATTTTAATTGTATAAAGCCTTAGTCAATGCGTACTTATTTTCAGATAATGTTTATTTACAAGCTGGTTGGTAATTAAAATTAAAATATTGACTGTCCTGAACTGCCGGCAAGACTTAACTTTCATATACCTGATAGAAGAACGAGAAATGGTCTCACATTTGTTAATACTTGTCCTAGGACAAATTCCTATAAAAATTCATCACTTTTTGCAAGCACTGCATCATACAATCTTATTAATAATCAAATTGACATATTCCACTGTGACTTGAAAGGTTTTTCTAAGGATTTGTTTTATACTGTAAGTTTATTGTAATCTTAGGTTGGTTTTCGACTGTATAATAGAAATTATGTTTGAGTTAGTTCTAAATATGAAATTGTAGACTTTCTATAATTGGGCTTCCTGTCTGTTGGAAATAAATAAATTTAAGAAAAATTAAAATAAATAAATTTGTTAAAACTCCAAGTTATTCTATATTTATCACCATATAAATTTTGCGATTGTAGCAGAAACTCGTTAAATTAATGTTAATGTGAATTAATTTACATGCTGTTTTTTTATTAAATTTTAAACTCAGTAAAACAATTATAATATAATAATAATAAATAATAATTTATTTAATTCATATATATATACTTTCCAATAAGCTAACCTAATAGCTTGTCTAGGCATTAATATACCTGGTGATTTTATAATCAAGACTGACGCAAAACCTAACCTGCTAACTTCGAATTTGACATAGACTTACAGTGCCACCTACATATTATTCATATAAAAAATATTTCATAAGTAGCTTGATGGAAAAACATTTATAATCACCCGATATAAATGTGTAGAAATACATAAAATGTTTATCCTTGATATATAATAAACCCATAATATATCCTTTACAAACAGTACGCCAGTGTCAAACGGAAACAACTATCCGTCATATGCAACCTTTATTCTCGACGCAACCTCATCTGGTAAATGCTCCTTCCTGTTGTTTTATATTCAAAGAGTTTTTTAAATAAAAAAAATAAAGTTCGCCATTTTGGATTCAATGACGGTCAATTATCACTTTATTTTATTAGATTATAAGTTGCAGTATATGCGCGATATAGAATATGAAATATATATTCTGGTTTTGGAAACATATTTACTTTATTTATATTTTAAAATAACTTATCCCCAAATAGCCCCTCGCTCATCCCAGTCGCGGGTCCCAGCATAAGGAACAAAATGACACCACCCTCAATACTCAATCACAAAAATGCACACTGGATATCAAAAATTGTAGTTAGAATATCAACTATTAGTGTTGTTTATGCTGGCAGCAATTGCTAGTTGAATTTATTATTGTTGTAACTTAGAAATAACAACTTGAAAACAATTCTCGCTATTTGGTTGGCCGTAAAATATTCTGCATCCTTAATTTGTACCATACCCACTAACAGGAATTGGTGATTTCGACATCTTCCACGGTTAGTACACGCCCACTAATTCGACGTTTTGGACATTTTCGGCGATATGTCCACTCACAGGATTCGGCGTTTTGTCTAGGCTAACTAATTCGGCGATTTGTCCATTTTCGGCGATATGTCCACTGACACAAACGGGGGTTTTGAACAAAATCGAGCGATGCCAACTTTCCGATCCATGTGGGGTCATTTTACACGGTTCGGCGATTTGTCCATTTTCGGCGATATGTCCACGGACAGAATTCGGCGTTTTGGGCATTTTCGCCGTTTTGTCCACGGTAACTAATTCGGCGATTTGTTCATTTTCGGCGATATGTCCACTGACACAAACGGGGGTTTTGAACAAAATCGAGCGATGCCAACTTTCCGATCCATGTGGGGTCATTTTACACGGTTCGGCGATTTGTCCATTTTCGGCGATATGTCCACGGACAGAATTCGGCGTTTTGGGCATTTTCGCCGTTTTGTCCACGGTAACTAATTCGGCGATTTGTTCATTTTCGGCGATATGTCCACTGACACAAACGGGGGTTTTGAACAAAATCGAGCGATGCCAACTTTCCGATCCATGTGGGGTCATTTTACACGGTTCGGCGATTTGTCCATTTTCGGCGATATGTCCACGGACAGAATTCGGCGTTTTGGGCATTTTCGCCGTTTTGTCCACGGTAACTAATTCGGCGATTTGTTCATTTTCGGCGATATGTCCACTGACACAAACGGGGGTTTTGAACAAAATCGAGCGATGCCAACTTTCCGATCCATGTGGGGTCATTTTACACGGTTCGGCGATTTGTCCATTTTCGGCGATATGTCCACGGACAGAATTCGGCGTTTTGGGCATTTTCGCCGTTTTGTCCACGGTAACTAATTCGGCGATTTGTTCATTTTCGGCGATATGTCCACTGACACAAACGGGGGTTTTGAACAAAATCGAGCGATGCCAACTTTCCGATCCATGTGGGGTCATTTTACACGGTTCGGCGATTTGTCCATTTTCGGCGATATGTCCACGGACAGAATTCGGCGTTTTGGGCATTTTCGCCGTTTTGTCCACGGTAACTAATTCGGCGATTTGTCCATTTTCGGCGATATGTCCACTGACACAAACGGGGGTTTTGAACAAAATCGAGCGATGCCAACTTTCCGATCCATGTGGGGTCATTTTACACGGTTCGGCGATTTGTCCATTTTCGGCGATATGTCCACGGACAGAATTCGGCGTTTTGGGCATTTTCGCCGTTTTGTCCACGGTAACTAATTCGGCGATTTGTTCATTTTCGGCGATATGTCCACTGACACAAACGGGGGTTTTGAACAAAATCGAGCGATGCCAACTTTCCGATCCATGTGGGGTCATTTTACACGGTTCGGCGATTTGTCCATTTTCGGCGATATGTCCACGGACAGAATTCGGCGTTTTGGGCATTTTCGCCGTTTTGTCCACGGTAACTAATTCGGCGATTTGTTCATTTTCGGCGATATGTCCACTGACACAAACGGGGGTTTTGAACAAAATCGAGCGATGCCAACTTTCCGATCCATGTGGGGTCATTTTACACGGTTCGGCGATTTGTCCATTTTCGGCGATATGTCCACGGACAGAATTCGGCGTTTTGGGCATTTTCGCCGTTTTGTCCACGGTAACTAATTCGGCGATTTGTTCATTTTCGGCGATATGTCCACTGACACAAACGGGGGTTTTGAACAAAATCGAGCGATGCCAACTTTCCGATCCATGTGGGGTCATTTTACACGGTTCGGCGATTTGTCCATTTTCGGCGATATGTCCACGGACAGAATTCGGCGTTTTGGGCATTTTCGCCGTTTTGTCCACGGTAACTAATTCGGCGATTTGTCCATTTTCGGCGATATGTCCACTGACACAAACGGGGGTTTTGAACAAAATCGAGCGATGCCAACTTTCCGATCCATGTGGGGTCATTTTACACGGTTCGGCGATTTGTCCATTTTCGGCGATATGTCCACCGACAGAATTCGGCGTTTTGGGCATTTTCGGCGTTTTGTCCACGCTAACTAATTCGGCGATTTGTCCATTTTCGGCGTTGTGTCCACCGACAACATACGGCGTTTTGGGCATTTTCGGCGTTTTGTCCACGCTAACTAATTCGGCGATTTGTCCATTTTCGGCGATATGTCCACTGACACAAACGGGGGTTTTGAACAAAATCGAGCGATGCCAACTTTCCGATCCATGTGGGGTCATTTTACACGGTTCGGCGATTTGTCCATTTTCGGCGATATGTCCACGGACAGAATTCGGCGTTTTGGGCATTTTCGCCGTTTTGTCCACGGTAACTAATTCGGCGATTTGTTCATTTTCGGCGATATGTCCACTGACACAAACGGGGGTTTTGAACAAAATCGAGCGATGCCAACTTTCCGATCCATGTGGGGTCATTTTACACGGTTCGGCGATTTGTCCATTTTCGGCGATATGTCCACGGACAGAATTCGGCG
This sequence comes from Agriotes lineatus, assembly GCA_940337035.1. Taxonomy (NCBI): domain Eukaryota; kingdom Metazoa; phylum Arthropoda; class Insecta; order Coleoptera; family Elateridae; genus Agriotes; species Agriotes lineatus. The sequence continues at coordinate 2,071,073 of OW679202.1, read as the reverse complement.
TTTTGGGCATTTTCGCCGTTTTGTCCACGGTAACTAATTCGGCGATTTGTTCATTTTCGGCGATATGTCCACTGACACAAACGGGGGTTTTGAACAAAATCGAGCGATGCCAACTTTCCGATCCATGTGGGGTCATTTTACACGGTTCGGCGATTTGTCCATTTTCGGCGATATGTCCACGGACAGAATTCGGCGTTTTGGGCATTTTCGCCGTTTTGTCCACGGTAACTAATTCGGCGATTTGTCCATTTTCGGCGATATGTCCACTGACACAAACGGGGGTTTTGAACAAAATCGAGCGATGCCAACTTTCCGATCCATGTGGGGTCATTTTACACGGTTCGGCGATTTGTCCATTTTCGGCGATATGTCCACGGACAGAATTCGGCGTTTTGGGCATTTTCGCCGTTTTGTCCACGGTAACTAATTCGGCGATTTGTTCATTTTCGGCGATATGTCCACTGACACAAACGGGGGTTTTGAACAAAATCGAGCGATGCCAACTTTCCGATCCATGTGGGGTCATTTTACACGGTTCGGCGATTTGTCCATTTTCGGCGATATGTCCACGGACAGAATTCGGCGTTTTGGGCATTTTCGCCGTTTTGTCCACGGTAACTAATTCGGCGATTTGTTCATTTTCGGCGATATGTCCACTGACACAAACGGGGGTTTTGAACAAAATCGAGCGATGCCAACTTTCCGATCCATGTGGGGTCATTTTACACGGTTCGGCGATTTGTCCATTTTCGGCGATATGTTCACGGACAGAATTCGGCGTTTTGGGCATTTTCGCCGTTTTGTCCACGGTAACTAATTCGGCGATTTGTTCATTTTCGGCGATATGTCCACTGACACAAACGGGGGTTTTGAACAAAATCGAGCGATGCCAACTTTCCGATCCATGTGGGGTCATTTTACACGGTTCGGCGATTTGTCCATTTTCGGCGATATGTCCACGGACAGAATTCGGCGTTTTGGGCATTTTCGCCGTTTTGTCCACGGTAACTAATTCGGCGATTTGTCCATTTTCGGCGATATGTCCACTGACACAAACGGGGGTTTTGAACAAAATCGAGCGATGCCAACTTTCCGATCCATGTGGGGTCATTTTACACGGTTCGGCGATTTGTCCATTTTCGGCGATATGTCCACCGACAGAATTCGGCGTTTTGGGCATTTTCGGCGTTTTGTCCACGCTAACTAATTCGGCGATTTGTCCATTTTCGGCGTTGTGTCCACCGACAACATACGGCGTTTTGGGCATTTTCGGCGTTTTGTCCACGCTAACTAATTCGGCGATTTGTCCATTTTCGGCGATATGTCCACTGACACAAACGGGGGTTTTGAACAAAATCGAGCGATGCCAACTTTCCGATCCATGTGGAGTCATTTTACACGGTTCGCTGATTTGTTAATTTTTGGCGATACGTCCACTGACAGAATTCGGCGTTTTGCGCATTTTTGGCGTTTTGTCCACAATAACTAATTCGGCGATTTGTTCATTTTCGGCGATATGTCCACCGAGAGAATTCGGGGTTTTGGGCATTTTCGGCGTTTTGTCCACGCCAACTAATTCGGCGATTTGTCCATTTTCGGCGATATGTCCACTGACAGCATTCGGCGTTTTGGACATTTTCGGCAATTTGTCCACTCAAACGAATTCTGCGTTTTGGGCAAGATTCGGCGTTTTGGGCATTAAAATACGATTCGACGTTTTGTCCATTCGGCGATATGTCCAGGTCAATGGTTTAACCACCATTCCTCTGACAAATGGATCGGTCGTGCAGGGCCGTAACTAGGTATAGGCCGAGTAGGCACCCGCCTACAGGCGCATGCGGCAAGGGGCGCCAAAATGGCACTGAAAAAAGAATTTCTTTCATACTAATAAAAAAATAATAATAAATAAACAAGTGGGCGATTTACAAACAAATTCATTTGTAATATTAACGATTTTAGCCTAAACAGTAAACAATGCGAATTGCGCCCAATCTGGTCTATACCTTGTGCAGTTTGCATAGAGAATGTTATAAGTCTACCAGATTGTAACGGCGTTTGTTTTACAATTCCCACATATATCAATCAAAGCATTAGGGTTATTAGCTTTTTAGCCAACTGCATGAGTGGCCTTATTCTAACTATAAAATTGTTTGCATTGTTAAAACTGACTGTAATACAGTAGTGGCGACAAACTAACTTAAATTTTAAACAACTGTTGAAACGGGTTCACTGATTGCACATATTACATATAAATTACGTTCACTGCTCTGGGCTCATCGCTGGTACAGTGGCCCATTGCAACAATCAGCAGAACGCCACAGACCGATTTCGAGAGTTTACTTGTTTTACTAATATAGCATTTTTCGCTATAATCACTTGCCGCTAGAATTCGTCCAATTTAAGACACTTCTGCGACCCTACACGATGAGAGCTTTTATTTTAAAAAATGAATGATTGAAATCGGTATGCTGCAAGGCTCATATTAGATGCCGACACAAAAAGCCGCGTGTTATATATAATATAGTGATTATTACAAGACGGTGTGGCGGTCTTTACTCAGTTTTGAGCACACCACATAGGTGGTCTTGTTCCAGTTAAAATAATTTTTGCATTTTTAAAATTCAGTTGTACATAAAACTGTTACAAAAGAAAACATTTTCAATGTCTTTCATACAAAATGCGTGCTGCAAAAAAAAATGTTTGCTAGATCAAATTATGGTTAAAGAGTCTTCAAAATTATCTACAAAATAAGTAAAAAATAGCTTAATGCTGCTAATCTTACTGAAACATTTAGTAATGCGAATTATATGAACTTGGAAAACTAAAAACCACATTGCAGCCAGTGGGATTCGAACTCATGTTCACTGATAAATACATATGCTTATCGTTGTGTTATAAATGACGCAGCGTCGCGGCGTTCCGATTTTGGGAGAAATGCGCCCGATCGGTGCCGATGAAATGGCGACGCAGAGACGAAGGTACACCACGTCATGTTTATACATATATATGGATTTGTAAACTGACTACATAATAATATGTACTTTTTACTTCCCTCTTCTAAAATACGAAAGAAGTATTGTAATCCCGAAAAAATTACTTTCCAAGATTTCTTCAGAGTTTCACGTTTCACAGTCCTTAACTGACGAAAAACGGGTTTTCTCAATTCCGTCTGTTAGTGGTATAACACAAAAACTTAATTGTTGGAAGAAGATGATATTTTGCATGCAGATTATATGCCTTACTGGCATGAAACCGAAAAAATTTCGGTAAAATATATACAGCGTGAGCACCTTAAAAAATTTAATTATTTTAATTTTTGTTTTAACTCCGGAACTACTCGTATTACTTAAATGAGAGTAATATTTTACACATAACTCTGTTTTTACCTTTGAAAGGAAAGAGCATATAGTGGACCCAACATAGGGTGAGTGCCTTAAAAATACATTTTTATTTATTTTTACTTTACATTAGAAATAGATAAAAGTAATAATTTGCACATAATTCAGGCTTCACACTTGACGAAAATGGAACCCAAAAGTTACAGGGTATATGTAAAGAGAACGAAAATGGAGCAAGATGAAGTGTGTTCAGTTTAATATAGCTGCGATCCGAGAGATCCTGGATGATCCAGTAGATCAGACGAGTAGAAACTAAATGACAATCGCAGGCGCTGCAGTTCGAATCCCACTACCGGTAATGTTTTTTTATTTGAAACTTGATATAATTCGCATTAGCAAGTGTTTTATTGTTTCAGTATTATTATTCTCCTTTGCTTTTTAGAATTGTTTAGTGTCACAATGTCCACTTGCAAGGGAAGTTGTTCTTAGTAAAGTTTTATAGATTTTTTCTATTAGAATTGTGTTTTATAATCTTGTTGTCTGTTCCTATTTTATTTGTGTTGTATTTTATTATGTTAACATTTAGTTGTTTATGTTTAAAGCTTTTGAGTTAAAAATGTTGGATTTATTTGTGACTACATATCTGTGTGCTTTGAATACATTGCATCATATATCTGGAAATGTAAAAGTCATGCAGTAACTTTAGTATTTTTTGTCACCTCTATCGTTAGTGTACTGAGGGTCGCAAAAATGCTCGCTTGCCTACAATTGTCTAGTTCCGGCCCTGCGGTCGTGACGTCCAAGTGCTTGACCAGCGAGAATTTTTCCTGTGGGGGCACTTGAAGAATTTCGTTTATGTTACTCATGTCTAAACTTGAGAAGATCTTGCCGATCGAATTCATAAAGCATAAAGCAGCCACCATCATTAACCCCAGAACGTTGCATCATTTTCAAAATGTAATTATTGTGCGTGCACGCAAGTGCTTCGAAGCTAATGGGGGGGGGGGGGGGGTGTACTTTGGAAACGTTTTACAATAGTGTAATGTTTTTTTTTAACCAAAGAATTGATTAAGAACTATTTTTGCTATCACTTAATTTTGTAAAAAAATTTTACGTTCTGCATTATTTTTCTGTTTCGATTTAATAATACTTACTAGAACACTTAAATTTGTCACTTTCAAAAGGCTTTCATGTTAAGTACACTTGTGCTCATAAAAATAGAATATAAGTATTGCAAACGATTTTTGTAATATTTTAGCTTTGTAATATCAGTTGGTTTGAAACATCCATAAAGTGAAAATGTTTGTTGTATTAAATTAGAAGAAAATAGTTAAATAAAAATATCGAATAAAACATTCATTTAATAATGCCAATAATACGACTTTTCAAACCAGTCCAACAGTAAGTATATTCCATTTTTATGAGCACAAGTGTACATTCATTAAACAAACCTAACCTATCAGTATTGTCATATTTTATTTTCTTTGAATGCTTCGTATGAGGAAACTAGACACTGTAGAGAGTCTGTGTTGGTAATTTTAGAGTTATCGTGCGTTACAGAAGCCTGCTACTTGAAGCTTTAGTGGGAGTTGCGGGACACCCTGTATAAAAATAAAATTCAGGGCAAAAACCGAAAATATCAAACTTAACTACAAGCATATGATATAGAAGACCAAGAATTGTATGAAAAGTTATATAGAGAAGCAAGGAAGACTGTTATAGATGAAAAAAATAAACTATGAAACAAGAAGTATGAGGAAGTAAAAAGCCTTATAGGTGGTACACACCAGAGTGAGTGAGGCTCGGAAAAGAATATAAAATTAAGAATAAATGCAGGACTCATAACATATATCTTTAATAAATATGGGCGAATAGAACAGATACTGGTACCTAACTGAAAATAGATTGGAGTACAAATGAAAAGAAAGTAATTACTATCTAAATAAAATGAGAACAAAATCCTGGAAGTAACCGAAGTTCTTACAGAGATCAAGAATGGAAAATTGCCGGTCAGAGACAGATTTGTATAGAGTATTCAGTTGCTAAAAAATAACCCAAGGCTATTGCTGGAATTAATAGTACCTACATTTAATTAGCAAGTGCATGTTATGAGGCGATAATATACCTGAATACTGAAATTCAATTACCTTAGCTTGTAACGCTATCATCTGCAGCAAATTTTGATTATACCTCAAAAATTTATTTAATTTGTACATCGCCTAATCGAGCGTTACATCTATCCGGCGCCCGAACTTGTGATGACGAAACACGCACCCGCTATGCGCGACACAAAGAAACAATCTCGGCGCCGCCTCCCACTTAATGATAGAGCCACACGAAGAGTATAAAAGAAAACTTCGCAACCATTTTAAGTCACTTGATCCGCTTGAGTCCACCGATCCCGACCAGTCCGACTTGAGTCCCTAGACGTCCTCCCCTTAATACTCTCCTTTACGTTAGAATGTGACAGCGTTCTCTGTCTGCTAACGCATTTCCTGAACCCGACCTGTACGTTAGAATGTGACAGCGTTCTCTGTCTCCTCTAGCACTTCCTGTCAATTGGTAGCCAGAAGATTATAACTTAATAATTAACATATCTGTAGGAGTCACATTTTCCAATTTCAAAATACTGCGCAGAAACATGGATAATAAAGAAGGATGACATGAAAAGAATTGATGCGTTTGAAATGTGGGTATACCGCAGAATTCTAAGAATATCATAGACGCAACACCGTACAAGTCACTCTGTATTAGCAGGGCTCAACATTCAAACAAGGCTATCCACCAGAATTAAAGAATCCTACCTGAAGTACTTTGGTCACATAGCGAGACGAACCAACGACTTGCAAAAACTAATTCTGGAAGGCAAAGTCATTGGAAAACGACCACAAGGAAGATATCCCAACCGCTGCATAGATCAGATAAAATCCATAACAGGTCTTGGGGTACATGAAGCCACCCAATTAGCCCAAGACAAAACAGAGTAGAAAACAGCCATAAAGAGAAGATTATCTACATTAGATAGTGTCACCATTCCCCTATATGACAAAGGACTGAGGAGAGCGAGAGAGAGAGAGAGAGAGAAAGAGAGAGGAGTCACATTGTACGCCTAGCAATGTCTTCTTGGCCGCTGACCGAAGGCAAATTATCCGGCTCCGACACAAACGTGAAACCACTCGCGGATTTCAAATATCTTCGCTACCAATTCCATCGGCCGCTAGCGGGCGAATTTCTCCAGGTAAAATCGCACGTTACCGTTACTCCTGGAGTAACAAATTTCCATCCTAAAGCACAACCACGATTCGCACCAGCCAATACAGCGCCCCGGGGCCACAAGGATTTTGTAACTTCTGTAATTCACGAGTGTGTTTGCAGCAGGCCAAAAACGTAAACAAACGGCCACACTCATAGGCCACGCCCACCGCTTCGGTCACAAGTTATACAAAGCAGTGAACATACTTCGCCTTAGGTCCAATACAACCGCTATCGACATTTTCGTGTTAATTGGGTTGCAGACAAACTAGAAACCAAGAAACACGTCCCCAGAAGAAATCTTTAATTTATTACGTCGTAATATACATGTGAACAAATAGTAAAGATATTTTTAATTAAAATTTAAGTATCACACTATCTTTATTAACTAAGTGAATTACATCGTATTTGAATAACGCTCTACACTAGCACCCTAACTAGCCTCGGAGACTAATGCCAGCCCACACTCCGCATTTTGTAATTACATCACAATATTCTTTCTATATTTTGGGCGGCCCGTCTCGCAGACCATTTTATGGCCTGATTTAATAGCGCCGGCGACCCCATGGGTCAAGAAATTGACACCTCCGAAGGGCTGAAGTCGGCTAGAAGCTAACATACATATCATTTGTTTAAGAATTAAATATTGTTTTGCACAAATAGCTAAAAATATTATACCGTTGATATATAGGTACATTGTGTTTTCCTGACCATATACATTTGAGATTGAGTAAACATTTCTTTGATTAGCTTACCTGAGGTAGAAATTAATAAAATTTCCAGAATTTATTGCCAGGACTAACATTAGAGTCGGAAGGGTAAAACGTTACAAGTTCTGCCAAAGAGTATGTAATATTATGTACTCTCTGGTTCTGTTCATAAAAACATAATAAGCAAATATGCAGCCACTATAGGGTAACCAGTGTTACTTTACTAGTTCCATTTAGAGGTTGCACGGCCGTTTGCTAAAAGAAAGAATAGAACAGTGTTTATAAAATACCTTTTTGCTTAGACAACTCTTAGAAAAACGAATAGGTAGAAATTTGAGCAGTCATCTTGTATTTGTTAATATGGAAGAAGTTTATGATAACATACCTCTGAAAAAACGATTTGTCTTGGTAGAAGTAAACCGCAATAAGGTGTACGTGAAATTCATGTTCTATTGTTATAAACACTCTCAAGCTAAGGAACACATTTGTATGAAGCATAGTTGTTAGATATAAATACCTTTGAAGTAGTATTTCCAACGATGGCCTTAATAAAAGTTCTGTAAGAAACAGACAAATTCGAGAAAAGAAGGCAATTCAAACTCTAAATTTCTTACCATAAAAAGATAAAACAATAAACAAAATTGACAATTTACCGAGCAATTTTTAGCTTATAATAATCTATGGATCAGAATTGACAAGTAGAGACCGAACAAAAACCGCAGCCGTAGAGACAGGTACTATTTACCTAGAACCTATTGCATTTTTAAGTTTGACCATGTTAACAATGAAAAAATTAGGAGACAAATAGAGGTACCAGTTACTATTACTGACATAATTGAGTCTCGACAGCTGATATGGTACGGACACATCATGAGAATACCAATAGAGCTTCAGCCAAAACAAATAATCATGTACCAGCTAGCAACTCCACGATGCAGGAGTACACTAGCGACTACATGGCAGCAAGCAATAGAAGAGGCAATGGGAGTCATAGGAAGAAAATGAATTGTCCAAACTTATATGGCAATTATAGACAAAAACGCTAAGGCAGCAGAATTGAGGTGAGCAGTTTCAATGTGATGCGAGAGCAAACTGCGCTGTAGTCGAAAACGCAGTAAACTGGAAGGCTTCTTTATAAATACAGCGCTCCCGAAACGGAATGCAATACGAAGGTAAAGGCAGTTTCCTATAAGCAAATGTGGTGCAATCTAGACATTGAAAATGAATGTATTCGATCTCGAGCACTACTTTGGTAATAAACTAGTTCTTATCAATATATCTGCTTCCTGAACAATGACAAGCCGGCAACATATGCAGAGACTAGCGTGAAGTCCATTTAGTACACATACGTTGCGACTTTTTAGTAATTTTAAGTTGACGGTCTGTATAAAATTTATCTGAGTAAGAACTTTGATGGCAGTGGCGTGCGCTTGTATTGTTAAGAAGAAATGTAAAAATGTAATAAAAAAGAAAAGTTCAAAATGTATGAAAATGTGGCTGTTAAAACGCAATGAATTGTCACATGTAAATTTGCTTATAGAATTAAAATATAACTTGTATAACTCGTGTAAGTATTTTTCAACATTAATTTTAAAAGCCTAACGTTAGCTGAAAAGGTTAAAATTTAAAAAAATCTGTAAAATAAAGTTGGAACTCGTAATTTTACAATAAATTTTCTGTGGACATTTACAAGATTTGTGGATGTAATACATGCTCCGCTTTTTTCATTATTAAATAATTATCGTGTTTTCCAACACTTATGTACATTTTGTGTTGTGTTTGAATAATTTTTGTTCTGTACATATGATTTCCTTTTCGATTATTAACACTAAAAATCATCGCTATATTTGGATTAAAACATCGTCAGAATGTAGGTGAGTCATTAATTATTATTTATTGCTTAATAATTGTTAAAAATTAAGAGCCTCCCAAATACAATTATCAGGAGCTGCCACTGGATTACATCTATAGATATCCACCTATTTAGGGTTGAACTATGTACCGGCGCCTTCATTTGAATAGCTGGAAACGCAATGCAATTTACATCCCCATTCAAATACAAGAAGTTTTAAAGGGAAGCTCGACAGCCTGTTCGCTTTCTTTCTACAACCTCCCTTCGACAGAACACAAGCTTCGGTTTTACCATGCATATCTTTTATTTTATTGTTAAACTTTTCGTTAGGTACTGTAATAAAGTAAGTTTTGTTTTAATAGTCCTTATTTATTATTCTCATGCTACACATAGCGAACCAACCATTACAAATATATTCATATTTGTTACATTTGCTGTCACCTTTATTGTTATCTTGAGAGCAGCAGCAGTCCTGTTGAAAAAATAATAAGTAGAGTCAGCATTGGTTGTAAGACTCTCATGCTAACCCCTGACCATTTCGAGTTGCCTCTAATTCTTGCAGTAGATATCAGTTCAGTTGGATTAGGAGCAGTCCTCTTTCATAAGATTCCAAACGACTCCAAACGGCCCATTGCTTAGACAAGCAAAACCCTTAAATTCGACGAAACAGAATTACCCACAAGTTCATAGAAATGCACTCAACATCGTTTGATAAATAAAAATTTTTTTCCCAGTACTTGTATGGGCACAAGTTTATCATATATACAGATAACAAGCCGGTTCGCCAGATTTTCTCTTCTACTGCTCCTTTTACCCAAATTTACCTTATCAAGATGTTCCAACTATGCGATCTAACTTCAATTACGATATCAAACTTAAATTGTCCACTCAAAGTGCAAGACTGAATCTTTTTTTCTAAAGCAATTCTACCTCCAACTGTTCAGCCAATACAAGAAGACTTAAGACAGTTTTTACTTGGTGATTTTAATTATTTTGAGAGTACGGCAATTTAAGAAGGAATCTCTGGGATATTCCACTGCTACAAGTGCAATCAGCTCGACTACATCCATGTATGTATAACAAAGATTACGAAAATTGCCACATCTCTTATTTACTGGCCTAACAGTGATAAAGATATTAAAACACGGCCACATTTTGTGCACAGTGCGTAATCCTTGGCAAAAATGTCTATTGAATTCAACTCACATCACTGGAAATATCTAAAAGTGCCTTAGGACAGTACCAACTATAAAAAAGGCGTCAGCTTTCTGGCGTGACGACAGCACAGGCTGTCGGTTAAATAGCATAGGGTGCAGTGTTTAGAACTTTAAAATAAGAGATTCGTGTAGAAACGGAATTACCAATTGTGAACTGAGCCCCTTAGTCGCATCCCCCATTCGCTTTTTTTTATTGGAAAACAAAGTTTCAAAGCAGAAAGCTGTAATGTTGAACAAAATTATTATTGCAAGACCACATTTTCTCCCTTATAATCGACGTGAAATTAAATATGTATTTAGTAGCACTGCATATTTTTTATCTCGTTCAATAATTGGTAAATATTTCGAGTGTAGTACTTTTAAAATGCCCGTCTTTCTTCCAAACCAGGATCATCAATCTTAAAATTAATTACATACAGTTTTTATGGTTTCGGAATGTGGTAAAATAAGGCAACCTTGTATTTTTTTAATTTATTAATTTTACCACAACAATAATTTTTAATCAAAGTATTGATTGTAGAAGTAATTATAACTTTGGCTAATCTTTCCTCGCTATTATATTGGATACCCAATAGAGGAAATTAATAGCCCTCTTCTGTAAGACATTTTAAAAATTTCGTTTGTTATAAATATTTAAAAAATGGTCTTCAAAATCTTCAAGTAATTTATTGAATATAAGTAACAAAACAAAATTAAATTTACTACAGCATTCTGTAGATACAAAAAGCCCCATGGTTTGAATTCTTGTTTAAACTGTAATTCTCTTTTACCGAAGTAGCCAACCAGTTATTATTAGTACTAATTCATTATCTACAAGAGGTACCGACCGTAAATATTTAGGTTTGTATAATTGTGTCAAGACAGAAAAACTTATTTACATGATGAAAATATATGACTACCAACATGTGTACAAATATGGTATATATTTGTCTGCAAATTTTTTTATAACACTAGCAACGCGCTAGATAGAGAAAACTGCCATAAATTTTTATAACAGTTTTTATGTACTTAATTGTGCAAAACTGACGATAAATCACTTTTATCGCACGCTACCAAACATTAACGAAGGCACTAAAGTACTTGTCTATTACAAAAAAATCAATTATAATCGATAATTTCAAAGTGCAGGCTGTGTTTTCAGGTCGCAGCCAGTAACTAACCTTACAAAAGCGTGCATCATTTGAATAGAATTTTTCTATTGGTTTAGAAACCTGCATGCTTTTCATTAATTTGTAGTATGGACAGTGGCGTAACTATCATATGTGCAGGGGGTGCAAAGAACCTCGGCGCCGAATCTATATAGGCGCCGCAGTAGCGGAGTTTTTAGCGAATATAAAAGTTTTCCTAGAATAGTGGTTCAAAGCGGCTAAGACTATGATACGTGAGCGGCCACTGGGCTCTTTTGAGGTGCGCAGTCTTTTCTCCTTTTGAGTAGATTAGAAGTTGCAGCTCTAGTGTGTGTTTGTGATTCTTAGATATCATAATGCATAGTGCATAGTAACATACTATAAATTCAAAGTTTTAAACCGCATATTTCTGGCTATTGCCTCAGATAGAGAGGTTATAGAGAGTGCCAAATTACTTCAAACTACGTATGAAACTGATCTCGATGACGGTTTACTAAAGCAAATTGTACAATTTCGATTTTCGTACACAACTAGTATTAATCTTGCTTATCAGTGAAGGAAGTGGGAGAAAAATGTCTGTCTAATCACACATCATTGGCTAACTTTGCAGGTTTGTATACAGCTTATATCCTATTTTCTGCATCCCGCCACTACAGCCTCCATCGAGAGATCTTTTTCTAAATTAAAAATTATTAAAAACTTTTTGCTAAGTAAGATGAGCCAAATACGCCTAAAGAGTTTTGCATTACTGAGTATCGAGAAAGTAAGAGCCAGTACTCTTGGTTTTAATTCACTGATAGATATGTTAGCTTTAGCAAAGTCTCGCAAAAGAGAGTTTAATTAAAGCGCTATAACTATATATTTTATTTTTCTTGTGAATTATTTAAATTTGTATTCATTTTACGTGTTTTTTTTTGTATTTTCATATGTTTTTTATGTTTCATGTTATATTTTGCGAGTGTTTGTAGTAACGGTAAAACCTGTTCTACTTTATGGGTCGGAATCGTGGACGGTTACAGAACTGGTAAAGCAGAAATTGCAGGTGTTTGTAAATAGGTCTTTGGTGGCCAGTCATTATTTCGAACAAAGATCTTTGGGACCGAACAAATCAGGTGGACATTAATATAGAAATTAGGAGAAGAAAATATGGATGATTAGAGCATACGTTGCGAAAAAAGGAAATTTGCAGAAAAGTTTTTATTAGAACCCTTAGGGTTTCAAAAACAGAGGACGCCCGCGAAAAACGTGGAGGAGAACTTTAAAACAAGAGACAGAAAAGACTATAGCACAACTGAGCCAAATAACAAAGGAAATTGACAACTGGAGAGAATATACGAATACCCCATGTCCCAATAGGGAATAATGGGATTATCATTATTATTATTATTATTGTTATGTTATATTTAATAAAAGATTGAAACATCTAAATGTGTTTTATTTTGCAGTAAGTAACCTTTCATGTTAAGAAAAGAACTTATTAATTTTCTTTTAAATTTAAAGTGTTGCATGATCAAAAATTACCCCCCCCCCTCTTTTTTCTGAAACTTCTGGTCTACAGCGGCTATCATTTATTCTTGCACACCAGCGCCAAACCGTCTTGTTACGCCACTGAGTATGGAACTGGTTCTACGCACGCATAAATTTGCGGGGACTGGCTTAACTATTTCTGTTGGGTGAACAGTGCTATAGAAATTAGTAATTTGAAAATAAAAATCCGTTTTTCTGGTTTATTTCCAGGACACACTGATACTAAACACAAGCCTTTAACACCTATTGTGTATTTTCAAACACCCAATTATAAAATTATTTTTTAGTTTGTCACGTTTTTTAGTGATCCCGGTAATATTGAGCAAAACATTAATTTAAACAATTATATATTTCTATTTTATGTAAACATCACAATACATTAACTTATAGAAAATAAACAACAAATACTACAAGAACTTAAACATTACTTCTTCAACTGAAGTTATTGAAACTTAAATGCGCATTTTAATTATGACACGTTGGGCTATAAACCCTTCTAATACTCATAATATTTGGAATTAATGTAAAATTTTTAAGAAGATGAATAACAATTTCATAAGCTATAAAAATTATTTCTTTATTTATATTAAGCAGTGTAGAATATCTAATAACTGCAGTTGATATTATGTGAGCTGCTTTATTTCCAAATACTATTTACCTGGCTTTTATAGATTAACAGCTATTTTATTACAGCTTTACACTACCATTTACCAAGTTATAGGTATCTAAAAAATAATACTTATAATTGGAATAACAATATCACTCCTACAACTTACAAAATATACCAGATATAAAAATGTAAAAAGTATATCCCAGTATGTAAACCTATGGAACTACTCTAAGCAACACTGGTAACTTACATAAACGACAAAGCTGGATGGAGTACACAATAAATGTACTCATAAATTTTGAAGTACAAGTATATATGAAAAGATCTTAAAGTACAAGTGATAGAAGACATGATTTCTGGTTGCTATATAGCAAAGGGTAACATTTATGTAAGCACATTTAAAGACACTAAAAAAATCAAGAAATATATGTATTAGGATGTTTTATAATCTTCTTCGGAAATCCGTATGCCATATAGGGTGTCAGATTGTTTTTATAAGTACGCATATTCGAGTACAATCTGTAATTTGAGTACATTTACTAGAGTACTGTCCAGCTCTGACGACAAATCATAATACCTAAACGTTAGAAAAAGCCCTAGATATCATATCCCATGTTTTTAAAACCAGTTTTATTTTGTAATTTTATCGATGTATAATCACATTAGGCAAACAGTAATAATTAAACTATGACGCGTTACTGCACCACGGTGAACTTTGGTAGGGATGAAGAATGTTTTACAGCATCATTTGAATAAAAAATATGTTCAACTTCATTATACTAATTTCCATTGTCAATAAGTGAAAAATAAAATACTAAATGGAATCGTAAAAAACCTTTGGAAATATTCCATTATGGAAAAAATCACAGTACACTTAGGTCGACGTAACTCCTTTTCGAGCAACAAGCAGGTTCAGAACAGGATGCTTTTTGATGTAGCTCACTGCCTTTTTATGAGTCACCATCGTGAAATCATACCCATTACACTGTAGTATTTTATCGTGCACTCGTAATCCACTTTTGGAGGCGGGACTGTCATCGTGCACTTCTGTCACGTATATACCCTAAAAATAATACGATACTTAATATTGCCAATTAAAGTGGTTGGAAATGAATTACGTTGTCCGTGTATCCTTGTGGGCTCTTACGATAGTCCTGGTCGATCCCTCCGCCAATTTTAAATCCACATCGCATTACTTCACCATCCACTTCTTTATGTAAAGTGATAGGAATCTGTAAAACATCTTTTATTTGAAAATGTTCAATAAGCCTTACACATTGTAGAAAATACAAAATGAGTAACGGTGGGAAAGTTACACACCCCCCTTTCTCAAACACCGTATTTTTTCAACTTACGCTTAAACATTCCATAGCCGTGCCGGCCTGGTGCTGAAATGCCATTTTTGCACACATTTTTGAAAATTTTCTTCTACCTTTTACGACGTTTAAAGTTTTCGGTGAATATTAACACTACTAATTGACCTAGTTGACGAACGAGATGATCAGTGTTACTTAAAGGCTGGTTCACGTTTAGTGGAAGTAACGTGGCTAAAGCATAAGCTAACGTAAGGTTAGTGAAATACACAGGTTGCCAATCGGACTAAATAGAAAATGCGGTAAAACGTCTCTCGGCTATAATTCGTGATATATAACACCAGTTCCAACAGGGGCGTACCTACAAATTCTTAAACACCAATAGATTTTTTAATACACACTTTTATTAGTAGAAGAACTATTTTATTTGAATAATCAGAAAACTACTCTGTATATTTATTATCGATTTAAAGTTTCAATCATACCGAATGTAATAAAAGTTAAAAGTGTATAACAAGCTGTCCGGGATAAAAACGCATTCAAGTGCTACTATAATGCAAACTCATATTCTAAACGTTTTATTTTTTAAGCTATAGTATGGCACCAATTACGCAAATTTTAAAATTTTCAGTTTTTATTAATTTCTTTCTGTACAATCGAATTCAATCTGAGATATATCCTGATATTTTTATACGTTGTTTAGTAACATCCCTTCTAATAACTCTTTCTATATCTTCGTGATACTAGCGCGGCTCCTTTTATCACGACCATTTCAATAGCTTCTATCTTCTTGTTTCTTGTTGTTACTCTCCACGTTTCTGGCTCATATAACAACGAATTTTTTTAATCGTGTATCCTATATGGTATATTTTGTTTTTCTGTTTATTATTTTACCCCAAGGAATTCCATTCAGGCATCCGATGGCTTTACTGGTTCGTAATATTTTCATTTTAATATTTTTTTCTTCAAACGGCAGTAAAATATGGCATTATACTGCTGGATTGATGATGCTAAACAGTCACTTTATTGCCAAGCGGCAGATAATATTATCTGCCGCTCGTCAGCGGCAGATAAAGTTATTATCTGCGGCTGACAACTTTATCTGCCGCTCGACGAGATCAAGTAATTTTCTTCGAATTTTATTCACAAAGTTGTAAATAATTTGTTATAAAAACGTTTGAAGAAAAAATACTATACGTTATTCGGAGCAAAAGTATCTTTATGTGGCTCGGCTGTACTTATCTGCCTCGCAAGCTCGGCAAATAACCCGTCCAGCCTCGCCACATAAAATATAACTTTTGCTCCTAATAACATAATATACTATTATCATCAGATCCGGTCTTGTCGAATATAGTGCTAAGGTATTTATATTCGTTAAGTACTTCATTATTTTTGAGAATCACATTTCTGCGTCAGCGCCCTCACACAATAAGTATTTTGTCTATTTAAATAAGGTAGGAGATATGTAGCACTCTATTCTTCATCCTTGTTTCTAAATTCTTCCTCAATGAGATCTCGTAATCTTCTACAATATAAATGACTGATGACTGATGCTAGTCATAACTGATATGCCTTGATAGTCAATGCACTGTTATTCGTTACTCTTCTTATGAACTGATAATGTATATGTTTTTTTAGTTCTATGCCACTTCATATCTGTTCAAACAGAGACTGAATATTTGTGTTAAAACTCCCGGTCCTGGAGTTCTGCTTTTTTGAGTTTCATAACTGCTTTTTATTCGTTTTGGCTGTTATATTTTGTAGTTCTCCATGTACGTTGATACTTTTTTTAAAATTATTTTTATGTTCTCTATTTTCTATTAATAAGTTACTGTAATTTTGCACCCATATACCTGTCTATGACGATGTCGTCAACATCCAAAACCAACGACTATAGCAACATCCACACCGTCAAAGCGTAGGACGCCCCTTACTGAGATGGTATGACGATATTCGAAAGATTGCCGGGAGGAGATGGATGACAATCGCGCAGGAAAGAGTAACACTGAAAGAAATGGAGGAGGTGTATGTTCGCATGAAGACGCTCAACGCTGATTAAAGAAGAAGAGAAGAGATACCTGGCTATATCGTTTTATATATAATTTTTCTTTCTCTGTAGTTTTGACATTTCTCATAAATTCTGTACATTTTCTCTCTTCAATGTAGGTGTTTATTTCTTGACATTTGATTTCTCATAGTTTATTTTTTTTCTATTTTTTTATGATCTTACCCGTTTTTTTTTAAATAGTGAAACAGTCTTTTATACAATATTTGTCCAACATTTTAACTGTAGCACAAATTATTGAAATACGTCTGTAGTTTTCTGTATTACATTGTTACCCGTTTTAAATAAGGGTGTTGCCGATGATTCCTTCCATATTTCCGGATAACTGCTAGTTTTTACTGCCAAGTTATAAATAAATAAAATATTATTTTGTAACCAGTTTGCACAACCCTTGAAGAGGTTTCATTTTCTTGATAGATTTGCGAAAGTCTTTAATAGTAATACTATCAATATTTAAACAATAATTTGTAATGTTAGAAACAGTAAAATGCAAGTTATAAGATGAAATACAATTAGAATATATGGAATGAAAATAATTTGCAAAACGTTCAGCAACTTGGGTATCAGATATATTATGTCTGTTAAGTTGCACTACAGAATTTAGCCGAAGTTATTTTCGTATGCTGCTGACGTAAGACCAAAAGTGTGCAACATTGCTCTGTGCACTTTGTTCAACTTCACTAGTATAGACGTTAAGATTTCTAGTTATTAAGAATTTAAGCTGCCTTTTAGTTTCAATGTATTCACTATTATGACGTTCAGAAAGGAATCTCTGCTTTCTTAATCTGTTTTAATTGTTTAAGCACTGCTTCGTTTGTTTACTAAACCAACATGGGTATTTTCTGACCATTCTTGTTTTTGGTACAGTACTATCTATAACATCGTACAAATTGGCATAGAAAATCGCAACTGCTAAATTCACATCTGATTCCAAATATAAGTTAGACCAATCTAAATTAGAAATCTTTTGAGTGAGAAGTAGGAAATCACATTTTTCTGAAATTGTAAAATTCAGCTACCTCACCAACAGATATAATGCAATTTTGCTATAAACTTATAATAACCGATAAAGCAGGATGATATATATCTTCAGCAACACACGGGAGTACTTCTTTTGCTACTGAACAATGATTTAGTTCTTCCGAACAAATTACCAAATTTAAAGTTATACCAAATTGATTTCTAATATTGTTAAATAACTCAAGATTATCAAAATTTATAAAATTATTTAGTTGATTGCAGTTAATAGATAGTTTGTCCACAAGAATCTCAGTGCTAGTAATCTCAGGAAGATCAAAGTCACCAATTATCAATGTGTTTCTGCAATGCACATCTTGTTGAATACTGCTTTGAATAACGCTAAATAGATCAACGTATCGGTCAACAGATGCACCAGGGGGTATGTATATTGTCAATAAAATTATTATATTATTTTTTATTCTGATATTTAATGAAACTTCCTCAAAGTAGGTATGAACTATGTGTACTAAATTTTAAAATTTTATGTTTACGATTTATACACACCATCACTCCTATGCCTCTACCCTTACTAAAAAACTCTCTAGACCTGTCTGCTCGCACAATATTGTAAATTTCGGTATCCGTAACCTCAACATCAAATATAAATTTATTGAGACCAGATTCTGTGACTCTTATGATGTCATAAACGTTATCCATTGTACTATTATAAAATTGTTGCAGCTTCGTCCGCAGCCCCGTGCCAAATAGCTCTACGCCAACTATAAAAGAAGTTTAGAGAGCTGCACAAGAGTTTTCCGACAAGGTAAGTTCAACGCTGTTGTTCGTGATTCCGTCGACCAAGCACTGCCAAGGTTGAAATTAGGTGTATTTACTTGCTTCCACTTTTCACAGTGGGCTCACCTGTGTATTTCCCCTATTAAGAAAGTGGTGGCGCCTTGGTACCTAACATCTGATTTCCTTGTTAATAGGCCGTTGCCCTGTTTAGTTTAGTAATGGACCACCTCCCTCTCCCTGAGTGACGCCGGCACCCCTTGTTACAGGTTGGGGCAGCTGTCCTGTGTAATTCTTTCCCGATATGAGTCATTTTAAGCGCTATGCATTTAGATAGTTAAGGTCCTGTCGTAACGTCCCGTTTATGCTGTAATAATACCAAAACGAAAGAACAAGTACACTTAACCTGTATACGAAAACAACAATAGGAAGTATATTAAAAATATTTACTAGGAGAACATGAACTGCAATTTTCTATGAAAGTGGAAGAAAAAACCAAGACGACCAAGAAGAAATTGAGCAAGTAAAACAAGCCCTTGAATTGATTAAAAACAATAAATCAGCTGGAACTGGGGGAATCGGTTCCGAACTAATTAAATATGAAACAGAAAAACTATTTCGCATGATAGACAAAATGTTCGAAAGAGCAATAAATGGAGTAGAACTACAGAAATAATAGACAGAGGTCTATATAATATCCATCTTCAAAAAGGAAGACCGTAGGCAGTGTGAAAACTATAAGGGAATAAGTATAATAACATCAAATGTGTAGACTCAAAAAATAGTGAACGAAAAACTAGAGTAAAATATAAGAAACAAATTCGTAGAGAACCAGGAATTATTTACAGCGGGAAAGCCATGCATAGATCGCTTCTATACATTACAACGACTGGTGGTAAAACTGGCAAAAACTAGACCGGTACGTATGACCTTCATTGATTTAAGAAAAGCTTACGACTCGGTCCAGAGGATAAAACTGTGAGAAATAAAAAAAATTATCAAAGCAGTTAAGAGCCTTTATAAAGGAAACAATAAAAATAAAAGTAAGAAATAAACTCTCTAAAAGCTTCAGAATAAAAAATGTCTTCTACAGGGCTGCCGCACTCCACCGACACTATTTTAAATATTCTTGGGGCAGACGAAGAAATAGAGTTTCCAGTTAGAAACGCACATCTATATAAGCTGTGCTTCGCGGACGATCAGGTCGTTATCCCATATAACGAGCAGAATAGCTACATGGTAAGGAAACCGGAAGAGACGTATACAACAAACGGGTTGCAAATAAACAGTATATCTAAGTACAACAGAAAAAGATGTAAAGAATTTCGATATGAAAGACGACCAAAAAATAAAAGCAATCGATAACTTTAAATACCTAGGTACTGTAGAATTCTTGTTAACATACAATTTCGGTTTAGACCGCCTCAAACAGTATATAAGGTGCTATAGGCTAACAAGATCGAACAGGATGAAAAACAAAGAGATAATGAGAAGAATGGGGGTGACAAAAGACATGCTAGAGTACGCTGAGGAAAAGAGATTGACTTGGTATGGACACGTTAGAGAAACAAATAGTAGATGAAGCGATGAAAAGGAAAGACCAGGAGGAGGGAAATAGCAAGATAGAAATTAATGGAGAAAATATTTGAGAGAGGGAAGACGGTGACAGCTGTAGATACGCTACATATACAGTGACCGGCATAAATTTGGGTACATATGAAAAACTCGTTTATTATCCATTTATCGGAAAATATTATTCTTGATAAAAGTCCCTGTATCCCTGTATCTCATACTTAAAATGCATTTACCAAAATATAAAAATGGTTTAAGAATAAAGTACCCTTATTTTTCAAAATACTACACAATAATGTTTTTTAAACGGTGTTTATAATTGAAAAAATGTTAAATACATAATCACAGCTATTTATTCCGAAAAAGAAAATGTCACTGGTTTTTCCTATTTTTTTTCTTACTATCCTGTGTATTGCGGAAAATGATGTACTTCAAATTTAACTTATTATCGGATACAATAAGGGTGTACTGTCGATCTTGAGTTTTGTTCACATTGTTACAGACTAAAACGACATTTACCACATCGCGCCAGTATTTATGAAAAATCAAGATAAAACTAGACGACTAGCGCTTACAATAACTCACAAAATCTGGAATGTAACTCACATAGGACCGCTGCCGGGCCCATAACAAGAGTTGCCGGCTAAACTACAGTGAAGCGAGGGGTAATCCAACACGAAATAACACAAGTACAACGGCCTAATAAACGGTAAACAGATCTAAAACGATAAGGCGCCACCACAATTCCATCACTGTAAGAGAATGGACAGGTAAACTCACCGAGGAACAGTGGAAGCATATTAATTCACCTTGAAACTTTAAACTTGACAGTAATCTGAACAGCGAGCCGGTTCAGCACTATCGAACCTACCTTTCTAAGATCCACTTGATAACTGGCCAAACTCCTCTTACAACTATAAAATATCTACACACAACGCATGCACAATAACAAAGAAAACCACAGTTAAATTAACATGACATGTATTGACCAAAATAGCTGAATATATATAAAAAAGCACATGTAAGTATGAAATGTGTATACGGCAGTTCTGTAAATTGCGCAACGTCTTAAATCTATTGAAATAATTCTGAAAAACGATATGGACAGTAAACTATAATCAAATAGCGGTAATAAAGGCGAGATTCAACTATAATAAGTAGCGGTTGCGATACATGACAAAGGCTACAGCATAAAGCTAATAAACAACCATGTAAACTGGTGGTAAATAAAATGTAATGACAGGTACACAACTGTAACGGTTTAACAAATGCAAAAGGTACACAATAAAAGCTACATAACCGAGCCGTTACACCAACTGCCCGATAATTCGACGAAGCACATAGGTAGTATATATGTTAAGTTGCACACTAAACGTTAATAAACAATAGAAACGATAGCCGTAAGGAGATTGGCTGTGCGGTAACTTGACGGCGCACGTTACTGCGACTGCTACAGTCTCCAGATACTGCATAGACGAAACGGGAAGGAATACTGCAACATCTCAACGACCTGCGAGAGCTGCGGGCCGGACACATAGGGATTTATCCTCTCATAAGAGACATAATGCGAAGTTCGCACGGAAAGGCAGAACGACAGTGATAGCTTCCCGAACACATAACACTGCTAGTGAGTTCCCACAAAAGAATCCCTCTAATCGACAAGATAAGGAGTCTGCCACTCCACGGCAAAACGGAAACTCAAAAGGCTTACAAAAACGACAAACAACACCCCAAACGGTCACGCACGCATATACAGCAATGTCACAAAAGATGCGTAACTTACGGCCAAATACATTGAAGCGACGGAGTCTTAATAACAGTTAAAACAGCGGTATTCGCACACAGACTAAAAAGCACAAAACGTTAAACCCCTTTGCAAGCTCCAACCCAAAGGGGGTGCTCTGCGAGAGACTCACTTCAAAACCAACTGTTGCTTGTGGACCCCGGGACCCAACCCTGCAAAATGCAGCGCCGGCCACACTATCGATAAATAGTCGGGGAGGCAGTAAACTTTTTCGGTACTTATTTTCCCAGTCAGTATTTTGGGTTATTTTGGTTTAGTTAATGATTCCTTTCGAAGATTTGCAAGTCTGGCTATTGATTTCCGATGGGTCGAGTCGCGGTAAAGGTGTAAATAATTATAAAATAAGTACATTAGTTGGACTTATCTTCCCAGTAATGAAACTTTGTGTACAAATAAATATTACCATGAAAGTCAGTAAAAAATTAGTTTGGATGATCTCCGGATATGGAAAATGAGTCTGGCAGGGCATAAATGAGAAAAAATAAGTGATTTCAGAGTACTTATTTTGTCAGGAGATAATATTCATTATAAGAGAATAAATAATAACAGTCTGGCTGCTATTGTGCATCACCAAACCCTTGCCAGACTCATGTAAAAAAGTACGACTAGGCGATGTAGAAGCGACCGGTGTATGAAGACCACGTGGAAAAACCCGAGCATGAATAAACTTGTCTGGGCCTAATTCACGTCAGGGTGAGCGATGCGTTTTTCAGCATTCATCGGCCGGCCTCCTTGCCCGCAGATACCTTCAAGATTACGCGAGAATAATAATTAGTGGCACTTTACAAGCAAGAACAATAATGGCTGCAGAGAATATATAATATATTTTTTGAAAAAGTAAAGAGCCTGCAACTCGTTTTTCGGTAGTGTCTCTAGAAAAATGCACACAATTCGTCAGGGTATACGATCACAATATTAAATATAAAAAAAGTCTAGCAACCATTCGACACCACCGAAGCTCCACCAGGCCAGTGAAGTTGTTAATTTTGTAAATTATTTACTTCATTATAATATATATCTACCTTAATTATATCAGCGAAAAGACACAACGACATAAAGGTCTATTCAGACTGGCGGTAGCGGCGCTGCAGCGGTGCTGTAGCGGTTTGGTAGCGGCGCGGAGTTTGGGCGGTTTTTAGACTAGTAGGTATTCATACTGAGCGCGGTAGTTCGACGGCGAGTTTATTTGCAAGCGGCGTTTAGACGCGTGCAGGTTACAAGTCGATAATAAGTTTTTTTTTTAATGTTTATAAGTAGTTCAGAGAGTACCGATGAAGAGTGGCCGATTTGTCTGAAGATTGAGTCTGCCATTACTCTTAATTCTAAACAACTTTTCTTAATACTTGTTTGTTACCTCTTCTAATAAAGGTAGTTTACTCTTGGATTTTTTTATTCTAAAAACACCCTGTATATTAATTAATTTGATTGAGTTTCTCAAAATATTGGTTTGAGAACAAGCAGGAACGATTAACATCTAACTCGAAAATGTTTTGTCATTTACATCTTATGTGAACCCAATCCGCGGACACACTGTATATTATAAAGTAAAAATAATTACAAATATTGAATTCAAAATAATCATTTTTATTGGCGAATAAAGAATAACGTAAACCCACATAGTATTACATATTTTAAATTTTGGTTTAGAAATTAACTATTAATAAATGGTTCAATCAAATTTATTTTTATGCGGGTTTCGTTAGCATTGAAAAGCTAACTTCTTAAGACGTTTAAAGGAAGCTTTTCAACAGTTACTTATTTGATGAACTAATTAGGAGAATGAGAGTAGATTGTAGATATAAAAATATTTTTGTTCTTATCATTGTATAAGTTGATTTAATTGGTGAGAATTTAGCACTCACGTTTTTACATTTTAAATTAAATAAATCGTTGAGAAACCAGTTTATTTTAAAATTATGCTATTAGTAATAAATGTTTAATGAAATCGCGTTGCTGAGAATTATTTGAACCAACGGGATTTCATATTTGACAATTCACAGAACAAATTATTTTCCACACTGTTAAATATTAATTACTAATAGCATAATTTGAAAATAAACTGTTTCGTCAATGATTTATTTAAAAATAAAAAAGGAAGTATTCATTCCGCCCCAATTAAATCAATTATACAATCATAAGGATAAAAATATACATTGTTTATCATGCTCCTATTTTTAGTTCATCAAATAATTAACTGTTTAAAAACTTAATGTAAACATCTGAAGAAGTTAGTTTTTAAATGCAAACGTAACGCGACTAAAAATTAATTTGATTGAACAATTTAGCTGTATAGTTAATTTCCAAACCCAAAATGTTTGGTTGCTCTTCCATGTTGTAGCACAATCACATCCGCCTGCAACTACGGGACGGTACTGAACTGCATTTTTCACTCTAAATTATGGCTGTGTTTTTATCTAACCGCGCGGTTTCTTAATAAAAATCGCTCCCCGATCGATCGAAACCGCTCCGTCAGCCTACCGCCCTATCCTCGCCGGCGTGTCGCTACCTCTCCGCTTCCGCGCAGCTTGTTAGTCTGAATCATATCATTTAAAAACGTGCAGAGCGGTTGCTGAGCGGATTCAGGACCGCTCCGCTACCGCGCCGCTACCGCCAGTCTGAATCTACCTTAAATGTTTCACGACAGTGCAAAGATGTAACAAAAACAGTGTAAATAGTACTTACATTTAATTAAAAAACGTTTTTAATATTTTTGATTTATACACGAAGGAAATTAAAATTATTGCATCTGTCCTTGTGCACCATGCTCCTCATGGAGGTCATAACAATAATTTTCTTCGTCAGTTGATACTGATGCATTTTCATCATCGTCATCATGAAACTGATTTTCGTCATACGAAGGGCTGTCATAATCATAATCATTACCTACATGAAAATATGGATTTGTTAGTCAAATAATATCAAACATTTGTTAAGGATTTTGTTATTGGGCACGTTTCTGACCCCGTTTCTGACCCCGTTAGCTGTTCCCAAAATCCATCCTGGAGCTAAAGGCAGTGTGAGTCACCCGGAATGGCGCCAAAGCGAGAACAAGTGGGCTCTGTTACGGGATCAACACGTGCAAGGACAATCGCGGCCGTTTGGCCTAGGGATGATGGAGACGGGAGCATTCGCTGCCAGAATCCGAACAGAGACGCTTCGAAACTAAAATAACGTTTGAAAGTAATCTGTATTCATTTTTCGGCGATTATATGTTTTTTGTTAACCCAATCTGGTTTTAATTCATTTATAATTTAACATCAGAAGTGGGATAAAGGGCCTCTACCTGCTTAGGTAGTAGTCGTGTTTGTTTGCGCGCGTGATAATTAGTGAGATCGTGAGTTATGGCCGAACCAGGAAGGAACGTCCTAAATGAGGAGGATCGATGTTCCGTTCAGCGGCGGTCGAGCAGGCAGCGTTCCGTGGAGCTACAGCACTGGCCTCGCCGAGGACGAACTCGTAGTCCACGGGGTGAGACTGGAAAGAGGCGCAGAACCTCTTCGGAGCGGTGGATTTCTGGGCGGCGGCGTTCTCAGGCAGGTCATGCTGGGTCGTCATCCCGTCAATCGGAGCCCTCGGAACGACACCGGGAGTTATCGAGGCGCTCTTGCTGCGAAGGGCGAGGACAGATGGGGAGATCGTCGGAAAGCGTGACAACAGTGTCACAATTAGGCGACGCTATTGTTGAAGGTATGGCCAAGTTTGCACATCAGTTTCAGATAAAAGATAAAACACCAATTCTCAAGTATCAATACTCTTACAGCTAATTTAATCGACGAATTTAATCCGATTGCCCAAAATCTCACTGAGTAGGTAGAATCTGTTGAAAAATACGCCTATATCTATCACTGGGATAACAAAATTGTCTCACATTTGGCATTAAGCAAATTACGGGGTCCCGCCGAGATATGGTATCGTGGCTTGCCCACACGGATACTTGAGTGGTCCGAGTGGAAAGCAATGTTGTTGCAAAATTTCAAACCAAAGAGCGACTTAAATAAAGTTCTGCAAAGTACTATATCTTGTATACCAAAACTAGGCACTAAATTGTACTAATATACGTTTGAGAAATTAGCATTAATTTAAAAACTAAAATTGGGAATTTTTGGTGAGGCTAAAGTTAATTTGATTATGGGCGGAATAAATGACAAAGAAATCAAATGTTCTGTAGAAACGGCGGGAATTCGAGATCCTGCAGTATTAGCTAGCCACTTTAAATTGTTAGATGATAAAAAGAATGAGGCAGGCGTATTTAAAAAGAATAAAGAGAAGAGCAAATTTAAGAACATGTTATCAATGTGGACAGAGCGGTCATTTTAAAAGAAACTGTCCGCAGGGAACTTTACGTCCAAGAGCAATTGACTAAACGTAAATGTTATAAGGTCAGGACAAGATAGTAACGCAAAATTTTACAAGAATGCTTCCGTTAATGGGTGTAGCATAAAATCTTTCGTAGATTTCGGGAACGAGTGCTCTCTCATTACAAAACGTACCGCCGAAAAATTCTTGTTAACTTTAAAGCCACTTGATTGCGTAATTGTTTTGTCCACTGCTTTCGGTCAGCAAGTAAAACCGACTTTGATCACATATACAGAAATAAAAATCGGTGGCGCCATTAGGGAAATCGAATTATACATAATCGAAGAATCTTTAATGGGTGTAGAGGTTTTGATTGGACAAAATTTTACTGAATTATATTATGTGTGTTATTCAAAAACTGGTAACACTTTACTTTTCCGAGACAATAACACCTCTAATTTTGTTATCAATTCTATTAATAATAGTGTGGTTAATGTAGGTATCAAACAATCAGAAATAATACAGACACTTTTGGATATCTTAAATGAATTTTCCGAATGTACAGCTACAAATTTATCTGAGATTAGAGTCGCCACAAAAACCGAAATGAAAATTACATTAACTTCTGATAAACCTATTGCTTTTCGACGACGACAGTTCTCGGATCAGGAGCGTGAGCAAATTAGAGATATTGTAAGCGATTTATTGAAAAATGGCATAATCAGGGAGTTACAATATCCATATGCAAGTAACGTTTTATTGTTTTCAAAGAAAAATGGCGAAAAACGTATTTGTGAGGACTATAGAGCACTAAATAAAATAACAGTACCAGATAAGTACCCCCTTCCCCTAATAGAAGAAGAATTAAGACGTCTATCTGGATTTCAGTATTTCACGAGTTTAGATTTATTTTTAGGCTATTAGCACATACCTCTTGCACCCGAATCAATACCCGTGACTGTATTTGTTACCCATGATGGCCATTATGAATTTGTAAGGGTTCCGTTTGGGCTTATGAACGCTGCTTTAGTTTTTCAGCGTATGCTCAATACAGCTTTAGGGCAGCTCAGGTTTAATAAGGTGCTTGTGTACTTGGACGATGGGTTGATTTCGAGTACCACTGTAGAACAGTCATTAATTATTTTACGTGAAGTACTAACTATTTTTAAAGCAAATGGGTTAACTTTGAATTTAAAGAAATGTTTCTTTCTCAAAACTACTATTCAGTACTTAGGTTATGAAATTACAGATTCTAACATTAAACGAAGTTTCTCTAAAAATGAAGCCGTCGCTCAGTTTCAAGTACCAGCAAATATTCACCAAGTACGCCAATACTTAGGTTTAACTGGATATTTTCGAAAGTTTATTCAGAATTATGCCGAAAAATCTAAACCCTTCAGTGGTCTGTTAGCAAAAGATGCCCAATGGAGTTGGAGTAGTGAACAGCAGCACGCTTTTGACATTTTATAGCAATCATTAATGTCTGTGCCGGTTTTTGCTTTATTTAACCCAGGAAAGGAAATAAAATTATATACCGATGCTTCTCGGTGAGGTTTGGCCGGAATTCTGGTACAGCAGTATGACAAGGCGGAACAGGCTATTGCATACTTTAGCAGACAGACTACTAAAAACGAACAAAAATTACATTCGTTTGTCTTAGAAACACTTGCTATAGTGGCATCTGTTAAGAGGTTTCGACAATATCTTTTAGAGCGTTCTTTTACTATTATAACTGAGTGTGTGGTGGTTAAACATACATTTTAAAAACACGGAGTAAATGCTCGTATAGGTCGATGGGTGCTAGCTTTAAGCGAATATCAGTTTCAAATTATACACAGGCCAGGCAAACAGATGCAGCATGTAGACCCGCTAAGTCGGAATCCTCCGACAACAACAAAAACTGTATGTACAATAATCATCCCTGACAAAGACTGGTTATTGGCAGCCCAACAATATGACCAAAGTACTCAACACATTAAACTAACTCTTGAGACTGGAAATGTTACACCTAA
The DNA here is from genome assembly GCA_940337035.1 of Agriotes lineatus. Taxonomy (NCBI): domain Eukaryota; kingdom Metazoa; phylum Arthropoda; class Insecta; order Coleoptera; family Elateridae; genus Agriotes; species Agriotes lineatus. The sequence goes on along the minus strand of OW679202.1, from coordinate 2,042,626 downwards.
TAAAGATGTATTTCAAAACTATGCATTAAAAGGGGGAATAGTGTACAAAATTACTTCGCACGGGTTACGATGGGTAACCCCAAAACAAGCGAAATATCAAATATTGCTTATGACGCACGACGATGTTGGCTATTTTGCTTTTGCAAAAACTTATGAGTTGGTTGCAAGTCAATATTGATGACCAAAGCTACGTATATTTATTAAGAAGTATGTGAAAAACTGCTTAAATTGTTTATATTTTAAATCACTTTCAGGTAAACTGCAGGGACGATTGCATCCTAGTAAAAAAATTCCAAAACCATTTCACACTATTCACATCGATCATTTAGGGCCTTTTATCAGAAGCACAACAGGTAATACACATGTTCTTGTTATAATTGACGCCTTTATAAAATTTATCCTAATCTATGAAGTAAAAAACACTAACTCTATATCTACAATAAGGGTTCTCAAGGATATGATTAAAGTGTTCGGAGTCCCCAATAGACCAATAATTGATAGAGAGACCTCATCCACAAGTAATGAATTCAAAAATTTCTGGTTGAAAGTTGGCATTAAACATCATTTGAATGCAGTGGCTATGCCTCGCGGAAACGGACAGGTTGAGCGCTATAATCCCGTAGCAGGAGTACTCGTAATTCGCAGCAGTACTAGTTCCCCTACGAGGTACAGACGAGACTGACTTCTTTTCTGGTCAAACCTTCTCTTTTGCTCATCCTGATAGCGATTCATGTGTTCTTCCATCCGTGCTCGGATTTCTGTCACGTCGACCACCTCCTCTGTGTTAATCACAAGTTGTGCCTGTAAAATAACTCTATACCCCATTAAAGCTTCGCTTGGCGTCACGCCAATCGCCTGATTAAGTGTACCATTTAACCCTATCTGACTATTATCAATTTTCTCGTCCCATTTCTTTTCAGCTTTATTTGCTCCCATGGTAGCTAACGAGTCTGTTATAGTTTTATTATAGCGCTCAACCTTTCCGTTTCCTCGAGGCATAGCCACTGCATTCAAATGATGTTTAATGCCAACTTTCAACCAGAAATCTTTGAATTCATTACTCGTGAATGAGGTTCCTCTGTCACTTATCAGTCTATTGGGGACTCCGAACACTTTAATCATATCATTGAGAACCCTTATTGTAGATTTAGAGTTAGTGTCTTTTACTGCATAGACATACATATATTTTACTGTGCATTTCCCTTGCCATACGATAAATAATAAAATAATATCTGCATAGATTAGGATAAATTTTGTAAAGGCGTCAATTATAACAAGAACATGTGTATTACCTGTCGTGCTTCTAATAAAAGGCCCTAAAATGATCGATGTGAATAGTGTGAAATGGTTTTGGAATTTTTGTAATAGGATGCAATTGTCCCTGCGGTTTACCTGAAAGTGATTTAAAATATAAACAATTTAAGCAGTTTTTCACATACTTCTTAATAAATATACGTAGCTTCGGTCACCAATATTGACTTGCAACCAACTCATAAGTTTTTGCAAAAGCAAAATAGCCAACATCGTCGTGCGTCATAAGCAATATTTACCCATCGTAACCCGTTCGAAGTAATTTTGTACACTATTCCCCCTTTTAATGCATAGTTTTGAAATACATCTTTATTAGGTGTAACATTTCCAGTCTCAAGAGTTGATTTAATGTGTTGAGTACTTTTGTCATATTGTTGGGCTGCCAACAACCAGTCTTTGTCAGAGATGACTATTGTACATACCGTTTTTGTTGTTGTTGGAGGATTCCGACTTAGCGGGTCTACATGCTGCATCTGTTTGCCTGGCCTGTGTATAATTTGAAACTGATATTCGCTTAAAGCTAGCACCCATCGACCTATACGAGCATTTACTTCGTGCTTTAAAAATGTATGTTTAACCACCGCATACGCAGTTATAATAGTAAAAGAACGCCCTTAAAGATATTGTCGAAATCTCTTAACTGATGCCACTATAGCAAGTGTTTCTAAGACAAACGAATGTAATTTTTGTTCGTTTTTAGTAGTCTGTCTGCTAAAGTATGCAACAGCCTGTTCCACCTTGTCATACTGCTGTACCAGAATTCCGGCCAAACCTCACCGAGAATATATATATATTGAGCACTATAGGCCATTAAGGCCTGTGGCTTGGTATGATATCTTTCTCCATTGTTCCCTGTTCTGAACTTTCTGCCACCAGCACTTTACTTGCAGGTTTCTTAAATCGTCCATGACTTGATCTGTCCATTTTATCTTAGGTCTTCCTTGCCTTCGGGTATCGAGTAATCTTGCCTGCATCATTTTCTTGGGAATCCTGTTGTCCGGCATCCTTTGCACATGCCCCCACCATCTGATCCTTTGAGATTTCACTGCTCCTGCTATATCTTTCCCTTTTAAACCGTCAAGCACTTCTCTATTTGTCCGTCTCCTCCACGTTCCATTTTCTTGAATCCCCCCTAGTATTCGCCTCACTATTTTGCGCTCCCAGGTGCACAGCTGATTTAATAAGTTTTGAGTCAAAGTCCATGTTTCACACGCGTATAGAACTGTGGGCCTTATCACTGTTTTGAAAACTCTCAGTTTTACATTGTTTGATAAATGCTTTGAAGTAAGAACACTGTAGAGGGCGTTTGCACTTTTGTTTCCACACTGTATTCTAGCCTGAATCTCCGCTTCCTGGTTAAACGTCGTTGAAATTGTAGTTCCTAGGTATACATATTCTTTTACCTTCTCGAAGTGGTACTGTTTTGTGTCACCCCTGATTGCTATGTGACCACCCCCATTTTGCTCCTTCTTTTCTCCCGTTCGCATATACTTAGTTTTTTGTTCGTTTATTGATAAACCATATCCTCTGGCCTCCGTTTCTATTTTCAGAAAAACTTCTTCCATTGCTGTTTTTGTTCTAGCTATGATAACCAGATCATCCGCATAGGCTGTAAACTGGTATAGTTTAGTTGTTATGGTCCCATCTGTCAATTTACTTTTTCTGATAATCCCTTCTAGTATGAGGTTAAAAAGCAGCGTGGATAGGGGGTCACCTTGGCGCAGTCCATTATTGGTAACAAATTGTTCCGATACTTTCCCATGCATTTTTACTCGGTTTGTTGTATTTGTTAGCGTTAGACTTACTAGCCGTATTAACTTGTCTGGAACTCCCATTTCCTGCATAGTCTTGTAAAGTTGGCTTCTGTTTGCCGCATCGTACGCCTGTCTGAGGTCTATAAACAGGAGATGCATAGGTATCTGGTATTCCTCACTTAAGGCCCCTATTTGTTTTAGAGTAAAGATATGGTCTATTGTTGACCTACCGTGCCTGAACCCTGCTTGGTATTCACCTACTTCTTGCTCCATGAACATGTCCAATTTGGTTTTAAGTAGGCTCGCTAATACTTTATAGGCAGTATCTAGCAAAGCAATGCCTCTATAATTTGAACAGCACGTTTTGTCTCCTTTTTTGAAAATGGGAGTGATAACTGCTTCTGTCCATTTTTCAGGTATCTTCTCTTCTCGCCATATTTCTGTGATAGTGTTGTGCACTGCTTGTAATACTCGGTCTCCTCCATACTTTAGTAGCTCGGCTGGTATTTGATCTTCCCCTGCTGCTTTATTATTTTTCATTTGAGCTATTACCTTACGGACTTCTTCGATTGTGGGGGGTTCAATTTCGGTCTGTTCTCCGGGTATACTTTCTTCTATTTCTGTTTCCAGCTGTTCGTTTACATTAAGGAGCTCCTCGAAGTATTCCGCCCATCTCTGTAGTATTTTATCCATTTGACCTATGAGCTGCCCTTCCTTATCTTTACAATATACTGTTTTCGATTGTAGTCCCCTCTTTGTGTTGGTGATTGACTGGTAGAATGATCTCGTTGCTTTCTTATTATAATGAGTTTCCATTTCTTGCATTTTCTTCTCGAGCATAACTCTCTTTCTCCTTCTGCATACCTGTTTGGCCTTCTTAGTCCTTTCTCTATACTGTTCTCTGTTATCTTCTGTGTCTTGATTTAACAGTCTTTGCCTAGCTCTTTTTTTTTGTTCCACTGCTTTCCAGCATTCTTCGTCCATCCAGTCTTTCTTGTAAGCGTCTTCTGTTTTACCTGGTAGCGCTTCTATTGCTGCATTCTTAAGGGCCTTTGCTATTTGATTCCATCTTTCATCTATTTCACTTGCGTTTTGATCTATTTTAGCTAGTTGTTCTTCTGCTTTCTCGATAAATTTCTCCTGTATTTTGTCATCTTGTAAGCTCTCGTAGTTCAGCCGCTTTGTTTTCTTTTTCTTGCTTTCCAAAGCATGGCTATTTTGGATTTCTTCCTGCACCTCGATTTTTACCAGATAGTGATCCGATCCTATCTCTGCTCACCGAGAAGCATCGGTATATAATTTTATTTCCTTTCCTGGGTTAAATAAAGCAAAAACCGGTACAGACATTAATGACTGTTGTAAAATGTCAAAAGCGTGCTGCTGTTCACTACTCCAACTCCATTGGGCATCTTTTGCTAACAGACCACTGAGGGGTTTAGATTTTTCGGCATAATTCTGAATAAACTTTCGAAAATATCCAGTTAAACCTAAGTATTGGCGTACTTGGTGAATATTTGCTGGTACTTGAAACTGAGCGACGGCTTCATTTTTAGAGGAACTTCGTTTAATGTTAGAATCTGTAATTTCATAACCTAAGTATTGAATACTTTTTCTTTAAATTCAAAGTTAACCCATTTGCTTTAAAAATAGTTAATGACTGTTCTACAGTGGTACTCGAAATCAACCCATCGTCCAAGTACACAAGCACCTTATTAAACCTGAGCTACCCTAAAGCTGTATTGAGCATACGCTGAAAAACTAAAGCAGCGTTCATAAGCCCAAACGGGACCCTTAAAAATGCATAATGGCCATGTAGCGACATCGCCACAATTAACTTTCGCGCCAGAAACACGTTTCCGAACCTGCGCGTCCAGCCAGCACCAGCGGATCCAATGGCCCTCTCGGCAATTCATTCACTCGGCATCCGCGGCGCGAATGGTAGCATATAGCATATAGCATACTAGCTGATAGTTGTGATAGCTTTGTATATATTTGTTAAAAATTATATTGCATATTAATGTTGAAATAAAGTTGGTTATTCCACGACATTCTTAATTATAACTACATTGGTGACCCCGATAATTAACATTAAGTGAGTACACAGCGTTGTTCTTTTGTGTGCCCGGACCACGTGCATCTCCATTTCGCCAAGCTGAAACCACGATGTGTGAACAAGAGCATTCTACAGAAGAATCGTCATCGCAAGCAAGAGCGGCAAGTCCTCATGTTGAAGAAGTTCGACAGGTCAAACTTCCACCTTTTTGGCTGGCAAACCCCACGCTATGGTTCGTGCAAGCTGAGGCGAATTTTCACGCGTTCGGAGTGCGGTCCGACCAGAGCAAATATTTTGCAATAATTAGTGCGTTAGACAGTGCGGTTTTGCAACAAATCGCGGGCATTTTAACGAAACCCCCTGAAAAAGACAAGTATAACTCGTTAAAAGCAAGTTTAATCGCGCGATTTACAGACTCCGAGGAAAAACAACTACGTCGAGTGTTGACCGAGATCGATTTGGGCGATAAATCTCCATCCCAGTTATTGCGTGAAATGAAAGTGCTCGCGCATAATAAACTAAGCGACGAAGTGTTAAAAACATTATGGCTGGAGAGGCTACCGGCATCAGTACAATTAATTTTAAGCGCAAATAGGGCGATGCAGCCCACGGAAATGGCCGCGATCGCGGACAAAATCGCGGAAGTGAGTTTGCGTACCGGTCCAAACATCGCCGCCATAAACAGTCCATTTTTAGCCACAGCGACGCCATCGCTACAGGGAACAGCTCAGGGAACTTCCGCCGCCGACAGCGCCATGTCCGTCGCAGCCGTCACAGCACCGCAGCCAACAGCTATTACTGCTCTCGAACAACAGGTGGCAGCATTAACAAAGATGGTGGAGGAACTTATGTCCAGTAACCGGCGACAGTATACAACAAGCAAGCAACGGTTTCGAGGTCGCTCACGATCCAGATCCAGAAGTTCAAACCAGGACTCGGGAATTTGCTATTACCATCGGCGTTTCCGCAGTAAGGCTTTCAAGTGCACCAAACCCTGCAGCTTCGTTTCCACCGAACAGGAAAACTAGAGCAACCGTCGTTGCTCGAGGCGGTCAACGACGGGCTCCATACACCAACTAACCGTCTTTTCGTTATGGATAAAACATCAGGGACTCGCTTTCTTATAGATACCGGTGCAGACGTATCTGTGATTCCCGCGCCGCGAAATGAAAAACGTGTATCCTCAGATTTCCGTTTATACGCCGCGAACGGTTCCTCCATAGACACTTACGGAACCCAACTGTTATGTTTAAATTTAGGCTTACGCAGGCCATATAAATGGCATTTTTATGTTGCACAAGTGTCGAAACCAATAATTGGAGCAGATTTTCTTCGCAACCACGGCCTCCTAGTGGATTTGCGAAACCGCCGTTTGTTCGACACTGCGACAAGTTTATTTGTAAAAGCTGAATTACAAAAAACTTCTGTCGATTCTCTCATCTCAACAGTAAGTAAGCTAGTTGATGTCCACCCACTTCTTAAGGAGTTCCAGGATATAACGACGCCGTTTTTCACTCCATCACATAGGCGCCAAGACGTGCAGCACCACATTCAGGTTAGAGGGCAGCCAATCGCGCAGCGACCACGACGCCTCGCTTCAGAAAAATTGAAAGCAGCAAAAGCGGAATTCGAATATATGCTGGAGCAAGGAATTTGCAGGCCGTCAAGCAGTCCATGGGTAAGCCCGCTTCACCTAGTGCCGAAGAAGGAACCAGGAAGTTGGCGCCCATGTGGAGACTATCGCCGCCTAAATTCTGTAACAATTCCAGATAAATACCCAGTTCCGCACATACACGACTTTGCTCACTCATTAGATGGGAAAACTGTTTTTTAAAAACTGGACCTAGTGCGCGCGTATCACCAGATTAAAATTGCAGACGAAGACATTCCCAAAACCGCAGTTATAACGCCATTTGGATTGTTTGAGTTCACCGTAATGACATTTGGATTGTGCAACGCGGCACAGACTTTTCAGAGGTTTATGCACACAGTTTTGCGCGGGCTTGACTTTTGCCACGTTTTCATCGATGATATTTTGGTGTTTTCGCGAACAATCGAAGAACATGAGAAACATTTACGGAGTGTATTCGAACGTTTTCGTGAGTTTGGCGTAGCGATCAATGTCTCAAAATGTATATTAAATGTACCAGAGATCGAATATCTGGGTTATTTAATTTCAGCCGAGGGCATTAAACCACTTCCAGCACGAGTACAAGCTCTCCAAGAATATAAGAAACCTGAAACTGTGATAGACCTACGCCGTTTCCTAGGCACTATAAATTTCTACAGGAAATTCGTCAGGAATGCGGCCCAAATCCAATCCCCACTTCACGAATACCTACGGAATACTAGGAAAAACGATAAACGCTCTATTATTTGGAACCCTCAAGCTACAGCAGCATTCGAATCGTGCAAAAGGCAGTTAGCCAACGCAACGCTACTTGTTCACCCAGCTGAAGATGCCCACCTAGCCCTTACTGTTGATGCTTCTGATTTTGCTATCGGCGCAGTACTAGAGCAGCAAAGAAATGGCATCTGGGAACCACTTGGATTCTTTTCTAAGAAATTAAACGCAGCTCAAAAGAACTATAGTGCCTACGACAGGGAGCTTCTTGCAATCTATGAGGCTATTAAGTACTTTCGGTTTATGGTCGAGGGTCGACAATTAATGGTTCGGACCGATCACAAACCCCTCATTTACGCCTTTCAACAAAAATCCGAAAAAGCAGCTCCTAGGCAACTTCGGCAATTAGATTTTGTAAGTCAATTTACAACAAATATTGTACATATTTCCGGTTTACAGAACATAGTCGCAGATGCCTTTTCAAGAATCAACTCGATCAACATGACCACTGCAATTACAGCTACCGAATTGGCAGCAGGGCAGGAAGGCGACGAAGAACTCTATCAGCTCCAAAGTTCCCTTAAAATGGCCAAGTTTACACCTCCAGGTGAGACGGTACAAATTTGGTGTGATACTTCCACAAATAAAGTAAGACCATACGTGCCAGCCAGCTTGCGGAAACAAGTTTTCGACATGTGTCACAACCCCTCGCATCCAGGCATTCGAGCAACTGGTAGATTCATCCGAGAGAGGTATGTTTGGCCAGCGATGAATAAACACATCGCTCAATGGACTCGATCATGTATGGCATGCCAAAAAGCTAAAGTCCAGAAACACACAAAGAGCCCACATGTCACATTCCCAGTTCCCAACGAACGATTTCAACACGTCCACCTAGATTTAATCGGTCCATTGCCAGAATCGCAGAGCTTTCGCTACTGCTTGACAATGATCGACAGGTTTACCAGGTGGCCCGAGGCAGTACCCCTCGTCAATATCACCAGCGAAACTGTAGCGGAGGCATTCTACGTGCATTGGGTCTCCCGTTTTGGCGCTCCACAGTCAATTACAACCGATCAGGGAAGGCAGTTCGAATCTGCACTCATGAGCTCGCTAACCAAATTAATTAGCACCGAGCGTGCACGCTGCACTTCATACAGACCTCAAACTAACGGTATTCTAGAGAGATGGCATCGGACATTGAAAACCGCGCTAATGTGCCACCAAACTCAAAGATGGTCGGAAATGTTACCAATAATTTTGTTAGGACTTCGAACCACATACAAAGATGATTTAGGATGTTCGCCTGCTGAGCTGGTGTATGGTACAGCCTTACGGATCCCAGGCGAATTTTTCGTTGATCAGCCAACGGATGAATTGAATCCAGCATCGCTTCCAGAAACAATTCGACAGAACATCCGGAAAATACGTCCGTCAACATCGCATCATGGGCAACCAGCGATTTTTGTACCGTCGGAATTACCCACCTGCAGCCATGTTTTCTTAAGAGATGATCGGGTACGAAAATCCTTACAACCACCATACGCAGGCCCATTTGAGGTTCTCAACCGAAAAGGGAAGGTATACACCATCAAAATTAATGGGAGAGTTGTCAATGTGTCCATGGATAGACTGAAGCCATGTTATCTACTCAACACCCCTGCAGGCGAACATCAACAACCAGCACCTACAGGTACCACTAGGTCTGGCCGCACCATCAAACAACCCATCCGTTTCGATTTATGAATTGGATTGCGTCACTAAAGGGGGGGTGATGTAGCGACATCGCCACAATTAACTTTCGCGCCAGAAACACGTTTCCGAACCTGCGCGTCCAGCCAGCACCAGCGGATCCAATGGCCCTCTCGGCAATTCATTCACTCGGCATCCGCGGCGCGAATGGTAGCATATAGCATATAGCATACTAGCTGATAGTTGTGATAGCTTTGTATATATTTGTTAAAAATTATATTGCATATTAATGTTGAAATAAAGTTAGTTATTCCACGACATTCTTAATTATAACTACAGCCATCTTGGGTAACAAATGCAGTCAGTATTGATTCGGGTGCAAGAGGTATGTGGTAATAGCCTGAAAATAAATCTAAACTAGTGAAATACTGAAATCCAGATAGACGTCTTAATTCTTCTTCTATTAGGGGAAGGGGGTACTTATCTGGTACTGTTATTTTATTTAGTGCTCTATAGTCCACACAAATACGTTTTTCGCCATTTTTCTTTGAAACCAATAAAACGTTACTCGCATATGGAGATTGTAACTCCCTGATTATGCCATTTTTCAATAAATCGCTTACAATATCTCTAATTTGCTCGCGCTCCTGATCCGAGAACTGTCGTGGTCTAAAAGCAATAGGTTTATCAGAAGTTAATGTAAAATTAATTTCGGTTTTTGTGGGGACTCCAATCTCAGATAAATTTTTAGCTGTACATTCGGAAATTTTTTTTAAGATATCTAAAAGTGTCTGTATTATTTCTAATTGTTCCATACCTACATTAATCACACTATTATTAATAGAATTGATAACAAAATTAGAGGTGTTATTGTCTCGGAAAAGTAAAGTGTTACCAGTTTTTCAATAACACACATCATATAATTCAGTGAAATTTTATCTAATCAAAACCTTTACACCCATTACACATTCTTCGATTATGTATAATTCAATTTCCCTAATGGCGCCACCGATTTTTATTTCTGTATATGTGATCAAAGTAGGTTTTAGTTGCTGACCGAAAGCAGTGGACAAAACAATTACGCAATCAAGTGGCTTTAAAGTTAACAAGAATTTTTCGGCGGTACGTTCTGTAATGAGAGAGCACTCGTTCCCGAAATCTACGAAAGATTTTATGCTAAACCCATTAACGGAAGCATTCTTGTAAAATTTTGCGTTACTATCTTGTCTTGATCTTATAACATTTACGTGACTATATTCAATTGCTTTTGGACGTAAAGTTCCCTGCGGACATTTTCTTTTAAAATGACGCCTTTGTCCACATTGATAACATGTTCTTAAATTACTTTTCCCGTTATTATTCTTTTTAAATACGCCTACCTCATTATTTTTATCATCTAACATTTTAAAGTAGCTCGCTAATACTGCAGGATCTCGAATTCCCGCCGTTTCTACAGAACATTTAATTTCTTTGTCATTTATTCCGCCCATAATCAAATTAACTTTATCCTCATCCGAAATGCCCAATTTTAGTTTATAAATTAATGCTAATTTCTCAAACGTATATTCGTACAATGTAGTGCCTAGTTTTGGTATACAAGACATCGTACTTTGCAGAACTTTATTTAAGTCGCTCTTTGGTTTGAAATTTTGCAACAACATTGCTTTCCACTCAGACCACTCAAATATCCATGTGGGCAAGCCACGATACCATATCTCGGCGGGACCCCGTAATTTTCTTAATGCCAAATGTGAGACAGTTTTGTCATCCCAGTGATAAATATAGGCGTATTCTTCGACAGATTCTACCTACTCAGTGAGATTTTGGGAAAGCGGATTAAATTCGTCGATTAAATTAGCTGTAAGAGTATTGATACTTGAGAATTGGTGTTTTATCTTTTATCTGAAACTGATGTGCAAACTTGGCCATACCTTCAACAATAGTGTCGCCTAATTGTGACACTGTTGTCACGCTTTCCGACGACCTCCCCATCTGTCCTCGCCCTTCGCAGCAATAGCGCCTCGATACCTCCCGGTGTCGTTCCGAGGACTTCGATTGACGGGATGACGACCCAGCATGACCTGCCTGAGAACGCCGCCGCCCAGAAATCCACCGCTCCGAAGAGGTTCTGCGCCTCTTTCCAGTCTCACCCCGTGGACTACGAGTTCGTCCTCGGCGAGGCCGGTGCTGTCGCTCCACGGAACGCTGCCTGCTCGACCGCCGCTGAACGGAACACCGATCCTCCTCATTCAGGACGTCCCTTCCTGGTTCGGCCATAACTCACGATCTCACTAATTATCACGAGCGCATACAAACACGACTACTACCTAAGCAGGTAGAGGCCCTTTATCCCACTTCTGATATTAAATTATAAATGAATTAAAACCAGATTGGGTTAACAAAAGACATATAATGGCAGAAAAATGAATACAGATTACTTTCAAACTTTATTTTAGTTTCGAAGCGTCTGTGTTCGGATTCTGGCCGCGAATGCTCTCGTTTCCATCACGCCGCGTCCAAAGGGCCGGCGATTTTCCTTGCACTTGTTGATCCCGGAACAGAGCCCAATTGTTTTCGCCTTGGCGCCGTTCCGGGTGACTCACACTGCCTTTAGCCCCAGGATGAAATTTTGGAAACAGCTAGCGGGGTCAGAAACGGGGTCAGAAACGTGCCCAGTAACCAAATGCTTAACAAATGTTTGATATTGATTGACTAACAAATCCATATTTTCATGTAGGTGATGATTATGATTATGACAGCTCTTAGTATGACGAAAATCATGATGACGATGATGAAAATGCATCAGTATCAACTGACGAAGAAAATTATTGCTATGACCTCCATGAGGAGCATGGCGTACAAGGACAGATGCAATAATTTTAATTTCCTTTGTGTATAAATCAAAAATAATAAAAACGTTTTTTAATTAAATGTAAGTACTATTTACACTGTTTTTGTTACATCTTTGCACTGTCGTGAAACATTTATGTCGTTGTGTCTCTTCGCTGATATAATCAAGGTAGATATATATTATAATGAAGTAAGTAATTTACAAAATTAACAACTTTACTGGCCTGGTGGAGCTTCGGTGATTCCGAATGGTTGCTAGACTTTTTTTATATTTAATATTGTGATCGTATACTCTGCCAAATTGTTAGTACTACGAAATGAAAACTGTCTTCCTTGTCTCAGCCCAGACGCCGAATGCACCGGTGCGTTCACTTGTACAGTACTAAGCTACGCTCCTTTATATGAGTCTGACAGGACCTTCGTGATCGACAATGATAGCCAGACTATTTTTATTTATTATGTCGTAATGCATATTATCACCTGATAAATTTTCAGGACTGGGAAAATTAAGTCCAATTAGGGTACTTATTTTTTCTTTTTTAATGCCATGCCAGACTTACTTTTTATAGCCGCAGATCAGCCAGACTATTTTTTAAAATTATTTTGAAATACATATTTTTACCTTATTAATTTTCAGGACTGGGAAAATAAGTCCAATTAAGGTACTTTTTTTAAATACTATGCCAGACTTACTGCCGATAGGCGCAAATCAGCCAGATTAATTTTTTACTGACATTCATGCTAACAACAGTTAATACAACGAGTTTCATGACTGGGAAAATAAGTACCCCTAGGTCACTAACCTAACCTATCGATTCTATCTGAAATCAATAGCTAGACTTGCAAATCTTCAAAAAGCACCATTAACTGAACCAAAATAATTACTGGGAAAATAAGTACCGAAAAAAGTGCATTGCCTCTCCGACTAAAAGGAGAGCTGAAGCTTGCTCTCTCGCACCCATGGCCGTTGACTCTTAAATTCACGTCACGAAAGGTACAAGAATGCGGCTTGCAGACGTATCGATATTTCCAACAACGGATAAACTTAGCGCGCTAACGAATATAAACAGAGATGCAGAAAATGGGGGCGCTTTAGAACCGACGACGGTAAGCAGATAACTCAACTGTGTGCGCTAGAAAGTTAATAAATGCTTGTACATAACTCGATATGCTCAAATTTAGGCGAAATAATACGAAAAACCCATATACAAGTGGAGTCGTAATTTAGAACATACGCTAATTAGCCGTACCTTCGTACCAAACTAAAAATATCCTAATAACTTAGCAACCGGAAAATTACATTAATCCAAATTAGTATTAAATCATTTTTTGTGCCCAACGCAAAAAACACATAAAAGAGTAGAAAACAAGTTTTCTAATAGTTGGTCACATGTTAGCTGGGAAAATACAATTTATTACAATACTATAACATTGAGTTTTATACAGGGGATGGAAATTAAATACATTCAAGGGTGGATTTCGGACGATAAAGTAATGTGGTACAAATAATGTACAGATTGTCCGAAATCCGTTTTGAACATAGGAAATTAATGAGTGCGACAAGGAAGACATAAACAAAATGGGTAGCAGGACAGAATGTAATCAGGGCTAGGTAAATTTTTAAACTAAAATTAAGTCAATGAAACAAACACTTCTGTCAAATATTTTATCTGTCATTAAGAGTATAAAGTGAGGTTTAAATAAATAAAATAATTATGTGAATAGTGAACCACAGTATATTTAAATCTCACTTTATACTCTTAATGACAGATAAAATACTTGACAGAAGTGTTAGTTTGTTCCTCGACTTAATTTTAGTTTAAAAGTGTACCTAGCCATGATTACATTCTATCTTTGTCCTGCTACTCTTTTGGTTTATGTTTCTTTGTCGCACTCATTAATTTCATATGTTCAAAACGGATTTCGGACAATCGTATACAGTAATTCGTAATACAATGTAATTTATGTTTTGAGAGTGATACAGTAATGCCCTAATGACCATTGTTAAATTCTAAATTATGCTATTACGCCGTTTTTACATTCATAGCCAACCCAACCCTTATGTATTGTTTTTAACAATTGTATGTTTTCTTTCTTAAAAAATCAGCTTTAGAAGTTTTAAAACTATATTTTTCTACGGTCACCTCTAAAACTGACTATTAAAGGCTTACTACCAATGCGAAAAGTTAGTGATTCACACATTTTTTTTCCTGGTAACCATTTTAACATCGCAATCACGTAAACAATGTCTTAATGTAATAATCACGTGACTTCATTTTACTTTACGCACCGCCATGGCTACTTGATTATTATTGTAATTCGTCATTTTTCTGGAACTGTCACAAATTATTGGCAATCACGGCAGGTCAACCATCACGCAACAGTTTTATTGAGTTTGTGAGTTTTTGTGAAGTTGAAGATAGAATCAGAAGATAATTGCATCCCGCCTGAAGTATTTGAAGCGGCCCAGACAGCAACCAATGAGTTGTTGCCGGCCAAATCGCGCGGTCTTTATCATCAAATGGCGTGAATCAAAAAAAAAATCACAATTGGCACAATTTTGTCATTTATTTAGGACCGTAGAAAAAATGTTGTATGTATTTCGAGTGTAAAGAGCCGTTTTGGTATTCGGTTGCTTTTTCGGGCCTCGCTACCGCTCGGCACGAAACTCGCATCCTCATGCCAAAATGGCTCCCTTTACACACTTACACATAAATATCTACTACAAACTTTGGAGCAACAATCAGTATATTAATGTAAACTATGCTGAAAGAATTGCTTCTTAGCTGTTTGACATTTGACAAATACAGTTGACCCATATACATATATATAATACACATATATTGCTGGTAGGGCCTGGAAACTTCAGAAAACATTACGGCGCCGACATAGTATCACTTGGAGTATAACGCGTCTCGTGCGCATGCGTGGGAATTCGAACTCCGCCTTTAGAATCGAATTTTAAACTTGACCACTTCCCATTGGGCGGACGACGCCGCCGCGCTTGCGCACAGCTCACCGTATACATGAAGGAGTTGGTTGTGTGTCTCACTTTATCGGTGAGTTTCCCACTCATAGCCGCTAGCAATATAGTAAGTATTAGATATATGCCCATATATGCATATATTTAATAACGACTATATTGCTAGCGGCAATGAGTGGGGTAGTCACCGAGGAAGTGAGACAGACAACCAACTCTTCAATGTATATGATGAGCTGTGCGTAGAGACCCTGTATATTAATCTTACTTAATATACAGGGTCTCTAGCTGTGCGCATGCGCGTCTGCGTCGTCCGCGCGATGGGGAAGTGGTCAAGTTTAAGATTCGCTTCTAAAGGTGGAGTTCGAATTCTCAGGCATGCGCACTAGACGCTTTATACTCAGAGTGAGACTATGTCGGCGCCGTAATGTTTTCGGCCATTTCCAGGCCCTCCAAATTGGAGATATTTTTGTCTTATAATATAATAGATCAGGGGCGATATTTAATTGTTTGCCTCAGGGCGCGATCTAGTCTGTCGACGGCCCTGTCACCGACTTACACGTTTTAAAGTCAAATTTATTCAACAGATCGATATTTCCATCCTCGACTTCACTGTCGGGATCTGGATAAAAGCGCTCAATAAAAGAACATTGCGTTATCATAATTTCTGCTTTATCTTCTATGGGAATATGCTTCTCGAAATCAATATTCTATTTAGCGAAAGAATTTCCTGGTAAACAAATATCTGGAGTGATGCCTTCAACTGGTTAACTTAGAGGCTGAAGCAGGCACGGTTCTTCAAATTCTTCGGTGTTTTTATTATTACTAAAAATTGCTGAAGAATGCTTCCCTAATATGAACCACCGATGCCCCGTATATAAGAAAAAAAATCGATAACATTTTGATTAATTCCACTAGTTAAAAGATATTCTACTTTGTAGCGGCTATTTACATATTGAAATAATTAGACTTCTGGTTGATAATAATATGCCCTTTTGAAAATGGAGAAGTGACCGGTGTTTGCCTCATATATCTAATACTTACTATATTGCTAGCGGCTATAAGTGGGAAACTCACCAATAAGGTGAGACATACAACCAACTCCTTCATGTATACGATGAGTTTTGCGCAAGCGCGGCGGCGTCGTCCGCTCAATGGGGAAGTGGTCAAGTTTAAAATTCGCTTCTAAAGGCGGAGTTCGAATTCCCACGCATGCGCACGAGACGCGTTATACTCTAAGTGAGACTATGTCGGCGCCGTAATGTTTTCTGAAGTTTCCAGGCCCTACCAGCAATATATGTGTATTATATATATGGGTTGCCTACTCTTATTAATTGAACTAACTGCGATGTCTTGTTTATAGTATCTACTTGCTTATATAAATCAATGATAATAGAACTATTTTTAGGGCACTCTATAAATTTGACCTTGAATTCATTATATCGAATCAATCATTAAATGTTTGCATTACGTTTGACATTTTTTTCCCAAAGATAATTTAACGGTAAATGTTCAGTTCTTCCTAAATACGCAATGGCTTTTGCAACGCAATTGGATAATAATTGCTGGCCGTACTTTTTGTCTCTGGGACCCTTTAACATGTAAATGATACCGGGTAAGTTTGTGGGTAGCGTTAATTCAGAAACTGAACTTTCTAGCAAAACTTCAAAACCAAGCTTATTAATTATTAAATTATCAACAATTAATCTCGAATTTAAAATATGGTTGCGACCAAGTTTTATGAGATGCGTTGCATCTGCAAAAACATAAATATTTAAAGAATTATCACTTGGATATCAAAAAAAAAAAAAAATTTTTTTCGTAGCCAATTCCAAACCCCGATAATAATTTTCTATTACTGGAGCCCATATGACTTGCAATTGCTACTACATTGTGGAGATTAACAATAATTTCATTAAGAATTGTACATGTCAAAAACAAATAATAGAGACACGTTACGTTCGTACGTATTGCAATAATAAATTCAACTTCAAACGAACGGCTCGGAGATGTCATGCGCGGCCAAGTCGGTTTTAGGGTGAATTAGCTGCAGAGCTGGGCAAATTACTTTTAAAAAGTAATTAATTACTAATTACCAATTACCGCCCAATGTAGTAATTTGATTACCAGAGATTCAATTACTCACAGGAAATAGTAATTAAATTACCAATTACTTAGTAATTGTAATTGTACAACATCAATTACTTTTTCAATTACTTTCAATAAAAATTATTGTCATATAGTTGTATTTAGTAGAATTTTCTTGCAAGTTGCAACTATCATTAGTGTCGTGTCGATTTGTAATCGTTATC
This sequence comes from Agriotes lineatus, assembly GCA_940337035.1. Lineage (NCBI taxonomy): Eukaryota > Metazoa > Arthropoda > Insecta > Coleoptera > Elateridae > Agriotes > Agriotes lineatus. The sequence continues at coordinate 2,025,330 of OW679202.1, read as the reverse complement.
TAAAAATGCTTAATTTTTATGTTTTGTTAGCTATAATAACCTAATACTTTATCACTCTTGAAGGTTTTTTGATAATTAAATCTTCTAGCTACATGCACCGTTCACCAAAACCAAAAGTTTTTAGTTTGTTTTGATGTAAGATGTAAGTAAATAAATAAATTCAAGGATAACAATTATACAGAGTGTCCCAAAAAAATGGGACACCGATTTGGCATAGATTCCTTAGGTTATAATAAACCGATTAAACCTAATATACTTTAGTACAAAGTCCCTTCAGTAAGAAGGTATAGGGACTTGGAAGTTCAAATCTATATATTTTTCTATATTAGTTTCCACATAAGTTATCACTAAAGTTGAGCTTTTTATCACGATTATGTATTTATATGCCGAGGCCCGAAGGGCCAAAGCAAATAAACCACACAAGGATTGAAATGGAACTCTCAGTGCCCAGGGCTAAATTGTTTTTTAAAATCGAGAAATCGCGAAGTTATAACATTTTAACCAACTTTTATAGGTTACGTTCACGTCGGTTGACGTTTACCTATCGCCCAGCCGCCTACAAAAAGTTGTAAAACAATGGATTACTTCACTGCCGATTTCTCGTATTTTATTTGACGATTTCAACGTTCTTCACTGCCAATTAAAAAAAAATTTCGAATATGAAGAAATGTCGAATTTAATTTTGGCTAGATTTTGTAATGATATTAGAAAAAATAGCACGCTGAATACGTTATAAAAGTGATTTTTACATGTACATGATAAATTAATCCACTCCCTTTGCATCACTCGTTCGTGAATTAAACGTTGAAAAACTTTCACTTTTCTTAACTTGTAGAACAATCTATTATTAAATACCCTTAACATGACGCTGAATGACAAAAATATGTAACTTACCTAAGTATACAGGGTGGAGCATTGGATTTCTTAAGTGTTTGACAGCAAATTTCTATTTAGATTTTGTAGAAGAACGATCCAATTGGCGTAACTTGAGCATTTTTTGTTGGCTCTGTTTGAAAATACTTTTTTTACTCCTTTACACGAAAGTGACATTTTCTGTCGCCTGTTAGGGGTATAGAAAAATAAATATACGTTTGGATCCCTGGTTGGTTTCCAATGGCAGTGGGAGGGAATAACATTGACCGCCGTTGCCATTAGAGACGGGAGACAATGTGATTATTATTAATAATAAATCAACTAGCCTTCTGGTTTTCATATTTAAATATTTTTGAATGCAGCTGATTACAAGAGATAGTCTCATCATAAAATGTAAGAGTGTTGTATGTATAACTCTGAACTAAAACGTCATTTCATCCCTTGCATGATTACAATAAATTGATTAGGTACTGTTCTCGCAAACTCTGAAGAACTAAACTACATGTGCGGGAGGGAATTATACATTTTCCGCCCTAGTAATACAAATAGTTATTAAAAATGTATTAGGTAACTTCTGAAATGATAAAACAAAATATCAATTTGGTGTTGATCAGGGACGATTGAAAGTTGACAGATGACTGATAAACCTAGTTGAAAACGGCTGATTGAAATAAGAATTCTTACTTTAGATACAAAAACAAAAGCCATTTGCTCAAGCACGTAACAATGAAATCATTTTTACATTCAAGTGACCTTTATACTATGTGTTCAAAAAGAAATTACATAAGGGTTGAATATGACAATTTTTAGAATTTTCAATGGCGATATCAGCGTATAATATAAACTTATGACAGCAACAACAGTGATTATGTTAATGAATTCTAAAGCTTGCTGTTGGCCATAATATAATACTTTTATATTCAATGGCCAACCCTTAAGTAATTCCTTTTTGAACACACCGAATAAGAAAATTACTGTGAACGCTCGACAATTAAATTGCTCAGGTTGCTTTCATATTGTTACTTCAAATTTCAAAATGTTATTAACATCTTCAATAATACATTTTTGAGTCAACCAGACATGGGATTTTGCAATTAGGTACATTTTATATATGTGTTTTCCATTGTTTAAATGTTGTTATCGGATTTTGTCAGTTTAATTCAATTCCTCACTCGAAAACATAATTTTCTTGACCTAACGTCTGTTACACTTGCACGGATCGTTTAAAACAAGCAAATTGAAATGAATAAATAATCATTATAAACCAATATCGTATAATGAATCTATTTAAAATTATTATTTTACCGTAGGTATTGTAATCTGTAATGTACTTACCGCAAATATTCTTATAGCGTCTTACACTTAGCGTCTCTCACAATAAATATTGTCATTATTACAAGCTACAAATACACGCACTAATGTTCGTGGACGCGTCATACAAAATGTAGAAGTTGCTGTTATTCGACCCGTCATGCGTCAGAGGAAATAATAAATTATATTGCGCGGGGAATACCCTGCGATTTGCTTAATATGTAACTTAATAAGAACTTATCTTATTTATGCGTTCTGGAGATCTAGCACCCTATCGAGGTCAGTAATTCAGTAATTGAAATACCACAAAGTAATTCAATTACCTCGAGTAATTTCAATTACCACAAGTAATTCAAATACCTATAAAGTAATTTAAATACTTTAGAGTAATTTAATTACAGGAAAGTAACTGAGTAATTGAATGCAGTAATTAATTACTTTTAAAAAGGAATTTTCAAGTACTTTCTAACAAAGACGGCAATTCCCAATTACAATTACCGCATTTTGAAAAGTAATTCAATTTCAAGGCAAATACATAAAAAGGAATTTAATTAGTAATTTAATTACAAAGTAATTAATTACTGCCCAGCTCTGATTAGCTGACATACTGTGTTTAGGTGTACCCATATATATAATACACATATATTGCTAGTAGGGCCTCGGAACGCCCGAAAACATTACGGCGCCGACATAGTTTCACTTAGAGTATAACGCGTCTCGTGCGCATGCGTGAGAATTCGAACTCCGCCTTTAGAAGCGAATTTTAAACTTGACCACTTTCCCATTGGGCGGTCGACGCCACCGCGCTTGCGCACAGCTCACCATTATACATTGAAGAGTTGGTTGTCTGTCTCACTTCCTTCGTGAGTTTCCCACTCATAGCCGCTAGCAATATAGTAAGTATTAGATATATGGGTGTACCGTGCTACCCTTCTTAGAACGCGGCAACGATGTGGCAACATCGCGCTGGAGTGACCAGTTTGTTTCAGGTAGAAAAACCCGAAAACAATGAATCCTTTTTGCCGAAAGGACGTTTGCTTTCTGTAAATAAATTCCTGAAACGTGGCTATGCAACACATTTCACAACCTATATACGTTGAAACCTATATAGCTGCGCCTCTTCGCATTATATGCTCTTTGGTTTTATTTTGATTTATTGACAAAAATATTTAGCGACATCTTTGGCTGTAAAGAGAAAATCATTTCTACTTTGTTTATATCTTCGTGGGATGCACTTTTTAGTAGATGCTAGAACGTAGAACCCCCGAAGAGCCGATCGATGTAGAAATTATTGTGAAAGGTAAATTATAATTACAGCAATATGCTGATAGTGAAATAGACACTTTTTGGAATACTTTAAGGACATTTCACGATGGAAATAATGTAGCTTTATGCAAGAATGTATCCGACTTTTGTTTAAATGTCTTATTATGTATTCCTCACTCTAATGCAACATGTGAACGCATTTTTTCCAAGGTTAACTTAATAAAAATCAAAACGTGCCATAAATTAATAACAGAGACCGTTAATAGTTTTTCACTAACTTCACAATGTGAGGCAGAAATTTTTTTTTCCTAATGAAAAAATTATATCACTTATTCAAAATTCAAAAACCCTGTACAAAAATATTGAAAAAGATGATGCCGTAGACGTAAATATTGATGATTCTGTATGCGAACAAATTATTATTTGAAATAACACTATTTACACATAATATAAAGTTTTTGTATGCTTTGGGTGTGTGTAGATACATATTTATAAATTTCTGGTAATATTTTGTAAATTCTGGTAATTTTATACGTATTTTCTGGTAAACCATATATATAATACACATATATTGCTGGTAGGGCCTGGAAACTTCAGAAAACATTACGGCGCCGACATAGTCTCACTTATAGTATAACGCGTCTCGTGCGCATGCGTGAGAATTCGAACTCCGTCTTTAGAAGCGAATTTTAAACTTGACCACTTTCCCATTGGGCGGACGACGCCGCCGCGCTTGCGCACAGCTCACCGTATACATGAAGGAGTTGGTTGTGTGTCTCACTTCATCGGCCAGTTTCCCACTCATAGCCGCTAGCAATATAGTAAGTATTAGATATATGTGGTAAACCCATTTTCACAATCTGGCAACACTGTAGTAGATATTAAATATGTTGACATATATGTCAAAGTTTTCCAAGTTCTCAGAGGTGTTAATCAATTTTCAACATTTTTAAGCACATCTTATTTTTAATATAGATATATAAATGTTACCCAAGTACAAAAGCGGTACAAAAATTTTAAATTTATGCAAGTTTAGTAGAAATATTGCCCATGCAAGTACAATATTTGCGTTATCATCAGGTTAGTTTATCAGTAATGTATTGCAAAAATGAATAAACAGCAACAATTTTTTATTTGCAGGCCAAGGAAAATGTGGAGTTTCAGTGATAAGGGTGTCTGGGCCACAAGCAGGCGCTGCACTGAAAAAAGTAACGGGAATGGAAGTGTTACCAAAACCAAGATTTGCTACTCTACGATCAATACAAAATCCACAAACTACGGAAGTTCTTGATAAGGGCATTGTTATTTGGTTTCCAGGTTAGTGTTGTGGTAGTAATTAGCTCAATTAAACCACAAGTATTTTGAACATTGAGCCTATTGGAATGTTGTAGGTCCCCGCAGTTTCACTGGAGAAGACAGTTGTGAACTACAGATTCATGGTGGTCATGCAGTGATAGCAGCAGTATTGAAAGCCTTGGGACTGCTAGAAAATTTGCGGTTAGCTGAACCTGGGGAATTTACTAGACGAGCGTTTTACAATGGCAAGTTGGGTCTAACCGAAGTTGAAGGAATAGCAGATTTGTTATCGGCTGAGACGGAAGCACAAAGAAAGCAAGTAATAATGTTATCAAATTTAGAAAAAGTATGTTGCGTAACGTGGTGTTTTAGGCATATCTACAGACTGCAGGCTGTTTAAGTAAATTGTACCAGGAATGGAAAGATATCTTGATTAAATGCGTCGCACATCTGGAAGCTCACATAGATTTTGGAGAGGCTGAAACTATAGAAATTAATCTCTCGGAGGCAGTAACACAGCAAGCTAAAAGCTTAAACGAGAAAATTGCACAGCATTTAGATGATGGCCGTAAAGGGGAGCTATTAAGGAAGGGGGTAAAAACTGTAATACTAGGAGAACCAAATGTGGGAAAGAGTAGTCTCTTAAATGCTTTGTGTAAATATTAATTTATATTAGTATATGGAGGTTTAATACAATGCTAAAATTGTAGGCCAAAGACCTGCAGCGATTGTAACACCATTAGAAGGAACAACAAGAGATGTGTTGGAAGTGACGCTGGATATTGGTGGTTATCCTTTAGTATTACTAGACACGGCAGGGTTACGGTTACAAACGGCTGATATTGTGGAAAAAGAGGGCATAAAAAGAGCCATAAATGCATATCAGGAAGCTGATTTAGTTGTTTTAGTAATTGATTGTGTAACGTACTTGACATGGCACAAGTCAAATTATGGAAAATCCTCGATAGATTTTTTAAAATTCTACGTAGAAAAATTAAATATAAATGACATTTTGAATAAGAATGGTAATGAATTTAGTACAATTTTTAATAAGCCCTGTATATTAATTGTAAACAAGATTGATTTAATTGGGAAGCAGGATATGCATATTTTTGAAAACCTAAAAGCCAATATTATTTCATGTACGTGCGAAATAGGATTTCCATCTCTGTTAAAAGAAATTACAAATAAATTGAAATTTTTGTAAGTATTATAAAAAATTCCTGGAATTTTAAATTTAACAGACATTTTAATTAGATGCGGTGAACCGTCAATGGAACATCCAAGCATGAGTCAAGCACGTCATCGTCAACACTTGACACAGTGTTTAAAGCATTTGAAGGTTTTTCTAAAGCATGGTCGCACTGCATCAGATAACGACTGTGTGTTAATGGCCGAAGAGCTGAAGAAAGCTTTACGTCAGCTGGGGAAAATTACTGGAATCGTAACTACAGAGCAATTGTTAGATGTTATATTTAAAGAGTTTTGTATTGGAAAATAAATAAGATTGTAATAACATTTTAATAGAAAATCCTGTTACAACTTGCTGTACATTACGTCAATTTTATAAGCTAACGCTGACTAGTGATGCACATAAAAGCACATCGTTTATTTAGATTGTTGAATGGTTCGTTGTTGAACTGGACCAGTTATCACTTTATTTTACCAGATTCTGCATTTTTCTGTAGGGTTCATAGGGCTTGCGGGCGGACACCTGAATGCTTCTGAAAAGTCTTCAGAGTTGCTCAGCGTTCCAATGACTCTGAAAAAAAAATTAAAATTTTAAAATTATTTATTTATTTATTTATCCTCAAACAGGCGTTATTGCCTTATTACATGAGGACCTTACATATAAACAAGATATATACATTAACATAATTAGGTGGAATCCACACAATATCAGTACAGTACCATCAGAATCTCAGGGATATGAGTACACAAATGTTTACCTATAATTACTCAAATATTGCAGAATTAAACTTCTAAACATATTGTAACTGGTGCAAAAAATATCTATATTCAAAATAGCAATATAGTAATTTGTAAGTTTGTGCATTGATATAATCGGGGTGATTGGAGACACTGCTGTAGGAGATAATGCAAATAGAGTTTGGCTTCTTGTGAATCTATCAGGCACCCTTAATGAGCATAAATTCAAGAGTTCACTACAATCTATATGATTGTTGCATATTTTATAACACATCATTGTTATATAAAACTGGCGTCTATCATTTAGAGAAATTATTTTGAACATACGCAGTAGATCATTTGTTCGTGTATTCAAATAGTGTGGGTAAGAGCTGAATTTTTTATAATATAAAAATCTTAAGAACCGGTTTTGGACTTTTTCTATTTTTTTGTTCTGTTCTAGAGAACTTGGGTTCCACACTACACAACAGTATTCTAATTTTGAATGCACTAGTGTTTGATATAAAAGTTTTCGAGTGTCAATGCTTCTGAATCCACATGTATTTCTGATAATAAAACCCATACACCGTCTCGCTTCGGAAACAATTTTTAAAATGTGTGTTGTTCGAAATTTAAATTTGTAGTTAAAGTAACTCCCAGATCATTAATATTGCTTTTACGAGTTAGTTGCAATGAATTTAATGAGTAATTTAAATTAAATGGTTGAAGTTTTTTTGTAAAAGTTATTGCATAACATTTGTTGATGTTGAAATATAATTTGTTTGCTACACTCCATTTATATGCGTTATCTAAGTCCTGTTGCAGCTCGCGTGTGTTTTGTAATGAGTTTATACAAGAATAAATTTTCATATCGTCCGCAATAAGAAAGCATTTTGATTGTTTTATTACTGAGGGTAAATCGTTTATAAATAGAAGGAACAAGAGCGGGCCTAGATTCGATCCCTGCGGTACCCCAGAACAAACAGTATAAGTGGCTGAGGTAATGTTATTGTGGCTTACAAAGAAAGTTCTATTTTGTAAGTAATTTGAAAGTAAATTATGAGTTGCCCCTTGAATTTCAAAAGACAACAACTTTTTAAGTAAAATATCATGGTCCACTTTATCGAACGCTTTAATGAAATCAGTGTATATAACGTCGATCTGGGATCGGTTTTCAAAAGCATTATAGATGTCATTGATAAATACGGTTAAATTTGTACAGGTTGACCTTTTTGGTAGAAAACCATGTTGCACAGAAGTTATATGATTTTGTACATGATGAAACATTTTTTTGTAGATAATATGCTCAAATATTTTAGCCGGTGATGATAAAATTGCAATAGGTCGATAGTTTTCAATTTTTGATTTATTATTGGTTTTTGGTACAGGACATACTCTCACTGTTTTCCATTTATCGGAAAAGATGTTGGTTTTAATTATAGTATTAGAAATATACAACAGAGGTTTCTCAAATGTAGAGGCACAGCCCTTGATTATGTAAGGAGGAATTTTGTCTGGCCCAGCTGATGTCTTAGGTCGTAGTCTTTTTATTGCTTCATTGAAATCTGTTTGACTGATACTACCAATTACAAGCAAGTCGCAGGAGTCGATTGTGCCATTAACCGCAGGCGTTTGATAGCGTGCCGGTTGATCTTGATATACCGATAAGAAATGCTTCGCAAAAGATTCAGAAATTTCATTATGTGCAACACATACGTTATTCAAGGTATATTGTGACACCCCTGCGGTCATTCCCCTCCTAGTACTTACAAACGTCCAAAAGTTTTTAATGTTATCACCCACAGCATTCTCCACTTCCATAATATAATTTTTATAAGCTGATTTTGTTAATTTTTTCAAGTTTTTCCTTTCCTCTTTGTACTGCTGCGTCATTCTGTGTTTTCTGTAGAAATTTTTTAACTTTAAACTATTTAGAATTTCTTTATTGAACCATTTTAGATATTTAAAACTGCTATTTGAATGCTTAGGCACAACGTTTTCAAATACATTATAGACTTCTTTATAGAAAATATCTAAACATTGATTAACATCACGTGAACTACATACTGACTCCCAATTAATATTATCAAGTTCATATTGTTGCAAAAAATCACATTTTTTAAAGTTGTATTCATTAACTATGTTTGGTTTGTTTTGAGAGCTGCTGTTGCAGTTGCTTTTATCTATATTTATTTCAAATGTTAATGCAGGGTGATATAGAGGGTGTTTTTTTTAGAGTGATAGAACTTTAAATTGAAATAAAACACAGAAAAATGTTTTTAATATCAATGAAATTGGCTTTATTTGAAAGATAATTTTATGGCATTTATGTTTGAATATGATTTCGGGCATGTGACCGTCGCGGCTGGCGTGTACATGGCGTAATCTGGAGGCCCAATTTTCACACACTCTTCGCAGTAAATCAGGCTGTATTTCGGCAATAACGCGTCGAATGTTGGCTTCCAAGTGCTCAATTGTTTCCGGTTTATCGACTTAGACATGCGACTTTACATATCCTCAAAAAAAATAATCTAACGGCGTCAAATCGCATGAAAGGGGTGGCCAGTTAACAGATCCATTTCGTGGATCCATTTTGTGGATCTGTTAACTGGCCACCTCTTTCGTGCGATTTGACGCTGTTAGATTATTTTCTTTGAGGATATGTAAAGTCGCATGTCTAAGTCGATAAACCGGAAACAATTGAGCACTTGGAAGCCAACATTCGACGCGTTATTGCCGAAATACAGCCTGATTTACTGCGAAGAGTGTGTGAAAATTGGGCCTCCAGATTACGCCATGTACACGCCAGCCGCGACGGTGACATGCCCGAAATCATATTCAAACATAAATGCCATAAAATTATCTTTCAAATAAAGCCAATTTCATGGATATTAGAAACATTTTTCTGTGTTTTATTTCAATTTAAAGTTCTATCACTCTAAAAAAAACACCCTTTATATCTTCCTTAATTAGAGGGCAATCCTCTTTGCTAACATTATCAATGATTGTGGGGTTACTGCATAAAATTAAATCTAACATTTTATTAAACACATTTTGTATATTGTTAATAGAAGTTAACTCATGTTCACTTATAAAACCTTCAATAGCATATACTTTTGGGCCTGTAGTTTCGGGAATATTAAAATCACTGCAAATAATTACTTCACCAGATATATAGTGATCACTAAAAAATTCGAAAAAATGCTCATATGTCCTGATTTTCGACTGGGGAGGAATATAAACGGCAACAACTACATAGTTTTGTTTTTTATATTTAAACTCAACAAACAGCGCCTCATAGTCTTCATTAGCTTGTATGAAAACATTATTCACATTATATTCTTTTTTAAGTGCAATTAATGCGCCTCCACCCCTATATTTGTGGCTTAAGTTAGAATTTCTGTTCGAGCGGTATAAATTATAAACGTTTTTATCTGCAATTTCAGAATCATAAAAGCTTATATTCAAGGAGGTTTCCGTGATAACGATAATGTCATACTCACAGTTTGATGTTTGTGTATAAAATGTATTTGTTTTTGTCCTCAATCCCCTAACATTCTGATAGTACACCTGCAAAGTTCCTGGCATGCGTTCCGTTTTATTCCCTGCAACGACAATACAAGCGCTATGTATGGCCACGCTCATAATTTGTGATAATTTATTTCTTTCTGTAGCAAATGTAGCTAATTGTTAGAGTTTGGTTATTACGCTTTAGTAACATTGTAGTGTGACTAGCACAAACATTTATCAATCACACTGTATATAAAATATTAATATTATAGCTGCATAATAATTGGTTGCCCAATCAGCCGTTTGAAAGAGCTGTGTTTCCGGGGAATGTGATGACCGGCGATGACTGCGAAACGCACGTCAATTGATTATACGAATGCACTAAATTAGTGTTAAATGCAAGCTGAAAAAAATCGTATGGATTATAGGAAATTCTCAAAAAACACTGTATGATCCTTTTTGAATTTATCAAATGAGTGTGTAGCGTAGCGGTGATGAATGGCCTGAAAACGTCTCGTGCAAGAGAAGGCCATAAACAAAAATGTGCAGTATTAAATCAGTTAATAAATAAGTTGAGTTTGTGTTGTGTCAGTTTTGAGAAAGTATCAATTGTACGCATGCAATACAAAACATCTGTAATAATAATAATAATTTTATTGAGCATTTTTACAGTGGATCTACATGCATACAAGCAATTCCACTGCACTCAACACACAGAAGACTGCATAAGTGCAATAAGCACTTGTCCGCAATCTGGAGATTGTACATTATAAGTTGCTAGTCTAGGTTAAGTGCTGGCACTGCATGGATTGACCGACGTTACTCGCTTATCAGGAGAGCTAACAGTTCTCTCGGGATGTTTTTCACTGCCTCCTGAATTTTTGTTTGCACGTGTAGGACACCGGGCCCGCCAGCAGTGATTGTCGTAGTTCGGGCGTTAAGGAATTTGCAACTTTTGCGACGCAATACGTGAAGCGCCTGCGACCAATACTCTTTGAACATCCAGGAACCAGGAATTTTTTGTTGGTGTCGTTCCTCATTATTCTTTCGCCCTCGGCACGATCCGCGATTGAGAGAAGATTTTTGTTAGCGCAATGCTGTAGTGCTGCCACGCAAAATTTTTGCCGTAGGTTTAGAACATCGCTTTCGTTATATAAGAGGTTGGTTGGGTACAGCCTGCCTTTCCATAGCATAACTTTTATTATTCTATTTTGGGTGGTTTGCAGAACGTTCATTACATTGTCGCGGGCACCACCCCAGCCTATGATCCCGTAAAACAGTACAGATTCCACTAGTGCAGGGGTGGCGAACCTTTATTGATCTACGTGCCATTTTTACTAAAGAAATGGTTAACGAAGCCATGATGTGCCATCAAATGCCAGGTAGAAATAGGCTAAAAATACATATTCCTAGGTACATAACTGAGCTAAAAGGCGGGAGCTGAAGAAGACTAACCTGGAGGTGGCGGACAGCCTGGAGTGCCGTGCAAACAACGAAAGTGGGCCCCAAAATTCCGCAAGAGTGTAGTGAACGTAATGATTGCAACCACAAACAATTGTTCTTAGCTGGTGAAGCACGAAGCCCAGGGGCAACCAACTTATTCAAGCGAAGGCTGGGATCGAAAAGGTCGAGAAATACTACGACACGCAATGCAACTCAGGTTATCAAAATCTCCCAAAAATTGGACCACCAGAAAAACTATTGGAATGCAGAGTGGTCTAAATTGATAGCAACATAGCTGTAATTTGCTAAAAAATGTTATCACAAGATGAAAATAGGGTTGCCTAGCTACGCAGGGGAAAATTTATTCAATATTTAAAAATAAATGTGAATAGGGCTGCCTAGCGATCCAGGAGAGAACTTACAAAATAAATGCTTAAAGTAAAATCCAACTAGTTATTTCAAATACTGCATGCGAACTACAAACTAAGCGTAACAGCGCCCCTCTCGCCGTCCCTCCGCGTCGCCCACGCTAGCTCACTCCGTAGCTCACTCCCATTCGTTCGGTCAGAAATTTGCGCTAAATCTACCTATCTCTGTCGCGCAGTCTGTTGCTGTTCCGGCACAGATAGCCTTGTTCACAATGAACTTTGTTACTATGACCTCAAATGTAGACGGAAAAATAAATTGTTTCGATGAGGTACCTAAATTCCTTAATTAAGGCCGTGCCCAAATTATTTTTCCGCGTGCCATCAATGGCACGCGTGCCATTGGTTTGCCACCCCTACACTAGTGCATAATATACTGTGCGTAGTTGATCTTTGCTTAGTATGGGCCGGAGTTTGTAGAATATGCAGGACATATATCGCATCTTGCGTAGTATGTATTCGACATGATGGTCCCAGCGGAGGTGGCTGTCGATTACAATTCAGAGGAATTTGACGAAACCTGCCAGCTTGATTTTGGGGCAGCCGCAGTCTGTTTGGTCGTTGCAGTCCTCCTCGTGGATTTCTGTTTCGTGTAACTGTGGTAGACTATCGCGGTAGCAGCCGAAGGTTAGCGCCTGCGTTTTCTCCATGTTTAACTTTAGGAAGTTAGCTCGGAACCAGTCTCTGAGTATCGGGAATTCTCTCTTCACTGTTTGTACTACGTTTTCCCAAGTTTGTCCAGCGAATAAGATTGCTGTCTCATCGCCATAGCTTATGATCTGACTTTGGGCACTAATGTTGAAGTTGTCATTAATATAAATTATGAACAGGATTGGTCCCAGTACAGAGCCCTGAGGAACGCTGCAGCTTACCGATGCAGGACTGCTAAGGTGGTTCTGTACTCTTACTACTTGAGATCTACCTGTTAAGTAGTTTTTCAGCAGGCAGTGTACGTTTCCGCGAAAGCTGTATTTTTCGAGTTTATCCAAGAGGGTTTCGTGATTTAGCGTATCAAAGGCTTTCGCCAGATTGACGAAAACCGCAAGCGCAGATGTGCCGTTGTCAAGTGCTTTGTAGATGTGTGCAGTCAGTTTGGCAATAGCTGAATCGGTAGATATATTTTTTTGGAAGCCGAACTGCGCTTGGTGTAACACTTTCACGTGCTGTAGATAACTCATGATTCTTGCCGCTAGGCATTTTTCAAAGATTTTTGAGAAGCTTGGCAGCAGAGAAATTGGTCTATAGCTTTGTAGCGTGGTAACGTTTCCTGATTTGTGTATTGGGACTACTACTGCCTTTTTAAAGTGACTAGGGCAGATCCCTGCATTGAACAATAAGTGTATGATATGGCTGATTGGCTTTGCAATGTGTTCCCCACAGGTTTTTAGAATGTTTGTCGTGATCCCATCGATGCCAGGGGCCTTGTTGATTTGTAGTTGATGGATGCAGTTAAGGGTTTCAAGTTCATCGACATTTGTCAGATACATGTAACAGTCTGTCTCACATTAGCAGGATTTTGAGGAGTCGCGATTATCTAGGACGCAAGGGTGGCACCAATATTAGCAAAGTATTCATTGAATGCGGTTGCAATTTCTTGCTTGTCTGTTATGATTTTCCCATCCTTGCTTATTTTATCCACATCTTTCCGTTTTGGTCCTGGATTTATAATTTCACTCACCGCGCTCCACATTTTCTTCGGGTCGTTTTTTGAGTTTGGGATTTTCGACGCACGGTATGCGGTTTTGGCTTTTTTTATGAGATTTGTTATCATGTTCCGGTAGGTTTTAAACTTATTGTTTAGGTATTCATTTAGTTGGTGTTTTGATGCCCGATGGTGTAAGATATCCTGAATTTTTATGGATCGAATTATGCCGGGGGTGATCCATGGTTTTTTTGATGCCGGGATTCTAATGGTCTTCTTGGTGGTGGCATTTCCTATGTGCTCACTTAGCCTTGCGACGAAGTTTGTGGTTGCCTCTTCTGCGTCCGTGGAATCGAGGACATTAGCCCACTTTTCCACTGAAATCGTATTAACCAATAGCTCGAAGTCCGTCCTGATTTTGTCCATCATTGTCGTAGATTTTGCGGGCATCATTGTGTTCGGCAGTTGCACGATGATTGGGTAGTGGTCTGTGATGCTCGTTTTCAGGATTCCAGTGGTTATGTTTTGCGGAAGTTCTTTTTACTTAATGAAACAGTGATCAATACACGTCCGCGCGTCACCCTGGACGCGAGTGTATGAGTTTATTGCTGAGGCGAATGTCAAATATGATATTTCGTCGAGTTAAACAATCAAAACTAACTTGTCTAAACGTTCACGATGTAATTTGTAGCACAGCTGGCGTTATGTTGTAAACGCAGGAATATCGGCCAACAAACCCTTTTTTCCTCTTTTTCCCAAGCCCGGTCGACAATACAGTCATAAAAGCTCGCAAAGGGAAAGTCCTTTTCGACGGAAGATTTCAACCTCTTGTGCTACAATAGAGAAAAGGGAGCTTAGCTGGACAATCCTATTGTACTCAAAAGAATAGAGAATATCCATTCCATTCAGGCGCACCATATATAAACGCAGTAGCTTAGTTTTTGAGCTCACTTTTTACTTTTACGTAACATCAGTTCACTTCCCGTAATATTACTTGACTTATTCACTTAATATCACATTCTTGCATATGCCGATTTCTACGCATTTTGCTGAGTCGAGGACCGAGGTCAGATTCCTAAGTCTTTTATTAATCATTAATTCAGTATCGAAAACCAGGCTACTCAAATTCGTATTTGTATTTTAAATTAATATTAATGAATATGTATATGTTGTAGTTTGCTCGTTTTCTAAAGAAATAAAAAGAATATTATGGTTTCCACAAACGGTTGTATTTACTGAACTTAATTCCACAGTAATAAACAACATAATAGTTCCAGCGGGAACCACAAAATTAGTGACCTGCGACTAAAAAACCAAAAGTGGATTGAATCCAATTTTTTCCCAGTTCTAAAACTGTTTGAAAATTGAAAATAATATCTGGTTAAACCAAGTTGATTTGTATCACAAATGATAAAAGTTTTTGCTGTATATTCAATTCATAAAATTGTAGTTTAAACTTTAAAACCCAGTAAAATTTACACCCTGTCTACATATTTTCTGCTTATACAAACGCATATGGTGCATTCTCATCTGTTCCAGAAAAATGAAAAATTTTCTATCATATGGCTCTTTGATACATGTGTTCTACTGTAATTTTTAATTACTTCAATTTCACATTTTTACTGTTTGTAGGACTGCAAATTTACACCGTAAATTTTTTTAAAGTAGCTCCAACTTGCTGTAATCAAAATAATATTCGAAACTAGAGTAAAAGTTTGCGTTTTTATTCTGCAGTTTATCAACATCTGTTGATCTTTGATTATTTATATCAGCAAAGCCGTGTATTCTTAGAAAAATTGTAAAAAGACACTTGAACATGGATTCTGTCTGAAGGTAGACTTCATTTTAAATGTATAATTTTGAAAATTATTTGATAAAATAGAAGGCAAACAGCTCTGCTGGTTGCGACGTATGATAAGAATGCAAGACTAAAGCTAATATTCCACCAAATCCGGTGCATCACGGCGGATCAACGAAACGTCTTAATACTACGCGGTATGCATTGTGACTTATATGTTTACTTACGTACTTAATTCTACTCATTACAACGCAGTAAAATTAATACACGGCAAATGCAGCACTGCATAAAATAGAATTTGTATTAGTTGTCCGGCAAATGCCGTACGTTCATCTGCTTCCAAACGCAAATATTGCTTTAAAAAGCAGTATTATAGTACCAGTAGCCTGCCTATAATTCATATTCTCTTTGGTTAAATTCTCTTTCAATCTGTTCGGTAATTTCTCAAAATGTTCTTTATTGATACTGAAATAGGTAGTACTGAAAATATTTTTCAGGATATCACTTCAGTTCTTGACAAATACTAAGTGGGTGCACCCAGTACTTTGCACCTTTATAGAAAGAATGAATTTTTAATAACTGCAGCAATGCAATACCTATCTGCTGTATGCAGTGGAATGAGCAAATGCGGTAGGTATTCTACCGTACGTCATAAAACGTATTGCCGTATATGCAGGGGCGGCCCTAGCAAGTTTTTCAGGTGGTGCGAAATCTCATTGTGGCGCCCCTCTCTCCCTTCTTTTTATACTTCACACGTGACTCTTTGCTTGCCAGAAGAGTATGCTTAGAATGTCCGTATAAATACGCAACTGCCAGAGCACCACCTTAACTTATGTTGCTAACTTATGTCGACCGTCAAAAAAGGATATGAAATGTATTTTTTAACATTGATAGTAAAATTCAAGCACTTCATTCCATGGAGGAATATGGCCTGAGACAAAGCAAGTCAGGGTTGCCGAAATATCTCTCCGAAACCGTCATCTGGCACACCGTTAACGGCATACTGGGTGATGTGGTTACCATCACGCCTTTGACAACTGCATTACTTTCCCTACTTCCACAACTGTGGTTTTGGTACCTACCCAATTTTTAAAGCGACTGGGTGGGCCGCCCGCCAGTTGCCAGATGTGGGGATTGAACGCAGTACCGCGACACCGCAGCCTGAAGCCCTAACCGCTCGGCCACGCTGACGACTTTTCAACACTGATACTGTTATTTAATGATGAATACAGATTTTGAATTCGTAAAAAAATTATAATGCTATTCTTATTTTGGCGGGTAGGGTTAAGTGGTATTAAGGTGCTTGGGTTTTGCACAGTAGTCACTACCACAACAAAGTTTACTGTTCTTAGAAGTCTTTTGTAATTTCTCAACAGTTTTGTTGCTTAAAATCGTACAAGCTTTAGTTTTCAGAAAAAAAATATCGTCTTGTAGCTTTTAAAAACACAACAAAAATATATGTTACGAAAGCTAACCCAAATCATTTTTATTTGAGTACTTTCTATTGATATAATAAATGCGAGTTTTCTAAATCACGTTCTGCCTTTCCAGAGAGAAAGTCCTTTAAGTAATTCCAGCAAATAATGGACTACAAATTATTTTTACTTAAATTTATATGTCCTGTATCATAGAAATTAGTAGCTTAAGTTGGTTAGTTGATTTTTGCAAATAATGTTTTGAGTAGGTAGACTATAAAAATTATTATTAAAATGCTATTTTTAATATTTTATTATTATTTTTACTATATTTACTTTGGCACTTGTAAAAGTGCATATTTTGAAATAAATTTGGAGCACAAAGTTAAGCAAAAAGGTCAAAATATAATGTCACTATTACCAGTTACTTTAAAAAAGATACTTACCGAAACCGTCCTGGAGAATGTACAGCAGTTTTTAATTTATTTCTTGCTGCTTCTGGGCGAGAAACTCCACACCAAACCTATAAATTATTTGAATAGATAGTATTTAAACAGTCACATTTTTAATTCTAATGTACATAAGTATCAGGAAAACTAACCATGTGGTTTCTGTAACTGAATTATCATGCAAAATACTCTTGAATAATTTGATATTTAGCCTAATGATTCCAATCTTAGACAATAACCTCTCCTTTTTCTATCTATAATTTACTTTCTTTTGTTTGTTCTCCCAGTACTTTACCACACATTATATTAATTCTTCTGTCTAGTCTTCCTTTCTTTCATCTGCTCCCTTGATTTCCATTCTGTGGTTTATCTTGTTCTAGTTTTATTATGTGACCAGCCCAGTTCCATTTTAACTATCTGGATTTTAGAACCACATCGTCAGCCCAATTTTGCCTTCGAATTTTTTTTCTAGTAGATGTTGAGGATTACCCATTCCATTTTTTCTGGAAAACTTTAGCTTTCTTCTCAATTTCTTGTAAGTGGTCCACGTCGACGCCCTATATGTTATAGTTGGAATTATGGTGCTATTAAAGATTTTTCTTTTTAGGTTCAGAAAAACTATTTACAAGTATGTTTGCAACTAAAAACTTCTCCATTCTATTCCTATCCTTCTAGCTTCTATTAATCTCTTTGCTTTAGTGGTGTGCTTGATTTAATTGTTTTCAAGCATTATGTTTTTTGTTTTCTAGTTCGACATAATTGTCATTGTGTCATGGTTTATTTCCAGTCCAATTTTCTTGCCTGTGCATTTTTTCTAAACCTTTCCAGCTATTTGCAAATAGAACAATATCATCAGTACATTTTTGAATAGTTAACTTCCTCCGATGATTATTCCGTCTCTCCTCTAATCTAGTCTTCTAAAGATACGTTCTAACAGGCAGGTGAACAAGTTTGGAGAAATTGGGTCTCCTTGCTTCATTCTTCTTTCCACTTCCAGCTGTTTTCCCTCTTTTTCTAGTCTTGGCTTTGCTTTATGTTCTTCATATTATTCTTTAACGAGTCTTACATATTTTGGTTTTGTTCCCTGGGAGGTTAGAGTAACATCATTGTGGTGTATTCTTTGGTGTCCACGAAAGCCTTATGGAGCATAGAATATAGAATTCTTTGTGTTTGTTTCTTTTAAAGTTTGATTAATTCTTATTTTAGTGATCCTCTTGAATACTTTGCATATTATTGATATTAAACTTATAGGTTTGTAGTTAGGTATTAATTTAGCTGATGTCTCCTTTATTATGTAATGGCACCATAATTGTTTCTTTCCACTTCTTTTTTTCTATTTGCAATATTTTATTGAATAGTAAATGTAGGGCTGTTACTATTGCCTGTGAGAATTTTTTTAAGGTGCTCGCCTGCGATTTCATCAAGCTTTTTCATTGTCCTTTCATCATTGTTATTCTTCTTTGATCTTCTCTCATTCTACTCTAACTTTGTTCTGCTGCTCGTCATCTGTTTTCTATTGCTTGAGATCTTCTTGTTTGGTTTTTTAATTGTGTTATCTAATTATTGGCTTTGTTTAGTGCCTTTTTTAGTTTTTTTGGACAACCACATATATTAGTGAGAATTTTCTTAATGTAGTACTCTTGTTCGTATCTTTTGGATCTTTCCTAATTTCTCTTTTTGTTAATTTATCCAACTCACAGTATCTAATAATTATAAAACATTTTTGGCTCAGATGGAGGGTTTGTATAAAAAATCTCAACCACTCTTAGTAGGTTTAGAATTTGATTTAACATTAAAATTTAATTCTATCATTTATGGCAAGACTAGTTAATTAACAAGTGCCAAGTATAAAACAAAAAGCATATAAAAAATTGCAGGAGAGAATCATTAGAAATTCTCAAATGAATAGACTATGTATAAAACAATAGATTATGATTGTAGTTGTTTGTTATTTTTATCATTGTTGGCTAATGAAATTTTGTTTTTCCTCTTACTATAGGCCAAACGCCTGCTTTAGTGATACAAAGTAAGGCTTCATAAACCACATGCCCTTTCTACCAAAGAGGTTGGCATTGTGGTATCAGTTAATCAGCCAGCCTGTTGCGTCCACTGTTGAACATAGGCCTCCCATGGCCAGTCCCAGTGGCGTAACTTCAAATTTTGGGCCCGGGGGCCATGATCTTCACCGGGCCCCTTAATTGCCAAGTGTAAGTCCTATTCTTGCCAAAGCATTTTTGGTTATCATTTTTCAATTTTTTTTTTAAATTCATCAACAGAAATATCAAAGCAAAATGAACAATAGCGAGTGTTTTTTCCGGACTCATTGAAACTTTATACGGGACCGAGTTTGGACCTGCCGGGCTTTAAACTTCAGGAGGCCCGTTAGGCCCCTGAAGTTCAGGGCCCGGGAGCCGTTGCCCCCTTTGCCCCCTCGGTAGTTACGCCGCTGGCCAGTCCAGTTCGAATTTAAGCGAGCAATTATCTCTGCAACATCTGTGATTTCTGCCCTGCATCGTGTTACTTCATTTGTGACTGTATCTCGGAAATAATTTCAGTATTGAACTTTACATTGACTGTTATCTACATTACTGGGATTTTGTTTGTGGACTTGTTAGTTAGAGTGAGACTTTCAATTTTTTTTTAGAGTCATGGGTATGTTAGATTTAATTTGTCTCGTAGCTTACCAAATGCCTCCCAAGTCAATTTCACTTTTTTTTTCAATTTTGTGGGTGTGATTGTTTCTGTTGATTGTTCTTTTATGTCACAAGTAGTTATAGGATGCCACTCGTTACAGCTGAATATCATCTGCTGAAATGCCGTGACTAAATACCAGATTTGTCGTAAATTGTGTTTTACTGACTTTCATTTTTGTCCAACATGTTCCGGTTTGGTGTTTAGCTATTTCAGCATCTAGTAACAATCATCTATTTGTTATTACAGCAATATCATCAGCAAAGCGTAGAGGGTTTTATTCTTTCTCGTTATTTATTTGCATATCTTCGTATACCCAGTAGGATATTATATGTTAAGATCGGTAAAACCAATATGGCACACTTTCCTATATTTTACTCCTTAGGATGCTAAACATTAATATTTTTTAAGTTTATAAGATTCTGACGTTTGATTTCTTTCTATTAATTTTTGAAATAATTGGATTGTCGGCCAGTTAAAGTGGATAGAGTAACATTGCTTTTGTTACCATATTTTTCAGAAGTAGATAATTTGAGCAGTTTCAAAACATCTTGTATACATATATGGAGAGCGTACCTGAGCAAAATTTAAGAAGAATAATTGCTTGCTTGTTAAATTGATACCGGGCAGGGTGTCATCAACGTACGGAAATTTTTCTAGCCATTTTAAGTAAGCCTAAAAATAAAAATATTTTGTTTTTTTATGTTTTATATGTAACTGTAGTAGCCACTAACCATGTACGCTTGTTTTATGCCACCGTTATCTGCTATATTTTCTCCTTGAGTACTTACTCCATCGACTTGCATATTTATCTCAGGAACAATAAATGAGTTGTATTGATCTAAAAAACCATATGTAAAATAATGCATAATTAAAGTAGATATCAAATACCAATAAGGCATTGAGCTCTTTCATGAAATTCTTCAATAGCATGTTGTCTCCACCATCGCTGAAGATTTCCATCTTTATCGAATAATCGACCCTTGTCATCAAATCCGTGTGTTATTTCATGGCCTATTACTACTCCTATCCCACCATAGTTTAAGCACCTTGGAAAATGTCGTTGGTAAAATGGTGGTTGTAGTATTCCGGCAGGAAACACTAAACATTTTCAATAAGTTATTGAATGCTATGTCACCATGTAAGAGCTTACTTATTTGGTTTTTATTTCTGCTATAGTAGGCATTAACAACTGCAGGAGCTGTATTCCATAATGTTTTGTTTACTGAAGCAAATACTCTTCGCTGTTCTGCTCGTGATAGATGCTGTAATCAATAAAAATTTAGATAAAGAAAAATTCTAAACTGAAACACTCACTTGCAGAATACTGAGGGTATTTTCAAAATATAAATTAGGATGTATTTGCACATCCTTATACCTATCTGATAGTTCATCCATATTTAATATAAATTCGGGATAACCAATGCGAAGCTTCATCGCCTCAATTTTCATTTTTGCTAAAGCTTTTGTATCAGGGTCTAACCACGCTGTGTCTGTTAATATGTCACTAAATGATTGTTTAATTTCTTTGGTCATGTGCAGTGTCTGAAAATTAAATGAATGTAGAAACTACTAAAGCAGTCAGTTTAATTGTCTTACATCATTTTTGCTTTTTTCGTCAAAATATTTTTGAACAAATAGTTTGCCGAGCGCCATTCCCATATTTGAATTTACTTGAGTTACACAGGTTTGCCATCGTGGAGGCATAGATTCACGTCCAAATAAAACATAATAAAATCTAAAGAAATATAAGACCAGGACAGATATTAGTGTTAAAAGTCCAACCAGTATTTTTATCAGTTTTACCTTTGCTTAGCATCTTGGAATCGTTTATCCAAATTGTTAACTCTATGACGTATGAATCTCCAAAGCAAATAGTTAGCAATTGTTCTAAAATTAACAAGATAACAAATGTATTTCAAAAATATTTTTGAACGTAGCTTACATAGTGTTTTCTGTGTAAAAATATTAAAAAATATATAACTAACTAGTCTGAATTTATTACTGAGTTATTTTTATTGCAATAAAAGGGTAGGTTTTCAAAAATGTATTTAATTGGAAAAGAATATATGAGAAATGAAAATAATTAGGTACATGTGATGAATTGCAAAAATGAAAGAAATATGAGAAAAGGCTTATATTTAAAAGTACCTGGAAGGAGTGCAACCTAACAAATTCACTAAATCTTGAAAATATGGGACGGAAAAGCAAACAATCGACTGATTAACGCTAATCGGAGTATCCATAACAATGTTTAAATATCGTAACCAATCTATTTGTGGAATGATAGACTGTAGCTCTCCGACAGATACTTTCATATATATTTCTGAAACGTTCCTCCTTTCATCTTGTGAGGCAGTAATCTGTAAGTTTTTCTGTAAATATATTTTGAATTAATATAAAATTAGAAATCACCTCTGCTAATTCAGTTTCAAAAATAACCATGTCATCAACATCTTTAGTTGCAGTTATAATGGAAGCACCAAGCAGATTGGCTACAGTAATCATATATACACGGTAAGCTTCAAGATATTTTAAGTTGGATTCATCAAGGAAATATTCTCTTGTTGGTAAGCCAAGTGAGGTTTGGTCAAACTAAAACATTAGAATTACAGTAAAAGCAATTTTAGTTCTTATGAAAAGCCAGTTACCTGAATAATATATTCATCAGAGTTTTTAATGTCAGGACCAACCCATTCGGAAATTAATATGTCATTATTAAATAATCGTAGTTGTGCCATCAATAACAACCAGTCAAAGTTTGATTCGTCCCAATCTGGTTCGATAATCGGCCATCCACCTAATTTTTGTAGTAAGTTAATTAACGGTTTTTCTGCTCTTCTGTTTATTAAGTCTAAAAACAAATTGTTAAATTTCTTTGCAACAGTTCATAAAAAAACCTATGTACCTTCATTCATACATGATCTATATAACTGTTTAGCCTTGCTTACTGGATTTTTTGTGTTATTGTAAATTGTTTCTAGATATGGTTCGGCGCTATTGTTCTCAAAGTTATATCTTTCCTTATAATAGTTTGTGTCTCTGTAAAGATTATCCTATAACATAGTATCAATAAGAAATTGATTTCATGTTGTACATATGTAACTACTACATCTGTCTGCTCCAAATCGTCTTCCATCAATAAGTCTCTTAACATGGAGTCCAGATTTTCTCGAAGAATCTCAAAAGTGTCGAAAGAAGCTTTGTCAGGTGGAATATCATTTGATTTGCCCCAGTTTCCACAGGCAAATTCGTAAAAGTCATCACATGGATTAATAGCAGTATTCATATACTGAATCATCAAATCAGCTATAAAAAGAGTGGTTTGTTTTAAATGCAACTTTATTATTCAGAGATGTCCATATAGTTTTTTGTCTGCATTGTTTTATTGACTACATTATATAAAACAGGGTGCATATGCATGTGTCTTTTGTTATTATTTTTTATAGTATACATTTTTATCATGTCTTCAAAAGATATTGGTTTTTCTCGTTTAATTATTACAGCATGTTTAAAATATGATGGTGAGTGAAGCAGACCTATAGTTTTATGTAAGCTCTAAACTACAGAACTATACAGATAGGTACCTATGACACTTACTAGAAGTAATAAAATTATAATCCTGTGCTTGCCTAGAGTGAGGTGGTGAATGCTAAAATGGGGAAAGGTTAGCAACTATATTAATAAATTTGCTGAGGTAGTACTGCCTCTTGTTGTAAGGCCCTATAAGTGCGCTACTATATTTTCTTTTAAAATGTACAATCATGTGCTGTTGTGTCCTTACAATTTATAAACTTACACAATTTAAGCTATAGGTACTTACTACCTAATGTTTTATTTATAATATCTTTAACTTTCAAAATAACAGCGCTGTGCTTGATCAGTGACTTAAGTATTATTCCATTTTTGTAATAAAATTGTATAAACTGCTAGGTTAAAAAAGGGGCTTATTGGTATAGCTAGTGTAGGTTATCCACAAGTGACAAAAATGTACGTGTGGCTTCGCAAGGAAATCGACAAACTTCTGGGATGTGTTCTAGAAGGTATTGTCAGTTAAAAAGTGCAGATAGGTTAGTTTGGTTTTGTTATTGAAATACAGATCCTAACACTCTTTATCTTAAATACTTCAGCTGAATCTTACATTGCTGATTACGATTGCTGCGAATGCACAAATTGTTAGATTAAGGCAGTCATCATCATACAAATGCTTCGAATATTTTTTACTGCAGAATATACAGAGAACACCAGTAGTTAACTGGGACGAGTATTCACGTCTTATTGATATCGAGCAGGCTTTTTAGAGAGTGTTATATGGAAAATTACTAGAAATATTAAAACATGCTGGGCTAGATGATTTATACATTAAAAAAAACAAACAAACCTCTACTGAAAACCCAAAGCAGCTATTCGCTTAGAAGATACTAAATCAGAAGAGCTCTGGGATAGCAGAGTGGTGCAGTAGGAATGTGTACTGTCTCCTCTGCTATTTAATTTATATTCAGAGCAATTTATCAGCAAAGCCGTAAATGAGATTGATGAAAGTATCGTGGTTAATGGAAAGGTGATAAATAACCTCAGATATGTGGATGATTTAGTAGTGTTTGCTAGTGGTGCTGAAAGATTGCAGAGAATTATAGATTGAGTAAACCATATTACCAAACTATACAATAGGAGGCTTAACATCAATAAAACTAAAGTGATGATATTAAGTAAAAACAACAGACAGAACCATCTATTCTTTGTTAATAGTAAACAACTGCAAATAGTACCTACCAACGATACCATACTTGGGCTGCATTTTAACTGAAAACTTGGACTATATAAAAGTAGTAAGAGTACCTATGCATAGGAAAAGCACACAGTACTTTCACAGGCATGAAAAATATCTTCTGTAATATGAGACTAAACTTTCTACCGAGAGTCAATAGATGCTACATATTTTTTTTTACGGTGTAGAGGCCTGGACTCTAAATACCAAGAAGCATTCAAACTGTGGTACTACCACCGCATGCTTCGAACACCTATCTTGAACGCCCGATGTTGCAAATGAAGTTATACTGCAAAGAGTAAATAAAAGCAAAGAAATAATGGAAACCGTAAATTGTTGAAAAATGTCCTATTCTGGACATATGAGAAACAATTAATACAGCCTACTACAACTTATAACGCAAGGAAGAAAAACTTGCTAACAACCAAGAGGATTTACAGAATAGCCTGAATTTGTGCAAAACAGGTCTTCAAAAATGAAACATGTTGATAAACACCAATAAAGCAATATCCGGTAATTTCTAAGAAAAAACAGCAGTTAACGTTATGGTTGGAAAATGAAAAGCTGGAGCAAGTGCAAGAGTTTAAATATTTAGGATCTCTAATATCAGAGAACGGAACGCTAGAAGCGGATATAAATAACTCAGCCAACATGAGTGCTTTGTAAGCAAAAAGGAAGTGTCTCAGTCTACTAAAATCAAAGTGTACAGTGCAATGTATGCACCAACTTTAACTTACAATTGTGAAGCGTGGACTTCAAACCCAAAATAAAAAAGTTGGATACAAGCAGTGGGAATGCCCTAACTCAGAAGAATAATGAAAAAAAGAAGTGACCAAATAAGAAATGAAAACATTAGAAATGAATTGGGAATTCAAAAATTGAACCACAACAGCTACAATGGGTTGACCACCTGTCGTGAATGGATGAAACAAGACTTCCTAAATGAACTTGGAAGACCCAGCTTCCATGCAAATGTATCAGAGGTAAGTTTAAGAAAACTTAGAATATAGGCATAGCGCAAATCCTAGAAGAAATGCCAACTACTTGGATGGAAGCCAAACTACTGATGAAGAATAGAAACGTGTGGAAAAAAGTTGTCAATCTGACAACTTTGACACACAATGGACGGATGGAGCATTGTTGCACTTCGGCAGAGAGATGATAGTGTTTTTAATGAAATGTTATCTGACAGGTGAATAAGAATAGGTGGTGCCATACTAAGCCTGCTCCCTCCCTTAACATATTACAATCGAACTTGATCTGTGGGGATTCACATTTTGCAATGATAAGCTAGGAAGATACCGATAGAAAAAATAATTGACGTCACTTGTGTTAAAATAAACCGGCAGTAAACTGTGACGCATGGTCCAGCAACATATTTACAGACAAAATGTGGAAATTTTAAACAATGTTTGTCAAATCAAAGTGACTTAAAAAGTAAGTTGAAATGACATTGTAAATATAATTAATTAATTTTTTGAATATTGAAAATGGTCCTAGTACCTTTATCTGAAATTAGTTGCTTAGCATATCCTTTAGAACAAACACTACCAGTTAGTCAGATTTCTCATGAAGTACAATGAGTAATTAATGTAAGCTATAGGTACTACATTTTATAAAACTAATCAATTTCCTATGTTCAATATCTCCAGTGGTCTATAGCTTATTTTGATTACAACAGTGTTAGGTACTAAAATATTTATGAGTACTATTGTGTAAAGGAGTTATACAATGCTAACAAAAATTCAATCCCATAGTATGCAACTATTGTGATCGAGTCCAAATTCACCTTAAAAACCTCTAATTTAAAAAATGATTTTTTCTTGTATATTAGGTTAGCAGCCTGTTTAATTTCACAAAAATGTGGTCCTAGGAGCTTTCTTTGCTCTTAAGCCAGGTAGGTGGCTAGCCATGCTCCTCAAAATTGAGAAAGAGTTTCCTCCTTAGGTGTTAACAACTACCACAGATGTTGGCGTGGTAGCTGGAAAACATACAATATTTAAAATTCTTATGTATTCACTGGGAATTAAATCCAGTCAGGTCGCCCAATAGTCAAGCATATTGCTAGCTGGGCAATCCGCTCTCTAGGGTATACAAGTAAATTGTGAATTAATGACAGTTATCCAAAAAATAAAACATTCAACTGTAATAACTGTCTCTAAAAGCATTTTTGTAGCAGCCTCATGATATACTACTCGTAAGTGCGCGATATTTTTTATTATTAATTGCAATTATTGCCTTTATAACCTTTGCTTTATAATAATATTCTTTAACTGTAATTCGATATTGCATTATGCTTTATTAATTTAATCAAAGAACCTGTCACTTAAATAGATTTCTGCCATTATTGTACGTCGCATTTACCTATCAATTTATGGTACATTTTCTTGGTAATTATTTTACATGTTGTGATCATTCTGGTCAAACCAAAACTGGACTTTGTTTAAATGTAACCATTTAAAACAGGGCAACAAATTTTACATTAATATAATAATCAGATTTTTAGAATTTTCTCGTCCATCATTAATTAAAATGTGAATTTTAGTACTATGTTCGGTATGTTATGATCTAAGAAAAAGATTAGTTTATTTCCTTAGCTTTATTTTTTATTTCATTCAGTTTAAATAAATAAAGTTGAAATGTATACTAATACAAAAATATACTAAAAGCACTAAAAGTTAAATTTTTATGGTAACACATGTTTAGTGTGCCTACATGAAGAATGATAAGATAACACTGAGATAGTATTTAATTTAGAATCTAAAAATCACTTATTGCAGACTACAGAAGAAAGTATAGGTAGGTTAACATAAATTATTCAAAATGTCAGGAACACTTGAACAGATTACCAAAAAATTAAGAGTATTTCAAAGACGTTAGTTTTACCATACGATTTTATTATATAAATTGCTATTAAGTAGAGCATACCCTTTAAAATATATAACGCCAAGCACATATAGTATATAAAACACAAGATATAGTGAATAAATATTGAATAAAAAATGCAGCAGTTACCATAATAACGTAATAACAAAAACTGTATATTTGAATTTAGAGTCAAATACTAAAAGTTGCTATTTAAAATACATTCAGTTTTATGAGAATGGGTAAAGGTTAATAAAGGCAAAAGATATAAACAAATTTAGCAAACAAGGAATTGCCAATATCGAATTGATATTTTATGCAGGGTGTTTGGTAACTAAGGTGCTATATTTTCGAACGCTATAAAAGAGAAAATCACAAAAATTCGGTGGACAGATTACATACTCAATGAAGAGCTTTGGAGACAAACTAACCAAACTAGCATAAGGAAAGAAATACAGCTAAGAAAATGGAACTGGATCGGTCATGCGTTACCCAGAGAAGCAAACAGCATCGCTAAAGCTGTACTCGATTGGAACACTCAAGGCAGCAGAAGAATAGGATGTCCCAATACAACCTGGCGGAAAACGATCCAGAAAGAAATAGAAAGAACAGGCAAAGCATGGCGATAATGGGATAATACAAAATTTTACAAAAAAAGAATCAAAATTCGAATAGGAGGCCGTGACTTTGTATTTGAGCATAACTTTTGATTCTAAACAACTTTTCTCAATAAAATTTGGCTATATTTTTTGAAGCAAGGTAACCTTATTCTTGAACGAATTACATATTTTTTGTCCTGCCCTGTATATTGTTTGACTTGAAGCCATTCTAAGGGCATTTGATATGGTTATCAAACATGCACTAACTTTTGGCGGTATTTAAATTTTGGTTTTACAACTAATAAAAAAATGTCCCATTTGTTGCACACTTAATGGACCACACTGTACATATAATAACCAGACAATGGTCAAAGATTAGAACTCATGACTATAGAGTTAAACAAGGCGGTAATTGTTGATCGGATTACTATTTGGTAGTTGCAAAAGTGGCTTTTCCGTATGAAATTAAAACCAGCAAAATTAATGTACCATGAGGAAATCACAGTAATACAACAGCAGACAATAAAAACTGTAGATATAAATTATTCTTGCTACAGCAACCAAGTATTAAACACCTTCACAAAAAAGTCTCGGAGAACAACTAACAAAAACACCAAAGGTAGACGATATTGAGACTGAACATGAGATAATCACCGCAGCAATACATAAAGCTGCATAGGAAGCATTAGGGACCTACAAAACAAAAAAGACAAATCAACAGCCTGCCTGGTTAACTGAAGAAATACAAGAATTGATAACAGAAAATAATAAAATGTATCATGACTCAGTGGCGTAGGAATCGGGGAGGCAAGGTGGGCAATCGCCCACTCTGAAATTTTTTAGGGGGGGCAGACATATCCCTTTGCCCACTCTAGAAATTGTATTGACTAGTTAAGCTAAAAATGAACTAGTACACTTAAACCAGATTAAAGGAACAGATAAAAATAAGTCTGTCGCCAGGATTGTGTAAAAACAAAAATTCCATTGTGCCTACACTTTTCATCTCTATTTAAACAAAGTACTGCCGAATGCCGGTAGTTCCTAGAATGAAGGCCCATGTGCGCGAAGTTTGCAAGTAGACAGAACACTCGGCAGTCGTAACGCGTCATTCGTTTGGAACAGTAGGTACCGTAAAAGTTCAGCTATTAGCCACCCTACAAGATTGAACCTGTAACTGTATTTTAGCATTGATTAATATTAATTTAGTTAGTGCATGTTGTATTCAGAGCTACCGAAAGGTTAGTAGTAACAAATAATATGGTAGTTTTAGACACCAAAATAATTATTTTTATAGGTAATTATTAATTTTACATTTCACGCATATTGCAGACGAGTATAAACGTCAATTATTGTAGACTTGTTTATTGGTTGAAGTCTATCGTAAAACATGTCAAGAAAAAAATAAAATTTTCTTCAAAATTGAATTAATAATATTAATCAAATAAAACAAATATCAACATCAGCACCTGGCACCTCGCACATAGCCGAAATTGAAGATAAACACACCAGAATCTACATCCATTTTAGAATCAAGAAATACAAATGCAAGCATTGAAATTAATGAGCAAAATATACCACCCGCAAATTTTATATTTCCGAAAGATGTAAGTGGAAGTTCAAAGAGCCATTCTTGCAAAAATTGTTGGTTTAAACAACACAGTTGGTTGCATTATGATGTAGAAAAGAATTTGTTATTTTGTTATTTGTGTATGACCGGAGTGCACCAAAAACTTGTTCCAATAACAGACTTCAAAGAGCTGACATATATTCGCACGGGGTTTAAAAATGGGAAAAAGGCCGTGGAAAAATTGAAAATGCACAAAACCAGCAATAATCATACGCAAATAGTAGATCGTCTTTATAACAAGGAAAAATTGCCGGCAATATCAAACTTGCTAAATAAACAATTACTGGATGAACAAAACCTAGCTTTAAATGCTTTAAAACTTATTATAATCGGAATCAGGTACTTCGCACGCTCAGGACAAGCTTTACGGGGTCATTCAGCCAACGAAGGAAATTTGTTTATGTATTTGAAGGAACTAAAAACAATTTCTCCAGATATACAACACTGGCTTAAGAAAAGAGATAAGTGGCTCAGTGCAGATATCCAGAATGAAATTCTCCAAATGATGTCGCATGAACTACAGCGTAATCTTATTGAAAAAATTAAGAACTCTACATATTTTGGGATTGTTGCCGATGGAACAACGGACATTGCAGGACAAGAACAATTTTCTCTGTGTATTCGCTTTTTAAATAAAGAGAAAAAATGTACAGAAGACATATGTTTGGGACTATATAACGCACCTGATTCTACGGCCAAAACGTTAACACTTGTTATTAAAGATATTCTTCTGCGCTTAAACATTAATTTCGAAAACTTGCGAGGACACTGTTTTGATGGTGCGGCAAATATGTCAGGTTGTTATAATGGTGTTCAGAAGAAAATAACTGAAATTCAACCAAAATCAATGTTTGTTCATTGCGCAAATCATTTGCTAGACCTGGTACTACAAGAAACCGCCAGAAAAAATAACTTAATGTGTGATACTTTAGGTACCGTTAAAGCAACATCCAACATAATTTTGGAGTCATCTAAAAGACGCAAAATGTATGCAGATATTATAATTGAAACCGAAGACGATGGACAACTACTAAAAGCAAAACAACTGATGGCGTTGTGTCCACCTAGCTGGACGGTAAGGGTAAATGCACTTTCGCGGTTTCTTGAAAATTACAAAAGAGTACAAGAAATTCTAGAATTACTACTACAAAATCCTCATGCTCTAAGAGACGATAAAAGGTCGACTGTTAAGGGTTTTAAGATAACTTTATCGAAATTTAAAACAATGTTTGGTTTACTCGTCGCTATAAAAATTTTTGGGACTTGTGAAATTTTAGCCAAAAGTTTACAAGCCACTAATTTTTCTGCTGCATCCGTAAAAAGCAGTGCCCTACTTGTAAAGTTCTCCATGGCAAAGTTGCGAACCCTTGAAAATTTCGATCAAATATATGATGCTGCTGAGAAATCTGCAGAACATTTAAATCTGGATAAACCAGTACCGCCCAGAATTGTAAAACTTCCTAGACGGTATGAGCAAACAAACACACCCGTCTCTTCCACGGCTTTAACTGCTAAGAAAAATTTAAGAAAAACATATTTTGAGATACTAGATTTAATAGTGAATGAAATAGACACACGTTTCAATCAACCTGGTCTACAAAGGCTAATAGATCTTGAATCTATACTTACTGATTCTGCAAAAAATATTCCTATTTCCCATGAAACATTGAATGCAAAGTTGTCCATACACGTAGATGATTTTGATCTTTGTAGACTTTCTTCGGAATTATGTATTCTACCCACGATTATTACCGAACCAATGAACACCATGTCGATAACAAATAAATTATTGAAATCGGAAACAGCTTTATTAGTATTTGGCGAAACTTTGAAACTGTGTGAATTAATTTTGTCAGATCCTGCATCAGCTGCCTCTGGCAAAAGGTCATTCTCTGGGCTTAGGCGCCTTAAAACGTACCTAAGAACAACGATGTCCCAAAAACGGTTGCACATTTGCTTATGCTGCACATTCACGAAAAAGAAGCACGCCGGATTAATGTTGCCAAATGTGTCAAGAATTTATAAATAAAACTTCAGAACGGGTAAAGGTTTTTGGAAAGCAGCTAACCTCTAATTAAATATTTTAATGATTTTTTTACATTTATATTTATGAATAATTACGTAGTTATTTAAAGAGTTTATTTCTGTTTTGTATTTGAAGAGTTTGATACTGTTTAATTTTGTTCTTGAGTTTTGGAAGAATTATAGTTTATTTTTCACCAACAGTTGTGTGACTTTTCATATTTTCCTGCCTTTTTGCCCCCCCCCCCCCCCCTGTGAAATTAGACTTCCGATGCCACTGTCATGACTGGCTAACAAACCGAATTACAGGCAAAAGAGATAAATGTAAAAACAAAAATAGGGAACTAATACGTAGAACCAGAAACAAACAAAGGAATAATTGCTGGGAACAAAAATGCTCACAAATTGAAAGACTGATTGGAGGGGCACAGTCAATGAAAGTATAGCGTACTATTAGACAAATGAACTCAAACAACACCAATAAATACGACCATCTTATTGGCATCGATAAGTGGAAGAGCTATTATGAAAATCTATTCACAGAAAAGAGACCACAGTTTCTCGAATCTGATCAGTCTACAAATGATTTATATGGAAATGAGCAACATGAGAAACAGATAATTATTAATGAAGAGCATGTACAGACGCAGTCTATATCAAATAAAAAAATAGAAGATCACCTGGCCCAGGAAACATACCAGTAGAGTTAATTAAATGTGGAGGACCTACGTTGATTACAAGAATTAAAGAGCTGATGAATAAATGCTGTCAATTAGTTAATACTCCAAAAGAATGTAAAGTCTCTTATATAGTCTATTTAAAAAAAAAAGAGTAGGAGAAATCCTAAATGTTATATAAGCCTAAGTGTCACTAGCACATTAAGCAGAATTTTTGGGAAGATAATACAAGACAAATTAAGAAACGATATCGGATCTGAAATTGGAGAAGATCAGAGTGGCTTTATGCCAGGAAGGTCATGTGTTGATAATTTATTCAAGCTTCAGCAAATTTTAGAACAGATTGCGAAAGGAAACGAGGTGCATAAATGGTCTTTATTAATTTAGAAAAAGCTTATGACTCCATCTCAAGGTGTAAACTTAAAATAGAAAATCAACTCTCAACCATAAATACAACAAAAGGCCTTAGGCAAGGTTGTAGTATTTTCCCACCGTTATTTAACTTATACGTGGAAGTGTCATTACGAAATTGGAAAAGACACTGCGAAGGAATGGGCATCCCTATAAACGACAAACATCTCTTTACTCTCAATTTCTCAGATTACCAGGTAGTCTTAGTTCAAGAAGCTTATGACTTAGAGTTTATGATCAGAAGATTATACACCGAATATAAAAAAACGGGGCCTCCAAGTTAGTATTCGAAAAGCCGATTATGTGGTTGTAAATTCTGATATAAAGTTTGATATCATTATTACTAATGACGTCACTGTTAGACAAGCGGAAAGTTTTAAATATTTAGGTGCCATAATTGACAAAAATGGTCTAGGAAGAGAAAAAATGAAATACAGAATACAGCACAGCAGGAGAGTAATGGGTTCTTTGTACTCTTTGTGGTGGAACAAAAACATATCCTTAAAAAAAAGGAGTAGGACAAGCAATGGTCTAGTCGATTTTATGATACAGCTGCGAGGTATTTATTTATTTATTATTTATTTATTTATTTATTTCGTACTCAGCCAACAGCCGTTAGGACAATTATAGGCGTCACTGTACATTTTATGGGGACTTCCAACCACACTAACGACTGTCATGATGTTATTATGACATCCAAAACCAACTATTTCCGTGGCAGCCGTATCACGAGGCGCCGAGGGAAGCAGCTGTGAAACTCCCATCCAAGTTTCAACCAGAGAGAGCGTTGCTTAACTTTACTGATTGTACATGGACGCTTGCTTAAGCTACACCACCCGGCACCATGGACTCTAAATGCAGAAACTAAAAGAAAACTTCACACACTCGAAATGGATTATTTAAGAAGAAGTACCAGGACATCAAGATGAGAACATGTCACAAACGAAACCATTAGACATCTTATGAAAGCAAATGAAAAGGTAACGAATAGAATCAAACGAAGAGGACTGAAATGGTTCGACCATTTCATGGGAATGCCACAAGATAGGTGGCGTAAAAGAGTTTTTCAGTGGAGACAACCAGAAAGAATTAAGCGAGGTAGATCACATAGATGCTGGAATAAGGGGATAAGTGCGCAATGGCAGAGAGAAATTTGGATGAAGAGCAAGCACTAAACCGATAAGTGTGGCAAAGAAGAACGGGAATGCGGCAATTAACTGTACTGTAATGTGTAGTAATACAATATACAGTAAACTTTATTGTAATATATATTACAGACTCGAAATATATATATACACAAGAGATTATTTTGAGTTGAATTTATTTTAGAGATACAGAGTGTGAATAAGAACCATCTGCCAGAGTGTGAATAAGAACCATCTGCAAAAGATAAACCACCAAAACTGCTTGTTTCCATGACATCATTTTGACAACTACATTGCTAACTTTTCCATTTATTTACTTCCTTCACATTTTGAATGTTATAACATAACCATAACATGGAGAACTATTCAGTTCTTCATACACAGATATAGTATACTTATTCGTATTACGTGGTGGTAATAGTACTGCTGCTGTAAAGGAAGTATCATTTGCAGTTGCGGTACCCTATTCTCATAACACCTAGTTGCAACGTTTTTATCAGAGCTTTTCAATGGCTACAAGAAACTGGTAGGTACTTTCAGATGTATAGGAGGGTAAGCTAGAGCTATTGATAACTGTTGGTATGTGCAGGAAATGCTAGATATCATAGACAATAAACCACATCTTAGCATAAGCAAAATATCACATTCCTTGGCTGTTTTACATTTGCAGATTTACTATTCCGTTATAAATGAAACTGTTCTTAAGTTTACAAGCTACAGATATTTAAGGTTTATCGGGTTGTGAGCAGGGTCTACATCCCTATCAATTCCAACATGTCCAGTTACGTCAAGAACAAGATGCAAATCTTCGGTTCCAATTTTGTCAATGGATTCAACAAAATTAAAATGTACCTAACCTATTACAGAATATCTTGCGGGCAGATAAATCTATATTTGTTCGAAATGGCATTGCAAATGTTAAGAACATACATTCATGGTCTAATGAAAACCTACAATTATTAATAAGACGTTTAAATTTTCAGCATAGTGACTATCAGGCGACTGGTTTGGGTTCGATTCCTGGCAACTGTAGAAAGATTTAAAAAATTGTACGTTCTCCAGCTACCATGCTAACACCTGTGATAGTCGTTACTTCTAACAAGGAAACTCTTCTTCATTTCGACGAGCAAGGATAGTGACCTACTCGATTTATGAACAATGAGGGCACATAGAATCATAACTTTGTGGAACTAAACAGGCCACTGGTCTAACATAACAAGAAGAACATAGATTTTCAGTAAATTGTTTGGAATTATTGGCTATTATCTCATAGAACATGGTGGAGCCTCAGTGCATTATGGCTATCAATAAGTAACAAATTTTCTGAATAAGTATTACAGATGGATTATGGATGGCCTATTTCTCTGTCAGCAGGATCTCACGATCTCATAATTATGAATTTTTAGTTGTGGTTTTGTGGGGTTCAATAAAACAAGAGTGGAATCTGTTATCATGTTAGAAATTTCATATGAAAAAATTTATAACCAGTAATTGCAGCATGAAATTCATTACTATATCGCCCGAGTTATGTACAGCCATTAATGGTAGCAACTTTCAGCACTTATTAGTAGCTTCAGCGTACTTATGCGAACGTTTTGTCCGTCCGTCTGTCTGTCTGGATCGTCTGTAACTTTCGAACGGCTACAGATATCGAAATTTTGAAAGGGGCCAAAGTTGTTGCTAAGGTCCCGAGCACCTTCTTGCGCTATTTGGTTTTGGCGAATGGTCAACCTGTTTTCGCAGTGCTGAAGCTACTCTTTAGACCTGTATTTGAGCAATTTATTATAAATCATGTACCTACTTACTTAAATTTTGTTTCAAATATTGGTTTATTATATACTTCTAAAATTTTAACAATGACATTATTCTATCAATCTTTGAAGTCGCTAAGAATTGAACATCTGTTTATTAACAAATTTGATTCAAAATCATTTTTTCTATAATATTCAAAGATATTGTACACTAGTTAGCAACTACCAAACACCCAAGCTATGGCTAATCTACAACTTCATTAGAAAAAGTAAAAATTACTTTATAATTCCATTATATAGGGTGATTCACGAATAGTGTCTGATTTAGCGCCTCTATTCAATTTATTTTTTGGGAAACGTCAAACTGCAGTTGGTCCCGTAAAAACGCACATAACTGAAGTCGTTTTGGGTAATCAGCTTTTTTTAAATCTTGAACCATTGTTAAATGGTATGGATGGAAGTTGTTGGCATGCAGAATTCTTGTGACAGAGGTTTGACTGATTTCTAAATTTCTGGCGATGGTCCTTTGACTCACATGAGGATTCTCCGTGACTGCTTGTATAACAACCGCTTCATGTTCCGCATCAGTTGCAACTGTTGCTCTTGGTCTTTTAATTGGAGGCCAACTTTCAAGCCTTTTGCTTCTAATCTTGAAAAAAGTGTTTCACCTGCAGCTCTTCAATTGGGATATTTCCTCCTATACACAGCAGCTGCCATTGCTGCGTGCTTTTGGCATTCACCATCAACTAAGAGCATGTCAACCTTTTCATTGTTAGAAAACATTTTAAAAAAATCTGGTGTGATATGTGATATACTCACACAACTTCCTTTTACAGTGATATTATAATTAGTCAAAAATTTCATTTTGAATTTTTAATCATTTGTAAAAAAAATCAAAAATAACAAATTCTACAAAAACAGTACAAAATAGAGCGTTAGTTGAAGAGACAAATTTTCTCTGGAATTTATGGTGAATTCAAAAATGTAATAATATATCGGGTGTTTTATTTAAAATAGGAGTTAATAAAAAAATGGAAGAAAAAACAAAAGAAACCCACTTTAGAAGCATTCAACTGAAAAATCACCTATCTCACATGAATACACATTAAAAATGTAATCAAAACGTAAAGTTTGAAAAAAATTGTTAGAGCCGTTTTTGAAAAGATCGAAAAAAAACTGAAAAATCACAAAAGTAAACACCTACTTCCGGTTATGCGATTTTCTTCAAAAGCTTGCTGTCTCATCTACATACTACACAAAACTTATATATGAAGTTTCAACGCCATACCTCTTTTCGTTTTTGAGATATTCTGTTCACAGACAGACAGACACACAGACAGACAGGCAGACCAATGAAAAAATATGTTTTTTGGAATCAGGGGACTCTAAAACGTGAAGATATGTTAAAAACTCAAGTTCGAATTTTTGGGGTGAATCCAATACTTCCTTTATTGTAAAAGGAAGTAATAAATTAATTAATTTGACACACTTCAGTTTGACGTTTCCCAAAATTAGATAACTTTGATTGGAAAATGTAAATTGAAGTAAACAAATGCAAAGCATCCTGTGACAAAGTAATTTGTGTTGCAGGAATGAAGGCGCTAAATCAGACACTATTCGTGAATCACCCTGTATATGACGACAAAATCTAAATACTTCAAGCTGTAGAAGAAAATATTTTTTTAAAATTAAAATTTTCCAAAAACAATAGATAAAATTCTAAATGTTTAAAAATTGATGACTTTTATGGATATTTAGTAAACCAACTCAATGGATATTTCAATCCCTTTAATCCATCTTGCAACTCTTCAGTTGCAAAAGTGCAGTAATAAAATTTGAAAATCTGTGCAGAAGTAATTTTTGTGATTTTATAACAATGAGGCAATCAAAACGTTCTATGCATCAGTACTGTACGCCATATACCATTTTGAAACTGTTTTATAAAATTGTGCATTGCTTGGATGAACATTTTATAGATTTTAAAATTTAAAATGTTGTTTCGAAGATATGATTTTACACAAATTAATTAAAGATTTTTGAAACTACATCTGAAGTTATACAGACATTCATAAATTTTCTTAACAATAAAATTCCAGATTCCATCCTAATTCAACATGATGACTCTTTATACAGAATTTTCTTATCAACAGACGGCACCTCATGCTACTTGTGCAAAAAACCTGAATATTTAGCTTCTAAATGCCCTGGAGAAACCACTAAAACAGAAAATCAAAATGACTCGCACACAAATAATCAGAACGGCACAGTAAACCCAGTTGAACAAGATAATGTCGCAAACGCAGATACAGAACATCTTCAAATAACTTCTACCCCTCCTGTTGAATCATCAACCAGCAAAGGAATAAAAAGGCAAGTCTCAGGCAGTACCTCAAGTGAAATCTTAAAAGAAGACACACCCCCTCCAAGGCAGTCACCTTAATTACTACACAGAGTGAACCAGAAAAATCTAAACTTTTTAAAAAACCCATTCAGGCAAAAAAGAAGAGCAAACCATCTCAAAGCGATTTCAACATAGCCCAAACTATTGAAGAAAACCTTCAACCAGTAAAAAGTCAAATCCAAGATAAAAATAAAAACTATCCACTTGACTATGATCTATTCAAGGATTTCTTAGTGAACTCATACAGCGCAACGGATCCCCATAGCGTAGCTCTTAAATACACCGAAGGCATTGAAGAATTAACGACCATGATGTATGACCTTTACCCAAATCTGAAAAGGAGTAGCATTAAAAATCGTTTCACCCGAATAAGAAACAAGCTACTTCAAAATGATAATTCTATCGTAGATTCTGAGACAAACTCCTCAAAATCTACAAAATCAACTCACTCAACTTACTAAATTCAAGATTATTCAATAGAATGTAAACGGGTTTCATGCCCGTTTTGAAAACATCAAACTATTATTATCAGAGCATTCACCCGACTTACTTTCTATTCAGGAAACAAATTTCAAACACAATTATTCTGGAACTATTAAAGGTTACATTGCCCACTTTAAAAACCGATCTAATACGATCACAGCAAGCGGCGGTGTTGCCATATACGTAAAAAACTCGTTTTCCTGTTATGACGTCACTCTAAATACAAATTTTAAAGCTGTAGCTATAACTGCGCATCATCCAAAGAAAATAACTTTATGTTGCATCTATTTATCAAATAGCCAAAAAATCGAATATACTGAGCTACAAAATCTCGTATAACAATTACCACCACCATTTCTTATATTAGGAGACTTTAATAGCTACAACACAATCTGGGGCGCTTTAACCACAAATACAAGGGGGAAAATAGTTGAAAAGATACTTGATAACTTAAACATTTCATTATTAAATGATGGCTCACCAACTCACATGTCATCTTCATCTGGTTCGCTATCCCCCATAGACCTCTCAGTACGCTCTAGCCAACTAGCCCCAGAACTGAGGTGAAATACCCTTCCAGATCTTTATGATAGTGACCACTTTCCCATAATGATTAAAATAGAAAATATTACTAACCAAAATTCAAATTATCTACCTAAGTGGAGACTCTCCAAAGTCAATTGGGAGCAATATTCCTACTTGATCGATTCTAAATTAGCTAACCTGGATATGAATGAAAGCATAAGCAAAGTAACCGCAGCATTCACACAAGCGATCATTGAAGCAGCCGAAACAACTATTGGAAAAACATCAGCCAATCATAAACATTCTCTCGTGCCATGGTGGAATGAACGATGTGCAAAAGCTGTCAAAGAATGCAAAAGGGCCTTTCGCAAATACAAAAAGTACCCTAATCTAGAAAACTTAATAGCTTTCAAGAAACTAAGAGCAGAATCAAGACGTGTTACTAAATCAAACAAAAAGGAGTCATGGGAAGCATACGTTTCATCATTAAACAAAGACTCAAATATATCTGACGTCTAGAGAAAGATTCGGAGTATCAAAGGAACTCCTTCGCCCCACACAATAAACGCACTTACGTTAAACAACACTATTGCTACTTCATCAATCAAAATAGCCGAACTGCTAGCCACATCCTTTTCAAATATATCCAGAAGCAAAAACTACGATCCAGAATTTATAGCACACAAGGAAGTCGCAGAAAAATCAAATATTTTGGTTACTAAGGACCCAAATAACCCTATTAATGCACCACTAACTATGTCAGAACTAGACTTCGCCCTGCAGAGATGTCGAAATTCAGCACCAGGCCCAGATAATATACCATTTATATTTCTTCAAAAACTGACAGATAAAGCAAAGACTAAACTACTCGATCTGTACAACTTAATGTGGAACGACCACCTTTTCCCTCGAAGCTGGCAAGAAGCTATAGTAATACCAGTTTATAAACAAGGAAAGAATAAATCCAATCCTCTAAGTTATAGGCCGATATCCCTTACATCAACATTATGCAAGCTGATGGAAAAGATTGTAAATTACACACTATGCTGGTTTCTAGAACACAATAATCTTCAGGAAAAATCACTCTACATATGACCAGTTGATATCTACGTCTAGAAGCAGATATATGTGATGCATTCGGCAACAAGTCACATCTGATCGCAGTATGTTTTGACTTAGAAAAAGCATTTGACATGACCTGGAAACAGCAGATAATAAAAACTATTAAGCACCTTGGACTAGATGGAAATATATTAGCTTTCACACAAAATTTTCTCCAACAAAGGTAATTTAAAGTTAGATACAAAGGTCATTACTCTAGTACCAAGATCCAGGAGAACGGAGTTCCACAGGGTTCAATCCTTAGTTCCACATTGTTTCTAGTATCTATAAACAATATCAAATTCAAAATATCCTCACCATGTGTATTAGTTTATTTGCGGATGATCTTATTATATATTGCAGTGGGAAAAATCTGACCTCAATCCAACAGCAACTCCAGTGCACAATTGACAATTTAGGAAACTGGTCGAAACACTCTGGCTACAAATTCTCCACTTCCAAAACGAAAGCGATTCACTAGGAAAAAAGAAAATGATAATTCAGAGCCAGAGCTGATATTAAATAATCAAAAGATCAAGTACGATGACCATATCAAGATTCTAGGCTTAACTTTCGACAGGAAACTTTCTTGGTCCCCACATTTAGATCAATTAAAAATCAAATGTAAGAAAAAACTTGACATCCTTAAAGCCCTATCCAACTACAAATGGGGCGCAGACACACAAACATTACTCATGTTATATAGAACATTAATACGTTCACAGCTTGATTATGGATC
Organism: Agriotes lineatus; assembly: GCA_940337035.1. Classification (NCBI taxonomy): domain Eukaryota; kingdom Metazoa; phylum Arthropoda; class Insecta; order Coleoptera; family Elateridae; genus Agriotes; species Agriotes lineatus. The sequence continues at coordinate 1,984,189 of OW679202.1, read as the reverse complement.
AATTATATATGCATCAGCAAAACCTAATAAATTAAAATCACTGGAAACAATTCATAATTGCGCTATAAGAATAGCTACAGGTGCTTTTGTAACAAGTCCTACAGCAAAACTTCTATGTAACGTCAACGAGCCTACATTAAAACAACGAAGGGAAATACTTTTAATAAACTTTGCTGTCTCAATATCCTCTTGTCCCCAAAATCTGGTCTATCAAGCAATTTTCAACACTCACTTTCACTCAACCTATAACAATAAACCTAATCTATCCAAACCATTCTACTACAGACTCCAACAAATTTTATTCAACCTTAACTTAAAATTCCCCTTGATAGTCCCGAAGACCTTCTCAGCTGCGACTCCCTGGAGACACTCAATACCTCATGTCACATACGACCTTCTATCCCACGCTAATAACGAAACCAACCAGCAAATCGTGTGAAACAATTTCAAAGAGATTTGTCAAAAATTTCCGATCTCACAGTACACATACACATATATACCGACTGGTCTAAGAGTGACAATGGAGTAGGTGCAGCTTTTGTGTCAAATGACACTAAGTTTCAAATTCCTCTAAGCAAATTCAGTAGCATTTATACAGCTGAAATATTAGCTATTCTGAAAGCACTAGAATAGACCCAAGACCAACCGAACGATAAATATATCATATGCTCCGATTCCAAAAGTGCCCTAGAAACCATTCAAAATATATACTCCAAAGAACCATTAGTACACCAAATACAGAAGATAATTACAAACAGTACTCAACAAATGAAAATCCTGGATTTTCTATGGGTTCCCTCACATACAGGAATTGTTGGAAACGAACAGGCATATAAATAAGCTAAGGAAGCTACATCATCCAAAGATGCCACCCAATTCAACCAAACTACAGACTATGACATAAAGAAATATTGCAAAAGACTTATGACTAACAGATTATTAAATCAGTGGACCACTATAAGAGGATCTTCTACATTAAACAGCAACAATATCATATGCCAAGCCAGCTGTAGACGTCACCAAGTAATACTTGCAAGGCTCATAATTGGACACACCCGGCTCACCCACTCATATCTACTAGAAAAAACCGAACAACCCCACTGCGAACTATGCGATGCCTCGTTAACCATAGATCACATCCTACTACAATGTGAGACGTATGAAGATGCTAGAAAACAGTGCCAAATCCCAGCATCCAAAGAAGAAGCAATCAGAAACCCTTCAGCTGTACTACCTTTTCTCAAAAAAATCAACAAATCAAATGTATTATAAATTTCAGTTCTAAGTGCTAATGACCAAGCAGTCGAAGCACTATAATGTAAATAATAAATTATACAGACATTCATAAATTTTCTTATGTTAGATTGGATGAGAGTGATTACAAGGATGTTGCTTAAGTAGAGCAGTTATACCTTGAAAAATAGATTATTAACATGTTGAATATCATATTAGGCTGACATTGACCTGCTATTTTATGAATTTATTGCAGAGGAAAGTATGGCTTAGAAATTTAGCACCTTAAAAATTTTCGAAGTGCATGTATTGCAATGAAACGTGCCAAAACAAAATAATTGTCTCTGTATTAATACCATATAAAATATATACCGTTGCTAGATTTTTAGTTGAAAGTTAAATACTAATGTCATTTAATAGATTTTACTTCAATCATATATGAAAATTGTACCAAGAACATACGTTGTGGTTTTATTAACAAATATTTATTGTAAAACAATATTGTTTACAGTCATGGCAACATTTCTAATATTAAATAAATATAAGCCATTATTCAGGGTCATTTATTTATATATTGGCTGTCCTTGTTTTTAAATAGAACCTCGGAAGCCGATATATTATTATGGCACATAGCTCTTAGAGATCTAATGATAGCAATAAAAAAAATAGAAGGTTTAATCACATAACACCAGCAATATACTTTCACTATAGTCCTATGTAAAATAAAAACCCGCACAGAATACTATTCATTTAAAGATTCACTAAAACAGACAATTCCGAACATGCCACCATGGCGTACTTCATCTGCATCGAATGCATCACGATATGCTGCAGTGGTGTAGTTAGGTGTCAGTGCATGAATAACTTGTGAAGTCATTTGTGTAATAGTAAATATGACAGAAAATTATAGAAATGTGTCCTATTCAGAGTATACCTTGCGATTTTCGAACTTCCTCAGCAACACTAACTTTTCTTTGCAGAATATTATGTCTGTTACTTGAATGGTCTTGATCAATTATAGGATTATCATCCATTTCCATTATACTGTGGTATGTCTTGTCACCCGCCACTTGACTTTCAGCATCAGCAGCACTCCAATCTATATGTTTACCTGATGAGTACTGTACGTCTTCAAAATCTTCAGATTTGTTATACGGCAACGTGTAGTCATCATCGGAATCCTGACAATAGAGACATTTCAGTTTATAGCGTTAACATTTATTTTTTAATTTTACTCACATTAGTTTTTTGAGGAAAAAGTATGTCGGCCGCTGATATCTCTCGTATGTCTCTTTTTTTTCTTCTGTGAGAAGGCTGCTGCGATGATCCCAAGGGTACACCGTCGGCTGGTATAAAAGAGGTCTTGATGTCATATAATACATCCCTTTCATCGCTGTTGATGTTTTCACTGTCTTGAAAGCTGGATCTTGCTAAATTTACAGTAGAAGTATTACATAATAGATGAAGAATCATATTACATATACCTACCAGGTTTGGTTGTCAGTGTAGCATCGCTGTGTCTGAAGTTGTGTATTTGGCTAAGTAGTATAGCTATAATTGTTATAGATAGCAGAAGTATAGGTACAAATATGAGTATCTTGAGTTTTATTCGCCATGCTCGTTCATGCCCAACGCACCATCTGTAATTATTTGAAACGAGCGGTTAATAGAGCTCTCATGGCACATTTAAGGAAACGGGTTGGAGGTTCGGTTCTTGGTAAATGCTACTAAAAACTTACCTAACTCTTCCCGAATCACCATAAGGAGCTAATCTACATGAATGCCACCTTGTTTTCGTTTCCATTTGACACTGACCGACAGTTCAACCTCACACAACAAAAACTGTAAGAACCCTTTATGAATTCGACCTTTATTCAATTAATAACTGGGTCATTTTGATTTAAGGACTACACAAACTTGATTTAAAATTCACACTGCGTAATGGATTGCTTTTTCAACTGCGTTTTGGTTTTAATTTTGTGAGTTTTTATGTGTTTTATTAACGTACGACAGCATGAGGTAAAAACTTGTATACAACTGACGTTTTGCGGGTAGTTTAGCGATCGTCATTTGTCTTTGCCGGCTTTTGTTATTTGGCTTCGTTTTAATTGTTTTAAGGTGATAACCGTAATTTGCTGTTATTAAACTAGGTATGTGCGACTTAAATATTAATTCGATTGATTCAAATTGCGTTTATTACTTGCATAAATATACAATTTTTCCGTTAATTATAACAGCGCAAAATAAAATAAAGCTGTGGTTCTCAGTTAATTCAAACACGAAATGTAATCACAGAGAATAATGTAATTATGAGAGTAAACTGGAAAAGTTTACAGCTAGTTCTATCTTTGATTCGTAATATTTATTATTTTTCTTGATTGAAAGGAATTTGAGATGGTTTTAGTAATGTTATAATTCAAAATTTTTATTTATAATTTTCAAAATTGCAAAATGTACCGAAACTTATACATTATTACAGATTGATGCTGGCTTAAAACTCAATTATTTAAATTTAAATGATTTTAAACTGTTATCAAATTTAAATGGAACTAGTTCTCAGCTGTAGATGTAGTTTTCTGTATTCACTTTGTGCTATTGCCGACAGATGGCGCTAGTATTATGAACGTTCACAAATCAAGGCTTCTTGGATTAATACGAGACTGAAAAGAGATGTCAGTGCAGGGCCGTCGCTAGACTTTTGGCCGCCCGGTGCAGGTTTTTAAATTGTTGCCCTTATGTTTGTAGGTATATATTAAAAAAAATTGTCTAAATTAAAAAAAAATGTTTTAAAAAATATATAACATGGTTAAATATACTGTGTTGGCTCACTGGATACACGTTGCTGTGCCTTAATTTTTTACTGAACCTTCAAATATTGGATTATTTTTTTAAATTACAAATTGCCCTATTTTGTATTATAATGTCAATAATTACTATTATAGATAGTTCCTGAAAACTCAACAGGGGTGGATTCTTTTATCTAGTTACTTGTTTTCTGTTGATTGATTTTCTAATATTTTAAATCTCATTTGCATCATAAGTCACAAGATTTATGTCAACCAAACGTCATAAACAGATTTGAAATTCATATGACAAATACAGATTGTTTCCCTATTACACAACAATATTAAAAACACAGTAAGTAATTCTTTCATAACTAATTCACTTATGTAGTCTTTTATTTGCCTTTTTCTAGTAATTACCTTTCAATTGATCTTCACAACGGTCAGGATGTAAACCAACCTGCTTTTCTCTGCCTACTGATACAATCTCTGATGCACCTTCCCGCAATGAAAGGTTCCTCCTATAAACAAGACGTCTCCAACTGTCCCAAATCAGTAACTCTAACCTTCCCACAGAATGTAGCTAACCGTCCAAACCTGCAGATACTGACTTCCTTTACTGCCGCTGCCAAACTTCTTTTACCGCCGCTGCCAAACTTCCTGGAAGGTGTCCTCTTAACTGATGGTGCTCCTCTGGAACTCTCCCTTATCACTCAACAGCTAGATGTAATGCAATTCAATTAATGTCTGACGTTAAATGTATTTTTCCAATAAACTTGACTTCATATTCTTCTCCAGTTATTCACTTTTATAGATTAATTCTGCTTGCTTATTATTTTTAACCACATTCTTGTAGCCATCCTTAGTTTTATATCTGTTATTCTTCTTATATCTTTAACCACGCAAATTTTATAATTACCCTTTTATTTTCCAAACAGATTTATAATAAAATAGGGTTAATTTTCAATACTTTTAATTGCTCCAAATCATTTTCGTTATATTTTTTACAAGTTGTTATCAATAATTTGAAGAAAATTTCTTAACTACCTCATTTTCCCTTTTATACACTCTAGTCTTATCTATTTGAGTTAAACTTACTAAAATTTTATTTTATTTCAAATTAAGCATTTGTCATTCGTTTTCAAACTGTAATTTATGCAATATTATTTTGTTTTTAAATCCACCTGTTTTTCAATAGCTATTTTTCATTCACATTTTCACCTTATCTCTGAATAAATCCAAATTATTTTATAAACCAATTGTAATCCCTTTAATTCTAATAAATTTGATTCTAACTACATTAAGGTCGTATCATAACAATACATATACTATATACTACATAGTAACACATACATAATACATCCATAAAAATAAAACTCTAAAAAATCTGACTCAGGCCCAAATACATAGGTAAATAAAAAAACTAATTATATTTTCGAGCTTTTTTCCAGAAAGCAGACTTATTATTTTATCATAATTTAAATTATTGGCAATTTCATGTTCGATGGAGATTAATGCCAAACCAGTTAAACGTTCCTGTGACATATAAGATCTGAAATAATTTTCGATTATTTTTTAATTTCGAGAAACTTCGTTCCCCAGAAGCATGAGTAAAGTGAATAAGATTCTAAGAGATATTACTAAATTAGGGAAAGTGTTTTCTATATTATTTTCTGTTATGTACTTAAGAGTATTTAAAGGATTATTAGTTTCATGTTCCTTTGATCCAATCAAAGTCATAAATGAGAGCAGCTCATCTTTAAGCTCCAAACCGTTGATGCCACTATTTAAACTATCCGTATCGGATAAGCATGTACGCATATTTTGTAGAAGACATATCGCGTGGCGTTTTCTTCAAGAAATCATTGGGTGTTGGGTATACAAATAGAGTTTGTTCTGCATAAAACTTAAGGTAGAGTTTGCTTCCACATAAATAGAGTGATATTCTGGTTTAAAAATAAAATAAATAAAAAATATTGACGTTTTTTTGAGTATGATTACGTTTTTAAGTCGTACATTATATTTACTAACTCTACTCCCATATCATATAATAAAAAAATAGTACCGACCTATAATATTTTGTTAAGAAAAATAGCCGCCCCCCAAAAAACGGCCGCCCGGTGCGGCCGCACGCTCGCACCTGCTGTAACGACGGCCCTGTGTCAGTGTAGCATATCAAGGAAGCCGTGTCACAAATGCAAAGTGTTGAGCAGTGGCGCACTCAGGGGCGCCTCTAGCCAGTGTTGGTTAAGGTCACTAGATTAATACATCAAGTGTAAGGTACCCAGAGCCGGATTAAGGATATGTGAGGCCCAGGGCTAAATTTTGTTAGAGGCCCCATTCCCATTTATGCAACGGGTACAAAGGGATCTAAATATAACCTTCCAACCTTTTCGAGGCCCCCGGAATTCGGTGGCCCGGGGCTGCAGCCCCCTTAGCCCCCCCCCCCTTTAATCCGGCTCTGAAGGTACAGCCATTCTATTCCTCGCATGAGAATGTGAGAAAATTGTGAGATAAAGATAACAAATACAAATTTTCCAAGTGCAATAGGGAAAACACTAGTTTTTGGGGATTTTCTTTTTGGTGCAATGGCACTGATGTAAACTCAAATTATGGTTAGATTGTATTTTTATCCCCAGTTGGAGAAAATTGTGAGACAAGGATAGATATAAAAATCACTAATGGCGGTACTTTACACTTTAGTGCGTTGATCTAGTGACCTTAGGGCCGGTTGCAGAAAGCAATGATAAGTCTGGTGTTAGCTAACGCGACGTCAAAGTGAACAAAAACGAATCAAATCTCAAATGCTTATGGTAACTAATACATTAGTAAACAAAATTTGATGCGATGTTGTTCACTTTGACGCGACGTTAGCTAACACCAGACTTAACATTGCTTTCTGCAACCGGCCCTTAGTGTTGGTATATGCTGTGGACTGTAGTTCCATTTACCTTACTAAATAACATGTGACCAAATGAAAACGAAATCAAGCTTGGCTTTGAAAACATTAAGTCATGTGCTCTATACTTCTGTTGTTTTTAATCACATGTTTAATTAAGAACAAAAAGTTTTTATAATCGAAAGTTACTTTCGAAATTAGAGTTTAGAGAACGATTACCGAATGATGTTGTGGTTGACAATAATGTTTTTTATACGCATTTAAACACAGTTGTACAGAAGTTTAGAGAAACAGGTAGTGTTAATCGTAGGTAGGTAATGAATCAGACCAAGACGAGTTAGAACTTCAGAAAATGTTGAGCAAGTTAAAATTATAATTATAATAAACAACAAGTAAATTTACGTTATGGCAGTTGTCGTAACATTCTCAAAAAAGATTTGGGAATGAATCCATATAAAGCACATGTGTATCAAGAGCTACTCCCTCCTGATTATAATAAAAGAAGATTTTACTGCAATTTGATTTTAAATCATTTCAATGACAATGGCATTCTTGATAAAAAAAATTTACGGATGAATCTTGGTTTATCTTACTGGCTACGTGAATTCCCAGCATATGCGTTTATGCATAAGTGATAATTCTCATTCATCACTCGTCGAGTTGGGCGTACATCCTCTAAAGGTAGGAATTTGGGTTGCAATGTCCAGAAGAAGAATTGTTGGGCCATTTTTTTACTGGACTTTGAATTCAGAAAGATATGAGAATAATATTCTTGAACTATTTATCAATCAGTTACGTGACGACGAAATGCAGGAAGGCTACTACCAACAAGATGTGCAAGACCGCATACTGCCCAAACAACACACAATTATTTTGCTTAATTTTATGATGGCGACTTGACATGCTTACATTTTTTTCTGTTTCCACATTTAAAAAACATGGTTTTTTAAACTCCATTACATACTTTGGATGATTTAAAAGAGATAATTACTGCAGAATGTGAACGTATTGTTGCAACGAGTTTTTGAGAGCATGAAACGGAGAGTAAATTTATGTTTAAATTGCAATAGTGAACACTTTCAGGAGTTCTTGTAACTTAATACGTAATTATTGATGTAACAGATGCAATATCGTTTGTGTTGGTTTTATGTTAATTTTTAAATAACATTTTAGGTTATGTATGTGATTTCATTCTAGAACATCAACATAATGCGAATTAACAATCGCTATATGTTTAAATTTTCAAAGCCAAGCTTGAGTTCATTTTTGTTTGCTCACATGTTAATTCCCACTGTAAATGTCAAAATCTCTCCCGCTTATTGGTGTTAAATTTGAAAAATGTTAATAAATTGTAAAATATCAGGTAACTAAACATAAACACTGTACATGTACATAAATATAAAAAATAAACATAATTCTAGTAAATAAGTATTACTTCTCTGAGTTAACGCTACAAAAATACATAATATATTATTTAATAATTATTTAATCAAAAAGTAGAAGTAAATAATAAAAGTAAATTTTGTGGACATAGATTTAATCGTAAATGTTTGTTGTTAGAATTCAATCAAGTGTTCAAGGATGGTAGTTTTAGTTTTAGCATGTTTTTGCTATGTCAAGTGCTCACGCTGGCTACTTGCGTATTTTGACATGTCATGTATAATTGTTAACTTTCTGGAAATAAAAGTTAAAATTAATCATCACTCACTTATCAGTGCTGCATGTAGTATTAATATTTTTACTAAAATGTTTAAAATCCTCCTCTTTTGGAGTATAATCGGTACAATTTAATTTCTTCAATTTTAAATTTAGGTTTTATGAAGCGTATTGAATTTAGGCTATCTGGACCAATTTCATTTCGTCTTTTGGTATAAGTTTGCTAAAGTGTCAAGGCTGTGTAAAAAAGGGAAACAACTGGTGTGATCGCTTTGCAATTCGAACCTTTAATCTAATTTAGTTATGGCGGTGTTTAATAGAAAAAAGTAGAAATTGACTTTTAAATGTAATTCTGGATTTTGTATAGCATCATCTCTACCTTCGTAATCAAACATAGGCCTCCTTTTCCTGGGTCGTACAATACCGATTGCTGGGAAACTAATCTCACAATCCAATTCTTCAGCAATGACTTGATTCATTTAGCATTTCTGTATAAACCGAGTCTGTTCGACGTATTTTTAACAGCCTCTGGAAGTATCATAATAATTGCTGCATAGTTTTACTTACAATATTTATTTTCACCCCAGTGGTTTGGGGGTAGAATACAACCACCGTATGTCCTGCCTGTCGTAAAAGGCGACTAAAAGGACTAGAGGAGAAAACCTCGATAAACAATCCTTGCTGGAAAGAGTGGTCTATCGAGCAAATATCCAGACCACCCGGTTGTGAAAGTCTCTGTTCATGTAGGTGTCGTGTTCTTCCTCGTAGTCCTTTTTATCTTGAAGTGTGCCCACCCCGCCGTAAACCCGGATTCTGGCGTGGGATGGTAGGTCTGGCCAGCCAAAGCTTGGATGGGTTAGAGTTAGAGATCCACGCATTGTTGTTCAGCTGCTATGGAAGATTTACAGGCCGTTCTGTGCGAACGCACTTGTTTATATATAAAGGGAGTAGATGGCGACGTTTTAAAAGTTTTTTATGATATTTACGAGCTTACAGACACAGTGGGAAAAGTGAGAGCAGTAAAGAAGACAAAGGAAGGTCTTTTAGTCGAAACATTCACAGATCGACAAAGCAAAGTCTTATTTGATTTAAAAACTTTTCCTAGCTACCCTGTACAAACTTTCGCACATGGTAGTTTAAATTTTTGCAAAGATGTAATAACTTCTCCCGATCTACTTAACCGCAGTGTTGGTAAAATTAAAGAAGCTTTGGCATCATCTGGAGTCACTGAAGTTAGACAAATGTCAACCAGAAGAAATGGAGTAGCAGAGGGAACACCATCCTTTCTACTAACATTTGTTACACCAAGAATAACACCAAAGGTTAGCATAGCATTCTAGAGTCTCCCCGTACGACAATTTATTCCACAACCTCTACGATGCTTCCGATGCCAAAAGTTTGGTCATTCGTTGGTTAACTGCAGGAAACCACAAATATGCATTTGCGGAAAACCTCTTCATGAGAATCAATCTTGTGAGTTACCCATGAAATGTATTAACTGTGAAGGAGACCATTCAGATCGCTCAACGAACTGTCCCGTCTACAAAAGGGAGATGAAGATACAAAAGTTTAAAACTGAAAATAAATGCAAAAACGGTGTAAAAACGAGATTTTTTTTAGTTTTTCTAAAATTACACAAAAACTATGCAATTTCGTCAATGCTGAACCTATATAAATGAAAAAGGATTTAATTTTCTACATTTTAGGTTTCTTTCTCCGATCAATCGTTCAGCCGCAAGCGCGCCGCGAAGTTAGGTGTTAAAAGGAAAAAAAAGGGAATTAATCCCAGTTTATTTCAAAGTAACTCAAAAACTATCTACTTTTCGTAAATAAAAAATGGTATATGAAATGAAGATTCATAAATGAAATGTTGGCAAACCTGATATTCCTGTACAGCAACCCAAAAAACATACGGGAACCATATATCAAAACTCCACCAAAAATTTCCGCTATTCGCCCTTTTTGTGCACCATTTCACTGGACTACCAGCGGGAATCACAAAAGTGGTAACCCGCGACCAAGAAACTAAACCAGCTTTTCCGTATTTGGATCTACTGTGTGGCGCCGTTTGTTTGTTTGAGCATCCTCTCACTCCCCACAACACGCAAAACTAAATCTTTATTAAAATCAGCGTATTCAAATCTATATGTTTACCAATTTTTAGATTTATATTTGGTTTTAAAAAATTTTAGCTGATATTGGGCTATTTACCCTAGACTAACTGGGAAACCCTGTTGAACACAGAGCAAGAAAACGTGAGGTAATCAGTGAGGTAGAACAAATGAGTGAAATGGTGGCAATCTCAGTGCACAAACAGTGATAAAGATAATATGTACCGGGTGGCCAATTAAGAAGGGCACTCGGCCCTATCTCGAAAAGTAATTGTCGTAAAGACTTGGGGTAAAAAAATTTATGACTAAAGCGGCCAAGAGAAAATGCTGGAAATTATTTTTAAGTTTCTAGAATGGCCGCCAGGAGGCGTAATCGCATTCTTGAATTTTAAATCCCGATTTTTGAGAAATATTCTTATATTACAGATAGCTAAAATGGACACCGTTTTAAAGCTGAGATAAATTCGATTCTTTTTTGTTAAATGCTTTTTGCTCTATCTCTTAAGGGAAAGTGGTGGGGGGTGTCCGAACATTTTCGGAAAGAAATGTCAATAACTTCAAAATGGCTGAACGGATTTTGTCAAACTTGGAGTCGTTGAAAAGGGCTTTTCTTAGGCTATCAATGCTGCCTTGAGCGGATTGATTTAGATTGCTTGTGTCGTCGCTAGAGGGCGTTTTGCGACAACACTACAAATGAAATGGATTTTCTCAAAAAAATTAAATGCAACGATATCACTTTTATTGGAACAAAAGATAGCCAAATAAGGGCCTAACACGCTAGTGAAAACCGCATTTCGATATTTGTTTCCTAACCTAAAATATCAGTAAAGGAAATTACAAATCGAAATAATGTCGCATCTTTGGGAATATTATCAGTATACCTGCCATTATTAAATCCTAATTATCCTTCTTTTAGCAAAATATATATAAATTTACTGTTAAAATACCAACATTATATTTAAAATGTCAATAATAATTAATCCTTTATCTAATAGAGTTGTCTGTCCGGGACGCTGTTTTGTCTGTCCGGGACGCTGTTTCAGCAGCCAAACCGTAAGAGATAGAGAAAAAAGTTATGAAAGTTATGTTTGGAATGGTCATGTCAGGTCAGGAACCGAATTTCAGTCACGTGACACTTCCGGTTTTCAAATCACGTGATTTCTCGAAAACCGGAAGTGTCACGTGACTGAAATTCGTTTCCTGACCTGACATGACCATTCCAAACATATAACTTTCATAACTTTTTTCTCTATCTCTTACGGTTTGGCTGCTGAAACAGCGTCCCGGACAGACAAAACAGCGTCCCGGACAGACAACTCTATTAGATAAAGGATTAATTATTATTGACATTTTAAATATAATGTTGGTATTTTAACAGTAAATTTATATATATTTTGCTAAAAGAAGGATAATTAGGATTTAATAATGGCAGGTATACTGATAATATTCCCAAAGATGCGACATTATTTCGATTTGTAATTTCCTTTACTGATATTTTAGGTTAGGAAACAAATATCGAAATGCGGTTTTCACTAACGTGTTAGGCCCTTATTTGGCTATCTTTTGTTCCAATAAAAGTGATATCGTTGCATTTAATTTTTTTGAGAAAATCCATTTCATTTGTAGTGTTGTCGCAAAACGCCCTCTAGCGACGACACAAGCAATCTAAATCAATCCGCTCAAGGCAGCATTGATAGCCTAAGAAAAGCCCTTTTCAACGACTCCAAGTTTGACAAAATCCGTTCAGCCATTTTGAAGTTATTGACATTTCTTTCCGAAAATGTTCGGACACCCCCCACCACTTTCCCTTAAGAGATAGAGCAAAAAGCATTTAACAAAAAAGAATCGAATTTATCTCAGCTTTAAAACGGTGTCCATTTTAGCTATCTGTAATATAAGAATATTTCTCAAAAATCGGGATTTAAAATTCAAGAATGCGATTACGCCTCCTGGCGGCCATTCTAGAAACTTAAAAATAATTTCCAGCATTTTCTCTTGGCCGCTTTAGTCATAAATTTTTTTACCCCAAGTCTTTACGACAATTACTTTTCGAGATAGGGCCGAGTGCCCTTCTTAATTGGCCACCCGGTACAACAAAATCCTTTTCCGCTTAGCAAAAACAAGATTAAACACAAAAATAATATATTTTGCTGCTGTTTGATCTGAATTTAACTTTTAAATTAAATGAAAGGTACCTATAACTTTTTCATATATAATTGAAAGAAAAGGTAGAGCTGAAAGCAACATCACACCAAAATAGAAAATAATATTACTGCCGTAAATGGATCCAGCATTGTGGGCGATGAACATATTTAAATCTTTAACTATCTGAATATACTTACGATCCACTTCGATATATAAACATGGCATCAACGATTTTCTAACACACTAGTAATTAAAGATGTAAAACAACTTATTTTGTCATTGTCACCGACTCTGAAACCGGTATAGAAAAGTCCTGTGCTGTGTCCTGGATTGCTTCAGCCTTGTGCACCATTGGGACGCGAAAGCAGCTACCTAACCGTGGAGACTTTTCCGATCTACACAATTTCAATAAAATTTGCTCATGTTGCGGGTAAACGCGCCAAAATTCTGTATCGCTTAGTGTCATATGACCAGTCGCCATATTTACTCCTTTACGAAGGCGCCAATTCAAATATTAGTCTGAAGAAGTTGATTAATTTTATGCGTACATCGCATTTACAAGCTTAGTTTTGAATATTTCCCAATGATTCATAAACTAGTGAAAAGCGTATCCTTTCTAGATTCAGATGGTATCAAATTACTTTCAAAATTATTTTTAATAAACTCGAAAGAAATAAATTGTTCCAGGGTATGAAATGTGTAGAAAGTAATGAAACATGCTGTGCATATTTGCATTTATAAAGAATCATTTTATTTATTTATTTATTTTATTTATTTATTTAATTCGCACTCAGCCAACAGCCGTTAGGCCAATTATAGGCGTCGCTGTGCAGTTATGAGGACTTCCAACCCCACTAACGACTGTCATGATGTTGCATGACCGCCGGGAATAACTTTTTTCCGTGATAGCCGTACCACGAGGCGCCGAGAAGTGCAGCCGTGGAACTCCCATCCAAGTTCTGACCAGAGACAGCGTTGCTTAACTCTGCTGATCGAACGTGGACGCTTGTTCAAGCTACACCACTCGGGACCCACTTAATGAGTTATTTTCTGATAGTGCTACCGTTACGGCGACAAAAAAAGAAGTAAGCAAAGGCCAACGGCTTCTCAGCCGGAGCTGGTCGTGGGTAAAACAAAAGACTCATAAGCTTTAGCTGAAAAATACAATATGGGCGCCAAGTAGCTAGTAACCCAGCACTTTGCTAAACAAAAGATACACTACGGAAGGCGCTACTAACCAAACCTGAAAATATAAAGGGTAACGGCAAAGACACAAATCATATACGCAGAATAGGTCAAGGTAGTATAATTGCGGAAAACAAAGAATACATGGACAAATACAATACACACACAAAATATACCGGTCTAGGACGTTTAGGCGCGATTCTTTAGGCGCGCACTTTTAGGCGCGAGAGCTTTAGACGCCGACGGTATTAGGCGCCTGGACGTTTAGGCGCCGCCACTTTAGGCGCGGGGAGAGTTAGGCGCCACATGAAAGAAATTCACATTATTCTTGATTTGAAAAGTTTGGTTAGGAAAACAAAATTACAGCCAAATAATTTCAAAATATCCAAGATGCTTTACTGGAATTACGTTTCGTTTGCCTTGGCAAACTTCTTCAGATTCACCTATTTACATATTATGCATTTTTACAAGATAAATGAGTTTCCTTGGATAATTTAAAACATTTCGAAAAAATTAAAAACACTAATTATACATGAAATATTTAGAGGGAGGAATTAACACTCCCCAGTAACGTCAGATTATTTAACGTATTGATCATCAATACATCATCTGACGTGACTGGTAAAAATTTTTATTTGCTTTGCAAAATATGTGCTATTTAAAAATAATGAAAGGGAGTGTTAATTCCTTCCTCTAAATATTTCATGTAAAATTAGTGTTTTTAATTTTTTCGAAATGTTTTAAATTATCCAAGGAAACTCATTTATCTTGTAAATATGCATAATATGTAAATATGTGAATCTGAAGAAGTTTGCCAAGGCAAACGAAACGTAATTCCAGTAAAGCATCTTGGATATTTTGAAATTATTTGGCTGTAATTTTGTTTTCCTAACCAAACTTTTCAAACCTTCAACATTCAGCCGTATAAATCTTACATTTCTCCTTAAAAATTATTCTTGATTTAAAAATTTTTTGTTGGGCAATTATTACAGTAATTAATGTTGAAAAAAAATTAAAACCTTCATAAACAATATGTATTTGGCGCTTTTACGAGCCTTCTTCAGTGTTGAAGTTTTACAAATTTACATATTTAATTTACATTGTATCGATTATAAAAAATGAGTTATTTACATTTTGTATATGGATAGTTTAACGTGGTGGAATTATACACACCATATAATTTCACTACGTTAAACTATCCATATACAAAAAGTAAATAACTAATTGTTCATAATCGATAAAATGTAAATTCAATATGTAAATTTGTACAACTTTACACTGAACACTGAACACACTGAAGAAGGCTCGTAAAAAGCTGAATATATATTGTTTATGAAGGTTTGAATTTTTCTTCAACATTATTAAGTAACAAAAAATTTTAAAATCAAGAATAATGTGAATTTCTTTCATGTGGCGCCTAACTGTCCCCGCGCCTAAAGTTGCGGCGCCTAAACGTCCAGGCGCCTAATAGCGTCCGCGTCTAAAAGCTTCGCGCCTAAAAGCTCGCGCCTAATAATGCGCGCCTAAAGGTGCGCGCCTAAACGTCCCTTTCCGAAATATACGGCTACCGAATCATATCACAACATCTCAATAAGGAGACCATATCACAGAAATTAGATAAATTGCTGAAAACGACTTTTGAACCGTAACAATAGATGTTATACCCCTCTATTCAATATTTTTTCAGATATCTGAATTCGGACTTTTAAAATTTATTATTTAAAGGGGTGCAGAACCCTATCGTTAAAACGCTAATTCTAGTACTTAAACTCTCCAAAAACAAAACAAAAACAGATTTAATTAAAAAGCTAGCCGTTGTTGGATCAAGAAATGACAAACATAAAATAACAAGAAATGCAAGCCTAAGTTAAACCTAGTGTCAAATGAAAGCCCATAAATAAACAAATCAAGTAAACACAAATCATATACCTGATTGCATTAAATGTTGCATAACTGTAAGCTTTCAATACATCGTTGTTGCTCTACGAACAGAGTTCCACCACTGATATTTCTGAAAGCAACCTTAACTAGTTGTTTCATATCTTTAGCAGTTGTAGGGGTTATATTGTCGACCTCGCCATAATTCTAAAGGTAAAAATCTAGGTGTGTCAGGCCTAGAGACCTCAAGGACACACAACTGGCTCACCTCCCCCAATACAGTTTTCTTCTTTCCATTTGTTTAAGTAATCTCTCACCTTTTGGTAAAATTTGAGGGGTACCGTCATGCTGGAACTAGAAAGTACGTACACAGCTTCAAAGGATCGATTTGCTGGACTAAATGTGGAAGTCTTTCTATTATCTATTTTGATGATCAATTTTTCTGCTTCAATGTGGATTGACTGTATAGTAACGCGGGGCTGAAAAAATGTTGGCAATGGGTTTTCTAAATGCAATACTTTAAAGATATAAAGGTAGTGACACATTTCAATGCCGATTCAATGCTAATTTATTAGACTTTATTAAACTTTAGCTTAAGTTGATATTAGTTTAACTTCTAAATAACTTAATATTTCCAAACCCGATGTTTTTCTAAATATTAAAGCTCAAACTTCCTGGACAGACAAATAACAAAATATAAAATTTTCACCCTGAAAAGTAAGGTCAAGTGAGGTAGTAACAATATCTCAAGCGAAAGTTCTCACTTAACAAGTTATAGTTCCAAAAATTCATTGAATTTGCAATTGGCTGTAATGACACCTTTAGCCCATGACCGTTAACAAATTTATATGATTATATGAGTAATTCTCACGGCGAAAACAATCTTCTTTAAGTTCATGTATCGAATTAACGACTTGTTTTTAATGAATTAATTTTTGATTTAACTGTGCTTCAAAGATTTCCTTTGTTTAAGAATTGCGAGCTGCAATAGAGGTATTTAACCGCAAGAACAAATAAAACAAATAAAAACTGTGTATGGCTCTTTAATTGCTAATGTTAGCTAACTAATATATTAAGCATTTCACAGGCGTCGGAATCGACATAATTATAGACCGAGGTGTATCACAACCTTATTGCCGCCGCACAAACATGCTTAGTCATGCTCCCACTCAGACTGTGACTTTACATAACCATTTTAATGTATTCCGATAAATATCAACCCAAAATACACAAATACAAATGTTTCTAAAAAGCGGAGTAATTTCGTGTGGTGACGTTGGGGCTTTTAATTACTTAGTTCTCCACATATTTGATATGTTCTACCTGATTACGTTGTTCCAGCTGTTAGCTTAATTATTACCTGTGTCTCTTTTAACATTTTGCTCTATCTAACATATGAAGGAATTCTTGTATATTCATGTTTTTTGCAGTTAAAATTGTACTTTTGCGGAAAACAGTTGTTATACAAACTGTAATTACTCCTAGTATCTGAACACATTTTAATGCATGATAATTCTTAATGGCATTGTCATTGGTAATCTCCATCAAAATTACAACATTGTAATCACTATACTTTTGTAACAGTTTAAAACTAGTGGTGTTCGACGATTTCACCTTGAAAACAATATTCTGATTTTTTTATTTCCAAGACACGAAATAACAATGTATTATGACTTTCTTCTGTTCAATTACGAAATCTCAATATAAGGTAGGGTACCAGGATATACCTACATGCTTTTTGATGCATTTCTATCCAATTTCTCCAATTTTTAGGGTGAACGTGTAGGACATGTGTTAGTATATAAAAAACAGTATAACTGTCGGTTTTGTAATTAGTAATCAGTGCTGTATTAACAATAAAGTTACACTAAGCCATTGCCTATGGCGGCATATTTAAAAAAAAATAGGGAAAAAAAGAATCGTATACATTGAGTTTAATAAACTCTTGTGAGTAAAACTAATTATGCCATTATACCAAGTGGATAGAGAAGTAATTCTATTTGAGGCCAGATAACAGTGGGTACTGTGGAGATACAGGTCTGAGGTTTTCAGTTATTGTAAAGGAAGGGTGCAACATTATGTAAACAAAATTTTGACCTTTCAGTAGAAAAATAACAAAATATTTTTTTAAAGATAGTGAAGAAAAGCTCCTACAAGCGTACCTAGCTAACTAAAGCACTTGTTAACTTATTTAGCAATATGCTGTATTGGTCCTCTATTTTTCATATGCAATGCTCTATACAAGGAATAAGGAAGGATATTTCGAAATTTAACCTCTAAAGGGGTAAAATGGGGGTTGCAATTTTGTATGGAAAAATAATATTAAATAGACATTTCGACTTGAAACTTCGTAGAAGTACTCCTAAAAACAAATAAGCAAACACGTATTTCGTGATTTTCAGAAAATCAACCCGTTAGGAGCTGAAATGGGGTAAGTAAGCCTAAAAATCGATATGGGTGTCGTTATTGAGGTTTTTTGGAAGGTTGATTGCGAAAAACGGCATTTGAAAATTGGCAGGCAGATTTCTCATAAGGAGTAGGCATTCGCTAAAAAAGGATTTTTGAAAATTCAACCCCTAAAGGCCTAAAAAGGGGGTTGGAATTCTGTAAGATCAAATTTTGAACTAAGTCATTCAAAGTTTTTGGAAATTTGTCTCCTGAAGGTGAAAATGGGATATGACGGGACGGTACGGGAAGGGACGGGAATGGATGGGAGGGGAGAGGAGAAAACGGGGCGGGAAGGAAATGGATGGGATGGGATGGTAGGGGGGGAAAGGACGGGACGGAACGAGACGGAAAGGAAAGGGATGGGATGGGATGGGATGAGAGGGGGGGGAGGGATGGAACGGGACAAGACGGAACGGGGCAGGACGGGACGGGACGGGGCAGGACGGAACTGGACGGGAAGCAAAGGAAAGAGGGAAGGGAGGAGAGGGAACGGGGCGGGACGGGACGGGACGAGAAGGGAAGGGACAGGACGGGACGGGACGGGAGGGGACAGGACGGGACGGGGCCGGATAAAGGAACAAAGACAAGAAAAAGGGCGGGGACGGGGCGGGGACGGAGATGGAGACGGGGATTTTTAAAAATTCAACCCCATAAGAGGTAAAAAAGGGGTTGGAATTTTGTAAGATCAAATTTTGAACTAAGTCATTCAAAGTTTTGGAAATTTGTTTCCTGGAGATGAAAATAGGAGATGACGGGACGGGACGGGAAGGAACGGGACGGGACAGGACGGGACGGGACGGGACTAGACGGGACGGGATGGGAATGGATGGGAGGGGAGAGGAGGGAACGGGGCGGGACGGGATGGAAAGGAAAGGGATGGGATGCGATGGGATGGGAGGGGAAAAAGAAACGGGGCGAGACGGGACGGGACGGGACGGGACGGAAAGGAAAGGGATGGGATGGGATGGGAGCGGAGAAAAGGCGGGACGGGACGGGACGGGACAGGGCAGGACGGGACGGGGCGGGGCAGAACGGGACTGGATTGGAAGGAAAGGGAAGGGATGGGATGGGATGGGAGGGGTGGGAGGGAACGGGGCGGGATGGGACGGGACGAGAAGGGACGGGAAAGAACGGGACGGGACGTGAAGGAAAGGAATGGGATGGGATGGATGCGGGACGGGACGGGACGGGAAGGGACGGGACGGGACGGGGCCGGTAAAAGGACGGGGACGGGAAAAGGGGCGGAGGCGGGGATGGAGACGGAGACGGGAATGGGATGGAATGGGATGACAGAAAATAATTAGTCATTATTTAATACACAAATAACGAACCTCGCGCGAAGGAAATTGCGGGTAACAGCTAGTAGTGTAAAATAGCAATTAACACGTCATGACTTACCGTGTCGAAAGCTTTGGAATAGTCTAGCACAACAACTGTGGTTACTCTGTTATTGTCAAGAGCAGTAAAGATATCGTCAGTTATATTTAAAAGTGCAGTTGTACAGCTATGGCCTGGCCTAAAGCCAGATTGAGTATCTGCAATGATTTCAAAAGTTTCAAGTTAATGCCTTATTTGTAATGTCATAACTTTTTCAAGTACCTTCGAAAGGCATGGCAGAATACTAATCGGCCTTAGGTCCTGGTAGTCAGTCGGTGTGCTAATTTTAGGAAGGCTTGAGCATTTTTCCAAGTATTAGGAAATGTAGAACTGAGTAGTATACATGAATTAATAATGTTGGTTATTATAGGTAATAAAAACGGAGAGCAGAGTTTTACTATTTTTACACTTACATTATCAGATCCCACAGCATTCGTTTTAATTTTATTTGTGATTTTTGACACAAAAACCTCGTTGATAGTATTAAAAGTAAATTTAGTTTCAAAATTTTGTAAATTATTGTTTTAGTAAAAGTTTAAACGATCTTTGTCAGTAACCGAAGACATGGACTTAACGGAATCAATGAAATCATTATTGATCTTATTAGCATCACTTAGACTATGAGGAATTTCTATTTTTCCATGGCTGTCAGTGATGTTAATTTTCTTTAGCTCCTTCCCAAATGGTATTAAACTCATTTTAGTAGTGTAGTTAGCGGTGTTTTGGCTCACTTTTGACCTTAAAGTTTTTCAAGGTCATAAAGAGGTGGCGAGGTCATTGACCTCAAGGTCACGTGGTAAGGGCATGTCTTTTAAGGTCATGTGGTGAGGGCATGTCTTTCGAGGTCACGAAGTACTAAAAAACAGGTGTTTTTGATAATTCTCAATATTTTCGAAACAACAAGCATTAAGTTATTTTTTATAATTTTTTTTCCAAAAATATTTAAAAACAAGATTCCACGATGCATTTTGAGGCTAAAAGTCTAATTTTAAAATTTTTACAAGATTCCCACGATAAATGTTGGGGCTAAAAACCTAATTTAGATTTTTTCCACAAAAATATAGAAAACAAGATTCTCACGCATATCAAAATTTTTCCAGACTCAACCGGATGTGAATCATTGTTTGGGAATGTAGGTGTCAGACCTGTCCAGACTGTTTTAAACGGGTGTGGGTGCCTGGGAAAAATTTACACCGATGTTATTGTCTGGGAGATATCATTGTCTGAAAATGTGAACCGTATGTGGTTAATGAGGGGGCAATGATTTCTATTATCAGTGTCTGGGGATTCAAACCTGTCCAAACTTGTTTAAGCAAATGTGGGCGTCTGGGAAAATTTATACTAGATGTGATTGTTTAAAAATGTGCAAGGTTGTAAAAATAATTGTATGAAGTCATTGTTTGATAATGTGCAGGGTTGCTAAAAATAAACCGGATGTGATTGTCTGGAAATTTACACCGGTTGTAGATGATGACCCCCATTATTAGTGCCTGGGGGAATTTTCGGCGATGAATAAATAGCACAACTGTGTAATAAAACGACAATTGTAAATATGCTTGTTTTTATTTGTCTAAAACGTACATGTATAAAATTATTACAAATATATTATGCATCAGTTAATTATTGTGCTAAAAATGTTGTTGTCATCTCTGTCTGAGGTGTTACGATCTTCTCGTAGCCAAGTTTGGAACCACAAAAAAATATAAAAATCCCGGAGTAATTCTGTACAAAGTAGAACTAGACGTTAATGTGCAGACCCTGTTAGAAGAAATACCAGAAAATTTTTAAAACAGCTCCAAATATATGACTTCCACCGTATGGATTTGAATATAACACAAGACTTTGCTGGAATTTGCATGGATATGTGCGATTACTTAATGACTAATCACACTTTTTTGCCTCCAAGGAGAGTACCAGGAAAATTGTAAAGTGATTGTAGACAGCGATAAAAACAGTTGACTGTCTCATATGGATGATCTCAAATTAAGGTTAATAACAAATTTATTTGCCAAATTACAAGTTCATTATCGACTTTATCAATTGGCCCGGATACCTGTTTAATGGAAACATTTTCATGAATTTCCGCTAATGAATATGGCATCTCAAGATTGGAGTCAACAATGTATAATTATACTGTTGGAGATTATTATAATGCACGAAATGTATTTGATCCTTTAAAAGATTGTTTAAATTTATTGGAAACTAGTAAAATGTGCTTCCAAGATGCTCCAATATATTCTGTCTCAATTGCTAAAATGTAGTCTAAATTGGTTAATACTCTGCAGAATAGTTGTTGTGTTGTATTTAATAATGTGTTATAATATGTTTATTGGGGAAATATAAACACAAGAAAGTTGACTGGTTTACAAATTTAAATTACCCGATATTCTAGAAAACCGAAATAAGATGATAAATTATGCACTTTCTGCTTTTAGATTTAATTATCTGCCAGTTAATTATGTAGAAATTGTAGAAAATGATGTCAACACAGGCGATACAAATATTTGGCAAAAATGTTACATTAAAGCTAGTAGCGACCGAATATTTAAATGCGCAACCTTAATAATGCCACCACTCATCTGAAAAGAAACAATATTAAAAAACAGACAAAATCGATTAAGCAATTAATTAACATCAGCAGATACTGATAAACCCCAAAATTACTACTATAAACAAATTTTATACAATGACCCATAAAAGTGAATATTTGATTAATAGAAATAAAACAAAATATATTACCATAATCACATTTCCAGCAACATACCAGTAAACTTCATAGCAGAAAGATTGGCAAAAATCTAAATAAACTTATATTTGAGAAGCAACCAAAATAACTAAAAGCAAACCACAAAATACAAATAAAAATAGAACAGGATTTACCTTTTGTTCTAAAAAATGCATGGAAAATAATATTTTTCATATAATTTTATAGAATTGTCGATGGAAATAGATAAAATGTTTTTTAAATCAATTTTAGTCAAACATTCAAAGAACATTTGTAAAATCAGAAATATTTTTAATTTCGACTATTTTCCTATTATCTTTTGCCCTTATATAAATCCTGCTATTTTTAGACCAAAAATATTTAATATTTTTCTCCTTTTTATAATCTCTAGCTGTCGCAAACAGCTGTCGATTTAACGACGAGAGAGATTCATTAATATACTCAGAGTTATTGCTTTTTGCCATGTAAACGGCCCTCAATCGTTGTGGAGAGAACTGAAAACAGCACATATTTATTTTAAAGCTGACAATTTTGTTATTCTTCCTGATCTTAGCGATGTAAATGAAATAAACAATGCATTCCTGAATACTGCTAAATCAACAACCTTTAATTATTATTGTGATATTTTGCGCTTTTACAATAACATCTTATTTAAAAATTTCATTTCTAAATTTACTTTTACTCCTATTTCTAATGAAGATGTTATAAAAATTATTGCTTCTATAAAGATAAATGCAGTTGGATCTGACAATATAAGTATAAACTTGTTAAAGCTATGCTGCCCGTATTTAATTTCCTATATAAATAACATAGTAAATTGCAGAATCGACCGATCTTTATTTCCGGAAGCATGAAAAACAGCTCAAGTTGATCCATTGCCAAAAATTAGACAACCTCAACACACAACAAAAAGATCTTATTGTCCCTTAAAATGTATTAATTTAGTACACATATTACGGATTCTTTCCGTATTTGCAGCAAGTTGATTTCTGCAAATATAATGAATACGGGTATTTTTTGTAATGATCGAATTTTGCGACTCTTAAAAATATCATGTTGATGGAGTTCACGAATTTTTTTTTCAAGTTTTTTTGCGGGGAGTGTCTTCTGAAGATTCTTGCCACGGGAAGGATGCAGACGAAACAGCACGTTGTGGTGTAGAAGGTCCCGGTGGAGGAGGTGGAGGAAGGCACACTGAGGAAGGCCCTGGTATAGCATCCAGTGATAGAGATTCACTTAATGTTGATTGTTCAGGAATTACCAGACTTGCCTCTGTCTCACAACTTTTATGGATTTTTCCTGGTTGCTCCTCTTCTATTTCATGCAGAGGTCGTTTTTGCACTGGATTAAAAGCCTTTACCTGCAGAAAAGCATAAAGCAATGATAAATTAACAGTTTCATTTACTTCTCAGAAGTGTTTTGTTTAATCTCACATTATGGTAGAGTTTCAATTTCAATACTCACATATTTTAAGCGCTCAATTTCAAGTGTAGGTACAGCTGTATGTTTGATTTTCAATAATAGTTTGGATGTACGATCAAAACATTCCTCTGAAAAATGTAGAGAACATAAAACACTGGTACTTTTTAGAGACCATTCCGGTTTCTTAACCACTTTACACTATAACTTTCGTCGCTGCGGATCTTTTGGAAATCTGAAATAACCCCTGCATTACCTACATGTATCTATTATACCGTTTTGCAACGTATTATTTCCATATTGCTACAATTTATCTACTTTAACTTCTATAACAGGCATCTTGTAATGGTAATATAATAAGATAAATAACGTTCTACAATGACTGTTATCACACTACCGTTGTCACTTTGTTTGTTTTTTTAACCATTTAAGGACCCTGTGTACGCCACTGGCCAACATCTTTAAAGTTATGTTGACAAGTGGTGGCAAAGTTCGTATTTTAACTCATCTGGTTGATAAATTACATATAAATACTTACTGATGGAAAGTAATTCCTAACTACTTGTTGTTTTCGGAGTCTTAGAACAACCGCAAGCTGCACAACTAACCATTGTTTTTTGGTTATGGACACTACACGGAATTCAAAGTTTTTAACGTAAGAAATACAACTATTTACACTCTACTCTTGTCTGTAGCACTAACAACACGATTTCATTTGGATTAATACGTATTAAATGTATATTTTCACTATTTTAACAGCATCAGCTGATCCAAACAGCACAAACTGTCAACCACATACTTTTGGTATGAGTTACGAATGGTTGAGACAAATGGCGACTTCCGTCGCACTGTAATTCAATGGTAACAGTGCGCAACATTCCTTCCTGCCATATTATATATGCTAAGGTTATATGCTCTCCCCGCAGGCTCTGACGGGCCAAAATCTAGTGACTTTTTTAAATCTAGGGAATTTACTTTGTGTACTTTCTTATGGAACACCTTGTATGTTGGTAGCACTGTTGTGTAGACAGGGATAGGCATATGCCTTTACAGAGAGAAAACTTACGAAATTACTTTAAAAATCCATGGAACAACTTAGATATACTTGTGCTCAATCCTCTGTTAAGTATGGACGTTGCATTCATAGATTTGCAAGGTTTTCGAGGTAAAAATAAACAGTTTATTCCAAAAGAAGTAGCTGTTATCTCTGCGGATGGTAATCATCTAGCCATTTTTGTTTTAAAACCTCCTGAAAAATTTGTAAAACTGCCTCATAAAGTTAAAAAAGACGTAAAGTACCTGGAGCATAAACATCACGGACTAGCCTGGTCTTCTGGATCAGTAAACTTTGACGATTTTCAAATAGAACTCACAAGAATTCTCAAAAAATTTGAAAAAGTATACGTCAAAGGTAAAGAAAAGAGGGAAGTTTTAAGTTTTCTCAATAAAAAAGGTCGTAAATTTGGACGATCTACAGTGTCCATCTTTAAAGGATTTGAAAAAAAAAACTACAGCAGTACGTTGTCTTAACCACAGTATCCTTTCACTTGTCTGTGCATTGGAAAACATACTAATTCTGTCAAACTGGTGGTCCAATGAATATAAGGAAAGTTATTTTTTTTTATAATTTATTGTCAGTTCAGCACAAAGTGCTATTCATGACACGGATAATTTATACATTTTCAACTTTACATCACTAATTACTATACTATTAACTGTTTGTATGGTTCCGTCACTTATTTTGGATTTAACAGTTCGTAACAGTTCACTAATGAGTG
This sequence comes from Agriotes lineatus, assembly GCA_940337035.1. Taxonomy (NCBI): domain Eukaryota; kingdom Metazoa; phylum Arthropoda; class Insecta; order Coleoptera; family Elateridae; genus Agriotes; species Agriotes lineatus. The sequence continues at coordinate 1,958,552 of OW679202.1, read as the reverse complement.
CTTTGAAATGTGAGTTTGGTTAGTGGCAGTTCACTGATTTTCACCTTCTATTAGGTCTATCGGTAATTTTGTTTTAAGTCTGGTGTGTATTAAGCGTTTTCCCAGGTTGTAATGTCCTGCGCCATCCCACTGAACAATAATATCATAAAATTTTTTTTTACTTTCATAATGTATTCTTTCATGTCTGGGATACCTGTTTCCCGGTGCAGTTGCGAGTTCCTTGTGTACCATTCAGCATTGGTTATGATGCGTAATATTTTGTTTTGCAGAATTTGGAGTTTGTTTATGTGGTTTTGAAGGTTGAACTCCAAATATTACACCCGTTTGATTGCTGCCCTATTAATGTCGTGATCTTGTACAAGAATTGCCTTGTCGTCTGCATACATAGCAAGGTTTGCTCCTGGTATTTCGGGTATGTCGCTCATAAACATGTTGAACAGGTGGGTCCTAGAATTGTGCTTTGGAAGACTTCAGCTCGTATGTGATGAATTGAAGAGGTGTACTCGTTGACTCGTACTTGGAAGGTCCTGTTAGTTAAGAATGATATCATTGATTGTAGCAGGTAGGCTGGGATGTTCATTTCGATCATTTTATAGATAAGGCCTTTGGTCCATATTCTATCGAAGGCTTGTGCCACATCAATAAACGTTACGATCGTGTGCGTCTCTTTTCAAATCCTTCTTCTATTTTTTCAGTTAGTCTTAGTATTTGATGCGCAGTTGAGTGGAATGGCTTGAATCCAAACTGAGTGTGCGGTAGTAGGCTGTGTTCATCTAGGAATTTTTGTAAGCGAGTTAAGATTGCACGTTCAAGAAGTTTGGAGATGGTGGGTAGTAGAATTATCGGACGATAATTTTTAGGGGAATCATGTTTCTTTCCTGGTTTAGGGATAATTACGATGAGTGCTTGTTTCAAGGGGCTTGGAAAGTACCTTATTCTTAAGCTGGCATTATAATATTGCTACCAGGTACGAGATCGACTTTTTCGGAAGATTTTTGATTACTACAGTTGCAATCATGTCTTTCCCATGAAATTTTATACCTTTTAGCGTGGCGATATAATTTAGAATTTCAGCAGGAGAAATTGGTTCAGAGAGTGTGACAGTTTTATAATTTGCGATTTCGTTTTCGATGAGTTGTATTTGATTCGCATTGGTATTATTTATTGTAGTTTTAAATGTATTTTCAAGTAGTTTTGCGAATATTTCGCACTTGTCTTTATCATGTGTGATTACTTGCCCTTGTTCTCGCAGCACTGGTATATTAAATGGTTGCCTAAGTATTCTCTTGTCGTTCTCCACATGTTTGAGTCTCCAGAGCTGAGCGAATCTATATAGTTGTTATATGTCGCAATTCGATGTTGGTCTAATTCATTTCTTATGATTTTAATTAGTCTATTCAAGGATGGTTTTAGTTCAGGGATTCGGGTGGTTTGCCATAATCGTCGGATTCTGTGTTTTTCTCTTATGAGATGTTGTACGTGTGCTGGGGGAATTTTGGTCTCAGGGTGGTTGTGTCGTCGTGCATTTTTGAAGCATTGTTGTATTGTCTGTGTGGTTACAGTTTTGAGTGATCCAACTGTGTTATCAATATCCTCGGATGTTGCTAAGTTTGTTGAGCACTTTAAGTTGCTTTCCATTATGTGTCGGGATTTATTCCATTCAACGAGACCATTAATTAGTTTAGGAAGTCGGAGGTGATAGCTAGGGGTACAATTTAGTGTGAAGACGATTGGTAAGTGGTCTGAATCGAGCACAGTGAGTACAGTTTGGTTTATTGGGGTTTGGAGGTTTTTGTGGACTATGATATCTAGTATGTCTGACATTTGGTTTTGTCTATAAGGAAAATAGGTGTACTCAGCGGGTGCAGAAATTTGTATTCCTAATTGGGAGGATATATTTTCAAGTTTTATCCCGTTGGGGTTGGTTTTTCTGCATCCCCAGTTTTCGTGCTTGCAATTGAGGTCGTCTACGAGTAGAGTGGGGTGTTGGCTATTAAAAATATGTTGGAGTTCCTCTCTAAGAAGTTGGTTGTTAAGAGACTTATAGGAGGGTACTACTCTATATGTTGTTTTCCATTCTAAGGTTAATGGCTACAGGAATTGTAAATTTTTCATTATCAATCAGATGCGTTTCTGTAATACGAGCTAGATCGATACTATATCTGGCCAGAAATGCAATAAACGTTGATCTTTGTTGTTTTAGTTCATTCGCATTCCAGTTAAGGAAGGTTAACTTATTTATGGGATATTGATTTTTTTTGTGGCATTCTGAAGGAGCATTGGGATGAGGTTTATGATAAAAAATTTAATTTGATCCATGTATGGAGAGATTATTTATAAAATTTGTTACGGTCTTAAACTGACTTTACGACACCGCACCGGCTCATATAACGACGAAACGGCCGGCGTGTGTTCTAATGGACAAAATCGGGACGAAAGTTCTCCTAGGCCGTTACCCATGCCGCAACAAGATAGGCCGGCTAAGGCATCAGTGAAGCTGGGAGGGTCCTTAACGAGATTACCTAAGGGCAACGGCCAGAGGGTCGGTAAGTAACGGTAGAATAAAGAGGACGCCACCAAGCCTGTCTTAAGTCGAATCACCGGGCTTGGGCGGTTAGACGAGACGAAGAGTACACTGAGTACTACTTCATGAAGGTACTCGAGGGGTATCCAGCTCAGGTTACGAATTCGAGAAATAGATACTGGGGTTACTCATTCGGGCCTGTAAAGTCACTGCGGGGGGAGGAGCGCTGTCAAACCTACCTGCACACTCCAACGCTTAAATTCCGTCGTACAACGATCTTGACACTAGCTATTAAATCTGGAAAGAGCATGCAGACGTCATATTCAATAATAAACCTCATAATCACATAGGCATCTATTGACTGAAGGATACAGCACAAACCCCTAAGGGCAACGATTACGTCGCCTTGATTACACGCGGGGCTTAGCCTAATGCCCCAGCTGGAGATAGCGCGCTAATACCAACGCACACATAATTAACAAAATGGCCAATGCCAATACAGTAGGCTCAGGTGACCCGTTAAACGATCTGCTGGAAGTTTCTGGCTTAACGTGTATACTACAGAGGGTCGAGACCCATTACTTTACTGCGACAGTGTCGCGGGGTAAAGCCAAGCACAGAATAAATGGTTAATTATAGGTAAGGTGCCAAAAGCACAAAGATTGGCAGAAAAATATATAGCTTAACTGGTCGTACCCAAAGCAAAGGTTCAAATATTACAAACATAAACTGGGGGCATAGATTTTCCACACATAGATAGTTCATTGCCGGTCAGGTACAAGCAAAATTTAATTGCAAGTAAACAACGATCAAAGTTTACAAACGCAACTTCGCGTAATTACGTCACGCACTGAACAGCTGACTGATTTCGCATACGAATGATCGATACGCCGTTATTCACAAAAGCAATCGCCCTTGACAAATTGCTGCGCCCAGAGCACTATTTGATTTACTTCTATAAGGATGGTAGAAATACATGGATTTACAGCCAGTTCTAATGCAAATTTAGGTTAACCACCGAGCAAGCGTTAGCGGTGATTCACAGGCGGGCACAACGCCGTGGTTTACAACAATGGCGGCCTAATTATCAGCAACATGCCCAGCGGTTGATTAAACGTGCCACTGGCGATCCGAAATGCGTTAATGTAGTTAGTTAGCCTTCTCGTGGGCTGCATGCAAGCTAATTCAGTACTCTGCGGCGACATGTTATGACACATCGGCGCAAACTGGTTACTATTTTACAGAACATTTACAAATGGTACCTGTGTTTGGACGTCGTCTGAGCGGCAAGGTGCGGCACATTAGCAACGCCCTGAATTGACTGCGGGGGTGGGATACGAGAGAATTTTTTTGGCACAACGAATCCGCCTAATGATAGCGTTTTTCTCTACAATTCGGTCACCCACATGTAACCGGGTATAACGATGAGATTAAGGGCGGGCTGCACGTCCTGCTGGCAAATCCCCAAAGGTAACGGGAATCAAAGATCGCCTTTGTACGACGTTGCGGGACATAACCCTTCAGAAGCACCAAGAAAGGGACACCTCAAACACGTGCGACACACACCAGAGCTCACTGCCGAAGCCCTAAAGGCGAAACAGTTTATATCACATTCGCTGAAACAGCACGAGACGGGAAACACACATAGCCTTCACGGCAACGGTACAAACACCAAAGGCAGGCGTCCCCAAGCGTCGAGACGCAAGAGGACGACTCCCACGGCAACACGATAACTGACTGCCCTGTTCAACGACCTGAGATCAACTGCCAAGCAAGAAGCGTTAGAACGCAGGAAATCGCGGGAGCCAAACTGGCGTTATCACGTGACTCTCGACAGCAAATGGCGATGCGACAAATGAAACAAACACGTTCCGGTGACAAAGAGAGCGCGAGGCCTCGCAGTCACACGCGTTCAAAAGGGTGTTCCAAAAGATCCAAGCGCGTCTACATACAGGGTGAACAGAACCAAATGAGCGGGGAATGAGCTTGCGCTTGTGACTAAATTGAAAATTGGTTTTGAATGGAAACCATCTGCCCTAAAGGCGTGAAATGTAATTAAATGGCTACAGAGGGCAAAATGGCTTAACAAATTGATTTAAGGATATTTGGGATAGCAGTATTTGACGAAGTTGAGGTGTTTAGATTAGGGTCGTTTGAGTTGGACTGGGTGGAATTTGTGCGGAGATGTGATGCATATATTTCACCTGTGGTGATTTTTCCCTTGAAGACAGAGTTTGGGTTCCCAGAATTGATTAGGAAGATTGATGGTTTATTGTTACAACGCTGAATGTAGGGACAGCCTCTATAGTTTGCTGTATGTTGCCCACCGCAGTTGACGCAGGCGGGTTTGTCCGTCTTTTCGTCTTTAGTGCACTTAGAATAGTGGTGACGTTCTGTGCACTTTACACATCATGGTGGCATATGGCAATAGTTTTTTGTATACCCCATGAGTTGGCAGTTTGAACATTGCGGAGTATCGCCATTTCTACGTCTTGGTTCCACAGCAACTACGCAGTATGATAGTAAGTTTAGGTTAAAGATATTCTTAACTTTTTCATTATTGCTTAGCTCTACAGCAACTATTGGCATAGGATTCTTTTTGTGATTTAACAATCTAGTAGTCTTGTTTGCAGGATATTTTAAGTGAATTAGTTCATCTTGAATTTCTTTTTCTGTTAATGAGATAGGAACGTTACGGATTATTACGGAAATGTCACTTTCTGCTGGGTTACGATAAGTGTAGTAATTACCTTTATTGTCATGATAGAATTTAGTTAATTTTATATAATCGTCAGGGGTGCACAGATTTATTCTTAATTCGTTACTTCTATACGTTCTGGTGAAATATTTCGAGATCGTTTTTTTGATGTCGTTGATTATATTTTGATAACACGTACCGTTCGGTAGAATGATCGGGGGGATTTTTGGTTTAGGTTGTATTTCGTTGGTTTGTGGTAAAGGCGGGTTGTGTTCAGTAGATTGTAGTGTGTAGTATTTATTCTGTGTAATTAATGTTTCGTTCTGGAATAAGTATTTCTTGTTGAAGTCATTTTCATCTGGCGATTTTCATCTGGCGATGAGAGAGATCGCTTCTTATTTTCATTAGTTTCGATAGTTACGGTGCTTGTATAATCCATTCTGGTTAGATTATTGATTACTTTAGATCCTTGAAAAATTATATTAGGTGGTTTAAGGAGTTTCTGCTGTTCAGTCATGTTTTTGTTTAAATTTAGACATTTATTTGCAATAATCGAAAGCGAGTGGAGATTATCAGTTGGGACAGCTGTAGTCCGCTGCTACCGGCGATTACAGCGCAAGGCGCACACTTAATTCACTGTGTTTTATCTTTCACGGGTTTAATATTGAATAATTAAACACTAAAAAAGTTAGAACCTTCTGAGAAACCTGAGATCGAAATTGTTTTAGAGAATAACAATTCACATCCGCACTAGAACACGTCTCACACGGGACTGAGGGAAGTTCTAAAAGTACTGCAATCAATCCCGAGTCCTTTGATTGTGCAACTACATGTTTCTGCTTGTGATCAGCTGCCTACAAGAATATCAAGACCTGCTGCAGTTATTGTTATACAGATGCCTGGAGAGCATTGGAATGCTATGTATATTGATGAGAATGGCCATGGGGATTATTTTGATGTATTTGGACGATCTCCTAGCGGTTACCACTTAAAATTTACACATCAAAACTCACAAAGTTGGTTTTATAACTCCAAAGCATTGCAAGATTTTAGTTCCAACATTTACGGTTTGTATTGCTTAATGTATTTATATTTTAGAATGAATAATGTGTCTATGTTAGATTTTCTAAGTTTGTTCGGCGATAATTTAGTTTGTAACGACAATTATGCAAAATAACCGTTACGCACAGTACTTTATTATGTTAAACTTATTCAAAGTTATTTAGTTTGTAAAATAAAATAAAAAAAAACAAATATTTTATATTAGGATTATATATTGTTATTAATGTTTCTTCTTCTTCCATCATAACATCATTCTGATGTGTTGTGATCTTTAACTATATTATTTCACATTTTCGCTGATTTGAGACTTCCATTCTTGTCGGTTTTGAGCTACTCGAATCGCCGACTGGAGAGGTTGACTAAGCACCTTTTTAGTAATATCTGACCAACGTTGGGGCGATCTTCCTCGTCTTCTTTTTCCGTTGGATTTGCCCAAGATGACATTTTTTTCCAGACTGTCGGTTCGGCGCGCTATGTGGCCCAGAAAACGTAGAATGCGTTCGTTTACCATGACGAGAGACGAAGTGGTGGTTGTATCTCTTCTAGTACCGAATTGTTTGTACGCCGTGCAGTCCATGGGATACGCAGCATACGGCGCCAGCAGTACAGCTCGAACGCATCTATTCTTTTGCGATCAGCTTCCCGAACAGTCCACGTTTCTGCGGCATAAAGGAAAATAGGGAATACTAAGGTGTTAACTAATCGTATCTTAGTTTCTTTGCGGATATTCCTGTCTGCCCAGATTTTAACGAGTTGGGTCATGGCGGTCCTGCCAAGTTGTATCCTGCGTCTGATCTCTTGCGAACAGTCTCCTTTGTTATTTATTACGGATCCCAAATATATTATATCTTGGACTACCTCACATGCTCCAATCTGTTGTATTATAGGATGGTTGTTATTTTCCCTATCTACTACGAGGATCTTCGTTTTCCGATAGTTTATTTGGAGCCCATACTCGTTACTTACTTGTTCGAGTCTTTGCAACAACATTTCGAGTTGGTCGGCGCTTTCTGCAACAAGTGTTGTATCGTCTGCAAATCTTAAATTTAATGTTTAAGTGAATAAATATGTATACATAAACAATACTTTAATAAAAAAATATATTTTACAATATTTAACTCTTTTATTTCACATTACATTGCACGATTCTAAGTTTCATCGTTATAGGGCTAAACTTCTTAATTAACCGTGGGTCACAAATAGCTTTTTTGTAATTGCATTCGTAAGTTTTGAAAATTACTATATTATTTATTTCAAAGAATATATATTAAAACCAGTCAAGGATTGATAGGCAACATTTTAAACAGTCTGCATAGTGCCAGACGTTGAAGAGAAAGTAATAAACAGTAGCCATAGACTAGTGGGTAGGGTAATGAGCATCGCAATACAATGGTAGCAGGTTCGAATCTGGCTTAGACCAGAAAAATTAAAAAAAAAAATACGACAATTTAAACAGTCTGCATAGTTACAGACTTCGAAGATAACGTAATAACCAGTCGTCATAGACTAGTGGGTAGGGTATAAGGATCGCAATACAATGGTAGCAGGTTCGAATTCGGCTTGAAACAGAAAAGTTGTTTAAATAAAATACGAGTTTAGAACGGGCAAGACAGAACCTTACAGTTAGTACGACAAAGATAAACAATAGCTTTCAACGAATGCAAGAGAGATAGCATGATTGTGAGGAAGAAAGTGTGTGGCGTGACGTATATAGAACATCACGTGACTAATTCAAATTCCAAAAATGGCGCGAGTGAAATCAAAATCCAAAATGGCACTAGCATCACGTGGCGAAATGAAAATCCAAAATGGCCGCCGCTTCAATAAAAACAAAATGGCGCCAGCTAATTCAAAATACAAATAACCGACGCTTTAATTAAAACAAAATGGCTCCACAAGTAACGACTTCAAAATGGCTGACGCCCCAGACAATTGCGCAATTGTGAATTTAATTATTATGCCCGCAGGGCTTAATAAAAGTGGTGGGGGTGAACTGTTCACATTTACTTATGCTATTCGGAGGAGTAAAAGCAAGAGGCTATTCGAGATAGTATTATAATAAAAATTCAAGGAGGAATACTACCAATTAAAGATGATGTAAAAAATCTTGGACTTGCCTTTGACCAAAACATGCGATTTAAAAAACATATTTCTAATATCCTTCAAAAAGCATATCTTAATTTAAAAATTATTTTTTTAAACAGATTTTTTAAGCCCAATGGTAAAAACTATATTATGCGATTCTATGGTTTTGTCGCAGTTTAATTATTGTAATTGTGTGTACGGACCTAGCTTGGATAGCACAGATATCAGGAGAATTCAGATTATGCAGAATTCTTGTTTGAGGTTAATATTTTGTATACGAAACTATGAACACATATCTCACAAATTGCAAGAAATTAAATGGTTGAACATGGCTAATCGAAGAAAACTTCTTTCGGCATGTTTATACTATGAAATAATTATTAACAAGTCACCTTTTTATTTATTTAATAAAATTAGTTTCAGATCTCATCTACACATGTAAATATACGTTATAAAGATTTCATAAATATTCCATTTCATCGAACTGCTCTATTTGAAAGATGTTTCTCTTATATTGTAGCTAATATATATCATCCTCTACCACATTTTCTTAAATCTCTAACAATGAGTAAATTTCAAAAACATCTCCATCAGATATTGTTAGACCTCCAAACCAATTGAGGCTAATTACACAAAGAATATAATTGGTTTTAGCTGTAGCTACATAGTTTTTGTACAGTCTGCACTGGTAACTTAGAAATAATATGCAATAAATAATTAGGTTTAAGAGGTTAAGTGGAGGAGCTGAGATTTACATCTTCGGAAGTAAATCTTCTGAACTTCGCCTTATTGGCACAGTTATTATTTTTTTTTAAATTATATTTTAATATTATATATTTCCTCAATACGGTTTAAATTTCGTCACACTCAAAATTTTATTTATGACAGTGTAAATGTAAATATTTTTTTGTTGTGTATTTTTTCATTATTTGATTTTCTTTTCTGTTCCAATAAAGACATTATTATTATTATTATTACAGTTTAATTGTATTTAGGTTGAAGGTTGTAATTTTGGAGCTCCACAATTTATTATATTGTCCACCACAGTTGCTAATTGAAAGTTAATTTATTGTATTTATGTGTTGGTTCAATATAATTACCTTTACTAAAATAACTTCTGCATCCTTTTTCTAATTACTCTATTTATGTTCTTTCAATTCTCATCACATGCTTTATATAAATTATTCTATAATGGTTAAGCCATGTAGTATAATTAATTATTACAATCAATGACAGTTCAACTGACAAATGTCAAATTATATTAATGTTATTAAAAGTTTAACCAAATTATGGATTATAGGTTTTTACTTTAAGAATGTTATTGACTTTAACTATGTTATTACGGTTGAATATACTCAAGAGTGTACATTTAGTTTTATTATGACCACATATATTTACTTTCAGAAGGAAAGATTTCTTTAATTTCAAATTGTTAATATTTATATTACACCGACTTCACTGATTCCTATCACTCGTATTTGAGTTGGAACTTTTACTGTTACTAGAGGTCCTGCTTAAGAAGTTTATATCAACACTCAACTCGTCCTGTCATCCTGCTGTATGCCTCCCTGGAATGAACTGCATTTCCAACCAAATTATATTGTTACTGGATTACAATTAAGAAATATTTTCCAGCATTTCTAACAGCTCCAATTAAGGATACGAATCCCAACAAAAACCAACGGCTAAATTATAGAAATCTCTATAAACAGAACTCTGATTAACGACTTAGTACGTACCAGCTCTAATTCAGCTGCTCTTATATTGGTAATAAGCCTGTTGAGCTTATCCACATATAATATATTGTTACGATACGACTACATTCTTCTCGTGGTTTAAATTAAAATTTGTTAAAGAAATTGGGATGTTATTACAACCCATATCAACCCATTGTAATAGTTAATGATATTTAAATAGTTCCTTGTGTAAATCCTAGATAAGGCAGATTAGTATTTGAAAGAAAGCTATTGGAAAGTTACAGGTGGATTAAAAAATAAATAAAATATTCAAAATACGCAATTTGTTTTGTAATAGTTCTGAATTTTTTCCTTTTGCTTTTTAGAGAGGTGGATACCTTATTCTTTTAAAATTTAAGTGGTGGTACACCTTCACAACGTCCTTAGTGCTTGTTGTGTAGCCTAACCAATATGAAATGATATTAAGAGCCCTTTTAAAAGATGTCTGTGTAGTATGTACTATGTAATGCTACAAGATATCGTTTAAAAAATTGTAGACTATCTGGAATGACCTTGCGAATCTAAATGTGGAGAGCTCCATTCTTTTTGCGATTGCAAAAAACAGAAAAAAATATTTCCCACATTTTTTTTATTACTGAAACTTTATGAATTTTATGAGTACATCGCATTTGCACTCTTAGTTTTGAATATTTCTCAATGATTTTTAAACCAGTGGAACGATTATTCTTTCTCGATTGAGGCGATTTCAAATTATTTATGAAATGATTTTTAGCAAATGCTACAGAAATTGTTTAGACAAAACGCAACGGAAATGCGCGGTATACACTTTAGCAAAGAGGTATTTTGAAAACGATTGCACGTAAAGGCATACTTCCAGCGTATGAAATATGTAGAAAAAGATAGAAAAATTTTTAGTGAAAGAATTATCTCTGTTGCTTTATTGCTGTAAAAATACGATTTATGTTTGTATATCGTTCTGTTGTTTTCCACTGCGTGTTTTGAGTTAGCCCAGGCATAACAGACATCTACCTCCAGAAGAATAAAGAAATCCTGAGTTTTGGCACATATTCCTTAGTACCCTAGTAGTAACCCTTTAAAAATCCCCGGCTGCAGGGTGCCGGCGTCATATCAAGGAGGCTTTGACAGTAGTTTAAAAATATATTTTGTTCAAATAAAGTACCTTTCCTGTTCGAACATGCAAAACACCATTAAGAAAGGTTATTCAGAATATAGAATTATGGCACCATGCAAAATTACAGAAACATCGAGTTACTTTTATAAAACCTTGTTTATTAGAAGAATTTGCAAAACTGGTTCATCTCATATGTTAATGTTTTTTCTCTTGAAATAATCTTTTGTAACCTATTAAATTAAGCCTATATGGAAAATAAAACTTAAAACCATAAAAGTGTATTATTTTTTAAGTAGGTAGTGTTAGCACAAAATTAATCAACACATTTTTTTGTGAACTGGTAGTTTTTTCTTGAATTTTCTTGAAGTTGTAGCTATAACTTTATGAGGAAAACACTGCATTATTTTTATGTTTTGATATTTTTGCCCTTAAGTCATAATAAATAGATGAACATGAAGTAGTTACTTTTAATGGCCTTGTTTTTGTCAGCAAATACACTTGCGTGCATAGAAATCGGCCCACTGTAAACGTTTGACTTTAACTATATTTTTTTTAGAAAGTATTCATCAGATCAAAAAAATATATACGCTGTTTGAAAGACAATTTAATATGCTTTAATATGAGTTAACATTTATTAAAATCTATGTCGGCTTCTTAGGCTTAACATAGTGAAATTAATACATAAACAAATTATTTTTTTTTATTTCGAAAAGAAGTATGGTTATTGACAATTATCTAACTTAACACTTAATTTTTAATAATGGGTATGACCCCCTCTTGTCCTAATAACATCTCTCATGCGATTAGGCATAGATCGAATCAAGTTTGCTATTGTTTCTTGTGGGATGTTAAGCCACTCTTCTTCTACTGCAACCATAAGCTCTGGGATCGAAGTTGGGGTACGAAGTCTAGCTCGAATTCTTCGTTTTAGTTCATCCATAAATGTTCGATCGGGTTTAGGTAGGGACTGCGTGCTGGCCACTCCATAACCCGAAAACCGACTTCTGTAATGTAATCTTGTACAATTCTTGCAGTGTGCGGCCTCGCTTTATCATGCATAAAAAGAAATTCGTCTCCAATGTAGTCGACGTAAGGTACCACATGAACTGCTAAAATCTCCTCGATGTACCTAGCACCCGTTAAACCTCCTCTCCCGTGACCACGGTCTCCCCTACGGATGAAAGCAGGGTCGGTTCGTGCTCCCATAGAAATTGCACCCCAGATCATGCAGGAACCACCTCCATAAGCAATCCGCTCTTCAATGCAGCATTCTGCAAATCGCTCTCTTGGTCTCCGGTACACTTTTCTTTTTCGGTCGCTACCATAGAGGCATATCCTGGTCTCATCTGAGAACAGAACAGACCCCCACTGTTGCACTGTCCAATTCAGATGATCCCGTGCAAAACGCAGGCGTGCTTGACGATGAGCTGGGGTAAGTTTTGGACCAATCGCAGGCGTTTTAGGGGTCAGGTTACTTTCTTGCAGTCTTCGTCTTACGGTCCACTGACTAATAGCCACTGCTCGTATTTCACGGAGCTGTTGTTGCACTTGAACCGCATTAAGGTGACGATTTCTTAATGTTGTTGACACAATAAAGTGGTCATCACGAGCCGTTGTAAATCGCTTTCTGCCTGTTCCCGGTCGCCTATGAAAGGATCCAGTCTCCTCATAACGTTGGCACACTCTTCGAACCGCTGCGCGTGTCATATCCAGTTGTCGAGCAACAGCTCGCTGGCTATTCCCATTGTCGATTAAGGCAATTACTTGGGCCGCTTTTTCCGGTGTAGTATGCATTACACTAACACACTTGAAAACTAATCAAATTACAAAAAACAAATAATGTGCAAATTCAATTGCAAAGGCAATAATTTCTATCTTTCACAAGTTTGTTATTCTCCTTATAACCACCACATAAATACGTTTCATTTGTTTACCGGTTGTTACGCATATAAACGATAAGCACTCTTGATAAATTTTAACGCATATTAAATCAAATTGAATTGTCTTTCAAACAGCGTATATTTTGTTTTGATCTGATGAATACTTAAAAAAAATATAGTTAAAGTCAAAAGTGTACAGCGGGCCGATTTCTATGCACGCAAGTGTACATATATTAATCTTTAAATTTCGGTGTTTTTAGTGATTACAAATGACTTATTACGTGTTAATAATAAATATACATATAAAAACAACAGCGACAATAAAAATGGAAAAAGTAGGTTCGATTTCGAAATCCGGAAAGGAGTTCGGCAAGGAGATCCTTTATCGCCGATCTTATTTAATGCAACGTTACAACAAGTATTTAGAAAATTGAAAGGGAAAAAATTAACGTAAACGGCAAATGGAAGAACAACCTGAGATTCGCAGACGATGTAGTGATATTTACCACAAGCAGGAATGCGATAGAAAAGTTGTTAGACCATCTAGAGATAGAAAGGAAAAAAGTGGGATTACAAAACAATTATTCCAAAACAAACAAATTAACAAACAGCACAAAAGCAGCAGTAACAATAAATGGTAAAAAATTTGAATATGCAAGCGAAGCATATCATTTAGAAATGCAGAGGAGAAAGAAATCCTACACAGCATAAGTAAAGCCTGGAAGAAATTCTGGCTACTCAAGTATGTTTTCCAAGGAAGTTTATCAGTGACTATTTCCCGCATCTCTTATTTTCCAATAAAATGCCATGATTTTTAAAATTCAAGAAATCACCTGTTTTTACAGTGGCAGAAAATCAAAATATTTGCTTGGGATCTTATCAGTTCCTTTTACCACTTTTAACTATGGTTACCATTAAATATGTTGTTTTAATCAGGTGGTATTTCAAAAACGTCATTTAAACTGTCATTGTACATTAGTATAAATGTCAAAATGAACCGATATTTGGGAAATAGTCCACAAAATGTATTTTCGCCTCATGATTTTGCTCATACGAATATATTTGGTGGTCGTGACCCCTATGAGGGCATTCTTACCTAATTCAAGGGGTTAGGCTAGCCACCTACCCCGGCTGCGGCTTAAGATGACTTATAAAACCGCACTCAATGTGTGGAAATAACAGGCTCTCAGCCTAAATTAAGAGGAAGAAGAAGAAGATTTTGCTCGGAAATATTTTACTCAAGATTGTTATTTTTTGGCAATGCCTCTCGATAAACTAAAGATAGACAAGATCAACCACGAATGGTTTCCAGCATTAGCGAGAAGAAGAAGACCTAAAACCAGATGGGAGGATAATATTAAGAAAATGCCAGGAACACAATGGATGAAGAGAGCACAGGACAAACCGAGATGGAAAAAATGGAGGAGGCCTTTGCCCAAACACGGGATGAATAAGGGCCATTATTATTATTTATATTAGTCTTGAAATTTCTGATTTTTAGCGATTACAAATGACATTATTTACGTATAACCAATCAGCGTATATAATTATGAGTAGGTATAAAACATACAAATGATTTGCAAGCACAGTATATTCGTATCGCGGTGCAAATCGGTGATCGGCAAAACGTGTCGGGCGTGAAACTCAAAACACACAGCGGAAAATAAATCGCATTTTTTTACAACAATAAAGTAATAGAGATAATTCTTTAATTAAGAATTTCTCCATTCTTTTGTACACATTTCATACGCTGGAAGTATGCCTTTATGTTTCGGTAAGCTATGTTTAAAGAATTTCTGTAGCATTTGTTAAATATTGTTTTGTGTTTAATTTGACATTATCGGAATCCAGAAAGAATAAGTTTTCCACTGGTTTAAAAATTATTGAGAAATTTAAAAAAGAATGGAGCCCTCCACATTTAGATCCGCAAGGTCATTCCAGATAGTGTACATTTTTTTAACTATATATTAGAGTGCACACCTTTTGGTCTAATTTATGGTGCCTGATTCCTGAATTCCGAGCCAAGGCGAAAAAAAAAGGTTGAGGAGCGTTTCCTTTGACTCGTGTAAAATTTACCGCCAGTCGACGGAAAACCCGAGCTGCGTCAACGCGCCTCGAGCTACCCCCTTCCCACGGAGCGAAGCTCGCCAAAGCAGATAGAAGCTCGCCGAACCTCGAGCCGTGGGAAGGCAGCTTAACTGCAAAGTTTCTGCACAAGAAACATGCGGTCAATAACTTACCTACCTCAATTAATAAGGTACCTTGGTGACCAGATGTAAACGAAGTGAGGCCCCGGGTGGTATAGCTTGAACAAGCGTCCACGTACGATCAGTAGAGTTAAGCAATGCTCTTTCTGGTCAGAACTTGGATTCGAATTCCACGGCTGTTTCTCTCGGCGCCTTGTGGTATGGCTGCCACGGAAATATATGGTCCCGCATGTCATAATAACATCATGACAGTCGTTAGTGGGGTTGGAAGTCCCTATAAAATGTACCTCGACGTCTATAATTGGCCTAACGGCTGTTGGCTGAGTACCAAAATAAATAAAATAAATAAAATGTTTTATCAGTACCTATGCAGTTTTTGTTGGTTTGCCTATCAAAGAAATGTTTTTTGTGTTTTGTGCCTTTAAATTAAAATATTATTCCATTATTTTTAGAGTAAAATTATTGTTCAGTTTAGCTAGTTCTATTACGGATTAAAATATTTGCACTCATTTCCATAACACCGTGTATAATGAGTTAACAACTCCATTCACATGCAAAGTTTAATTCATATCGTTTTAACGTAGTATTTTCTTAAATGTTTGTTTTTTATTGATGCAAAAATTGGGCTTAATTCGTTTGAGATATTAATATTATTAACATAAATTCCAAGCGTAGTAATGCGATTTGTGAAAATAAGAGGGTGTAATATTAGCTATTTATTGAGTGTCAAATTGTATCGCCGGAGTGCAAAGTGTTCAGTATAGCTAAATAGAGAACCACTGTTAATATAAACCATCCACTTTTATTTATTATTATTCTCAGAATCTGACAGCATCAAAATATAAATTATAATATTGAGAATTATATTTGTTTTTATTCAACAACCAAAATCAATTTCTCGTGTACCTACGAATATTTTACTGCTGTCAAATTATTTGTTAGATTAATCGTCAAAATTCCAAGTTGTTTCAAACATCAAATTTTTGTAAAAAGAAATGATCGTAGGGAAAATGTTCATAACTCACTTGGAAAATGTTTTTCCTCTGTTCGTGTTATAGAACAACTGTGAGAGAGGAAGCACGTTCTATTTCTCGCAATTGCTAAGAAAATAACTATTACAGTAACATTTATAAACGTATCTATGTCAATGTCGTTTTCAAAACTTAATCGTAGCTAATTAGATTTCATAGTCTTTCTTGTGTCATATTTACATAATCTTATATATTATTTTATATTTATTAACTTGAAAAAAATCAGGTTTGGTGGTTCAGTGGTTAAAATATTCTGACTACTGATCTAAGGATCGTAAGTTCGATTTTCAGTCCCGATAAGGTTTTTAAAAACAAAAAAACTGCGTATGAAGCCTCTACAGAATGCCGTCCCAGTGAGCATTTTATTCCTAACACGGAAATTTTTCGTTGGCGACGTCGCTGTTAAGTCACTGTTCCTTTATTCAGTGTCAAATTGCACACAAAATATTTAGTGACGTCACAAACCCGCTCGCAATTTTACACTAAAAAGGAATTGTGTGTTCTATTACACAGTGTAGGAATTGCATCCACACACAAGGCATTTTTACACAAAGTAAACTGATTCGTCACGTGAAGTAGGTATTGTGTTTAAAAGATGTAGGCAATGTGTCTGTGCCTTCCAATGACACAAATACGTAACTTTGGAATGTGTAGTGTGACACATTGTAGGCACTGTGTTCTTAAAGTTACATAGTGAATAGGCTTTGGACACAAAATAGTAACCTTCTCTAAGATTGTACTAAAAAGTCACATGCCAGCTATGTGTAACACTACAAAGGAATAATAACCACATTTTTTCTATATGTACGCAAGGCGTGTATATCCGCCGTACGTGTGTGTGCTTCGTTATTAAAATGGATAAAGTTAAAATGTCGTTGTCTTCTGATAATAAACGTTTTCGACATTTTAGAACAACTTCGTCATACTACAGGAAGGTAAAACGTTTAAGTGTCAATTATATTTCACGTTCGCCTATAGCCAAGTCGGCGATTAATGATCTACAGACAAATACATCATACACTACTTCCTCCGAAATATTGAAGAATCAGGAGGTATCAAGACGTTTACTTAATTCACTTGTTTGTTTACAAGTAAAAGTGTCGAATCAATCAGAAGAAGCAGAAGAATCGACCCAATCGGATGTAAAGTTATGTTCTAGTACCTCGAGTAGTGCTGGTGTAATTGTGTGCCAACCTTTGTGTGCAAATGAACAAAGTAATACATTTAGTTGGCAAGAAGATAAAAATAAATTTGAGGCTGAATTTAGTGAGTATTTCTCAGATGAATCAGACACATCAGAAAATGAAAGCAGCACTTCTAGACAAGTTTCGTTCCTGGAAGAGTTTAGAAATTGGATTCTTACATTCAAAATTCCTAATCGTGCCGTTAAAGCTTTACTCTCTATACTTAAATCTCAAAAAAAAATTCAAGTATTTACCTGATGATTGCAGAACTATCTTTAAAACCCCTAAATCAGTCAACATTGTCCCTATGGGTGTTGGGCATTATTGGCATAATGGACTTAATCGGTGCTTAATGGATTTGTTTTCAAATTTGGAGGAACCGACATCAATCTCCCGTATGATAAATATTGACGGCTTACCGCTACACAAGAGCAATAAAACTGAAGTTTGGCCTATTCTATTTATGATTTCCGAGTTTCCCGAAAAAAGGGGTCTCAGTAATTGGGGTATATTCAGGAGAAAAAAGGCAAGAGCTGCGGACCTATTAACACCATTTGTGAAAGAAACCAATGAAATTATCAAAAACGGCATAAATATTAATGGTCATCTTTTAAATGTTAGAATTAAATGTTTCATCTGCGACACGCCAGCCAGGACCTACATTAAAGGTGTGTATATTAATAGTTATAATTATTATTTGTATGTCTATGCATGCTTTTAGCTTACTAATTAATTTGTTTTTATTTATTTCTCTTTTTAGGTACAACAGGATTTAATGGTTATAGTAGCTTAATATGAATCGGTGAACAGATAAAATCAACGAAGTAATTTTCCATCGCCAAGCAGGCAGCAAACAAATTACAAACACATCTGTTCACCAGTAGAGCGCCCCAATCCTACACGAATTTTAAAAGAAAACCGTTACAAAAATAAAACAATAAATCGCGGCATGCCAGCTCAAAGGAGTACCAATTTCCAAATGCAAACCTCTGCACAACAAAGACAATAAAGGGCCAACAGTTTGCCAGTCATAAAAAAATTGCAAGCAAATTTTTTTATTTAGCGTATGGCTTGTTTGGCCGGGAGTCCCGGGTCTGTGACCCGGGATGTTCGGCCGCCGACTATATGATATATATGTATATCATGTGTATATTGTATGTAGCATGTGTTGTGTGTGGTCAGGTTACTCTTTCCCATAGACCAGTCTTCCGGGAAGAGCGCCGTTAATTCTATCCCAACGGCGAATGGTGACCGAGCCCGATACCGATCCAATGGACTGCGGAAAATTTCCGTCTATCCATGGCTTCGAACCGAGGACTTGCTTAGTGCAAGCCTGATGCTCTACCACTGCGCCACGCGGTTGTCTGCAAGCAAATAACCCACACCAATAAAACACCCGAGAGCCGACAAACGGAGCCGCTGAAAGCAGCTCCGAGCGCGCGGCAAAATTGAAATCCAAGTAGAATTAATAAAACGCTTCTAAATCATAGTGCGCCCAATCAAAACCTCGCATGAGGATACCTGCCGATAAAAAAAATTAGCCGCCACCCGATAAAATTAACCCCAAGTTTCCAGCACCCATACAGGTCGAATAAAACGAATTTTTCCATCAGCCAGCTACAGCATCGCGACCCACCGAGCGGGCAAATTTCTCCGGACAGAACAAGAGAAATTCGACACCAGCGGAGGCTTAACACAAACGCATTTTTGTAACGGAGAAATCAGGGCAACGACCGAATACAGCAAGCGAGGGTGCAAATATTACAAATTAAATTATAATTAGCGGAAGGAAGCATCCCAGAAAAGCGTAAATAGTATCAAAATTCATATAAAATTAGCGCGCAACCAAACGAAGCAAAAAGAACTTTTTCACATACACAATAAAAGTAATGCTTAAGTAAGTTTATACGCAGAACGCGAAATTTAAAATTCCAATTTCAATTAATCTTCAACAAAACCTAGCAAATTGGGTGTCGTTAGAATCAACATTTCGACGACTATTTATTAGGACACAAATCGAAGCACTAATAGGTCACGCCGAGGAAATAAGCAGTCATCTCTTCTCCTCGGACCAATGAGAGCCCAGGAAGCTGAAAACAAAGACCGGGGCTGCTTTAAATAGAGCGACCCAGGCTAGAAGGAAATCACTCAACCCAGGAGAGTCAACCAGAAGCATCCGGCCTTCCAGGACTCAACTCCAGCCTTAGAAGCTCTCTCCAGGACCACCAGCAGCCTCCAGCCTCCCAGGACCTCCAGCCGCCTCCCCCTCTGGACTCTGCCGTTCACCGAGCTGCCGCTGTTGGACTTGGAGCCTATCGCCCTTGCTGGATTCCAAGCCCATCACCTTTGTGGACTTAGAGCCAAGCCACTTCATTGGACTCTGCTGTCCGCCGTCTTCGTGGGACTTGGAATTCGAGCCACTTCCGCCAGCCGCCGCCGCTGCTCTCAGCCTGCCGCCTCATCACCCGCTCGCCAGCCCAGAACCAGTGGAGGTCTCGTCTTGCGCCCGCCGCCTGACAACGAACCTTGTGTTCCAGGAAGCGCCGCATCGAGGAATTATTCGGCCCATCGCCCAAGACGCCCCCGGCCTCCCCCTTGGCCCAGATCGCCCGCGCCCGGATCCAGGAGCTACACCGGCCCCATCCGTACTGGGAGGGACGCCTGCCATCAGGGAGTCCCCGAACGCCAACAAGGGCGCCTACCCCGAATTTCGTCGGCTTCACGGACGAGAGCGATCCGGAGCTCGGCACCCCCCAGAGAAGCCCTTTGGTACAACATCTTCGGGACGCACCTTTTGCCCGGCTGCGCCGCCCGCCGACCCCTCAGGCTTCCCGTCCACGGATCCTCAACTGGGACCTCAAGGTGCGACTGACGGACGCCGAGGAGGACGAGCTCGAAGCCCTGTGGCAGGCCACCTACCCAGATAGCAGCCCACGTCGCGGCCCCCGCTGGCGACGGACCACCCGTCCTCGGACTCCTCTAGCGGAAGCCCGACCCCGCACCCCGACCACGCCCCGCTCCAGCCGACGTCCCCGGGAGGGCTACTCGCGCCGCCGACGCCCCAGGAGAACCTCGCAGCCCCGCTGGCAACGGACCTCTCGTCCCCGGACTCCCATAGCGAAGCCCGAACCGTACCCCGCACCGCTCCCCGGAAGGGACGGATCCCGTCCAGGCCACGTTCCCCACCTCCGACAACCGAAAAAGGCCGCCCCATCACCTCCCGCGCCTCTAGCGCCCAAGACTAGCGGATTTTTGTTTTTCGTGTTTTCGTAATTGTTTTTTTCCTTTTGTATATATAATATTAAGTTTTCATGTGTATCTGGTTGCCAATAGGAATAAAAGTATTAAAACAAACAGTTTACTCCAATCGATTTAGCTGCATCAACAAGGGTAACACCTACACCCCTCCTTCCGTTGACGCCATTGTAGGATCTACCGACTGAGCAAAGAACTGAGCTTTGTTAAGCTGCAGTAAATGTTTCACAGTTGGTGAATATTTTAATGAAAAGCATCGTATGAGTTTTCCAAATATTGATTGCAATTTACGAACTGATTCAAGTTTTCGTCAAGAAGTAGATTCTGATCACCATAAAGAAACTACAGTGTTAACACAGCTTCCCCTAGATTTAGTCGAGGATTTCCCCGTTTCAGATTCCTTACATTTATTGGATCTGGGATTAATGAAGCGTTTACTTAGTGCTTGGGTATTAGGTAATTACAATTATAAAACAAAACTGTCGGCTTTTTTAATACAAAAAATGTCCAATTTGCTGATAAGGGCTGACAAAAGAAGACCATCTGAAATTCACAGATCAATTCGATCCATAGATGTTTTAAAATTTTGGAAAGGACTTGAGTTTAGAACCATTTTACTTTATGTTTGGCCCAGTTATTTTAAAAGATATTTTGCCCGAAGACGTTTATACGCACTTCCTACTGTTATCATGTGCCACTATAATATGCTCTTGCAAAGAGTATTTGTGTTGGACCAACGTTGCACATCAATTATTTCGCGATTTTGTAAATGGCTTTAGCCGTATATATGGCAAAGATACCATAAGTAGTAACGTTCATAATTTATGTCACGTTGTTAATAACGTGAATAAATTTGGCTCTTTGACATTTTTCAGCGCGTACCCTTTCGAAAACTATTTATACCAAATTAAAAGACTTGTACGTGGTGGCAAACTACCGTTATCTCAAATAGCTAAAAGAATTACTGAAATATCTTTATTAAACACAAAAACTGATCGTACAAAAGATCCAAAAATTATATATCCTCATACTTCGGGTAGTAAAAGGACTTCGGAAGGTTATTACAAAAAAATTCAATTGTCAGATGGTTTTCTTTTATCAAGCGCAGATAAAGATAGGTGGTTTTTAATTAAGTTGTTTCTATGAATTATGTTAAATATGTAGACGGAATTTTTTTTATCAATGGCTGTAGCCTAAAGAAGACCAATAACTTTTTTAGCAAGCCTTTTCTTTCTTCTCGATTAAGTATATTCGTTTCAAACGAGAATGAAAGAAATGAGTCAAATTTATATAAAATTGAAGCCGTCAAGTGTAAGCTTTTTGCACTTGAATATTCGGAAAATCAGACAGTATTTACACCTTTACTACATACACTGAAAAAAAAATTGTAGGTTTATTTATTTATACGTGCTATTAATAATAAGCCAAAATAAAACTGAGAATTTGCAAATATTTTTTATTGTAATTATTTTAAAAACTTCGATGGGTGGAATGTACAAAAACTGTTGTTAAGCTTAATTAATTTAAAGATAATTAATACAAATTAGTTTTAAGAACAATTTAGCATTGTACTTTAACACACTTTATGAAAATAAAAAAAATTAAACCTACATATTCTAGTCTTTAAATAACACGCGAAAACAAACTGATATAACGAAATTTCCTTTGTCCAACTATACAGACATATTTTCTACATTTTCTTATTCTATCTCCGAATCCTTAGACGAGGTTTCAGTGGCCTGCTTACCATCAGTTTCCGGGCTAAGATTATTTTTGGAATTTTTAGACAGTAGTTCATCCTGCGCGATTTCTTCATTCATATTTACTTCACTAACTTTTTTAGTGTTGCCTGCACCTGTTTTATTATCTTTGGTTTTTCTAAAAAAAAATATTTTTGTTGAGTTGCCATATATCGATAACATGCTCTGTTTTAAACTTTTTTTAATATACCTTTTCTCTTTAATACGTTTTAATCAGTATGCATACCTTTTGCGAGTTAGCCTTTGATGTGTATGTTTCAAAACTTTGTCGCGAATGAAACTCTCATTTTTAGTTTTAGTGTGTCTTGAATCTGCCTGTGACAGAACAGATTATATTTTCAAATTTCTGAAAACTCTGCTTCAGATTTTCATGATATCTGGAAGCCCCAGTCCAAGTAAAATTTGTGAGGAGCTCAGGAGTAAACAGAAAGTCAAATATTGGATAGATAATCTTATCTGCCTGTTCATTTTGACCCGTTCCTCTAAACTTACACAATTCTTTTATCTAAAAAAAAATATGAATTTGCTAATAACAGAACAGAATTAGAAACTAGAAACAATAATGTATTACCAATATTTTTTTAAAATAAGCATCTCTAGACAATTTTAGTTCCAATTCAGTGACTTCATCTGGATCGGCAATTGGAAAATTAAATCCCATAAAACTTTCCTCTTCAACTATGTCTTTATAAGCCGATGATGTATCTGGAAGAACTGCTTTATGGTCTGGCGAAGATAAAATTTTCAGAATATGATCCATTTTTAGGCCGTTTTGAGAAATCCTTAAATCAAGCTCCTTGAAGTGTTTTTTAAAAATGGTCGTCTCCATTTCTCGCCATTTCTTTTCTATGGCCTGTTCCACAGCGTGATTTATGAGCTGATAAACATCAAGTCCTACTTCCTGCTCGTCATTATTTGTTGTTTGTGTCACAACTTTACTATTATTTTCAGAAGCGTCTTGGAACTGATGGTGGCTCACATCTTCTATAATAACAATTTCATTGGTTGATGGTGATTCTAATATATTTGTGTTTGCTGTTGGCGTTACAACACTCAGAAATAAATCGTCATAAGTTCCTGGTGATGTGATTATTGATGTCGGCTGGGATGAAGTAGATTTTTTTTTCAACTTTTCTGTCGTCTCTCTTTTTGCCACAAATCTTAAAATAGAAAACAAGTATACGTAACATTTTACTGCACAGAAAAAAATGTTAGTATTACCAATACTGCTTATAAGAGATAACTAAATGCATTTATACTTTGATTAAATTTGTTTATTATATATACGTTTTGATTTATGAACCTCTAAACCCTTAAGTAAATGCATTTAGCAGTCAATTTTTTACAGTGTACATGTATGTACATACATACTCTTGTTCTGCCTCCGTATCTGTAAACTCCACAAAACTTTGTTCTAATTGAAGGCCATTTTCAAACGTTTTTATGTGTCTCAATTTAACATTACATTCTTGCAAGATCCAGTCACTTTCCGGGGATGAATTGGGGTCTGACCTAAGCTTTTCCACTTGCCAGCGCACCAAATGCTTGGGCCAAAATAATTTATCATTTCCAGACACCCACTTTTCTGGGCTACAACAAACACTAAACGCTTTTTTTCTAAAGCCGACACTAGTGTAAAAGACATTTTTAATTAACACTAAATTTAATAAAATAACCAAACAAAAACAAACAAAACCTTCGCTGTTCTACTCAAACTGGTGGTACTTAACTGCCAGCCGGAATAGTGTCAACATAAAATAGGCGCGTCAGGACGTGTCGCAAAATAGGTACATTTCGGGAAGTGCGTTGATGATTAATTCTACCGTTTATGCAACACACTGAAATACGGAATAGCGTTACATAATTCCCTGTTTGTGTCGCCAAAGAAAAATGTGGGAATTGTGTGCTACAAAGAAGGAAATGTGTTACACAATGCCCAAGTTTTAACTTTTTACACATTTAAGGTATACATAGGGAATTTTGTGTGTTGCCGCCATATTTTCTTTTTTACTTTTTTCCCAGTTTTTTGATACAAACTTTAAATTTTAACTGATGCAAAATAAGACAAAAACATGATTATTCCTTAACAAATATGATATAAATATAACTTATTATACGACTTATTAGTTAAAAATTGGAAAATATTAAATTTTATTGTTTTTACCCGAATTTTTGAAAAATACCTTCGTTATACAGCTTTTCTTTTTAAGGCCCGTGCTACCAATTGTTAGTATAACAAAAAAGTACACGAAAAATCTTTCGTCGCAAGAGAAAAGAACTTTTGCTTGCTGGAAATATGCATGTCAATATTTACACGTAGTACCTATTATTTGGCGTCTACCTATAGTGTAGTGTCTAACGCCATCCTTATTAATCAGTTAGGTGTACGGAGTTGGCACAGGATGGGAAGTGTTTAATAAATTTGAATACACATTATAATCTTAAGGAAACAAGTATAAAAAAATATATATTTATGCCTACAATGTGTAAAGCAATTCACATCTTCCCTTTTGAACTAATAGTGCGATTTGTGACATACATAATTACTGATCTGAGGCAGAAGTTAATACGTAATGGTGTCGACAATGTGGCGCTAAAAATTTGGTAAAGGAAGGCACAACTATCGAAACAATTCCTTAATTTTTCCCTAAATGTTTCGTGTCACGGTGCTTCACTTTCTACGTATAGCAGACACAAAAAGGTTACATTTTCGACACATGCATGTGTAGCTTGACACATAGATCTGAAACAATTACCTGATTACTCCTTGAATGAGTCAAAATTTTGCTGACTGGGGTCTTTCACAAGAGATGTAAAACCGTTAGTCTATGTTATCACGATGTATAGAATGCAAAAGATTCTTTGCTGGGGTTGAAGCACCTTAGTATCGGCAAAATTCTAGTAGGGCAAAACAACTTCTGGAAAAATAATCTGTCACTCTCAGCAACTGTGACAGGTGACGTTAAGTAAATGCGTAACGAAAGCAATCGATACGTTTGGAAATGTGTTAATTAAGCTATTTTCAAACAAGCATTTAAAAACAACCAACTGCAGATGCGGTAAATTTTAGATAAGTCGGTAAAATCTCATTTAGTAAGTGGAAATTGTAAAAATTGCAAATAAATTGCTTGCGAAGAAGAAATCAAAATGCTTGCAATATCTTTGTCTTCTTCACGTGTCGATTGGATTTACAAGGGTTTGAACACTTTTGGGAGATGATTTACAGATAATAACTAGTCATATTTTATTACATAATAATAATTTGTCATATATTGCGAATAAATGAATATATTCCAGCTATCAACGATACGATGGGAAAAGCACAACAACGCACTTATTCTAGAAAAGAATGTATTATTCCAGGAAAATCGGATAATAAGATAAAATAAACACGCATTGTATAATGCTTCTATTAAAAAAAACGCATAAGGGAGCAGCTTAAAAACACTATTCAGCGACTACAGCAACGGATGAACGTATTACAAAAGAAACTAAAAAAATAAGTACAACACGAAAAAGAAACAGAAAAACCAACTGCCCAGCAACAAGTGTATGAAACAGATGAAGAAGATTTGGCTACGGAAGTGGTTTGGATTACAGTTGGAAAAATACAAAGATAAATAAATTCTCCCCAGAACAATAGGTGAAGAGTGGCCAAAACTAACAGGTGAAAGAAAAAATTGAACCAATCCACAACCAATAATAAAAAGTAACCCAAACGATGATAACAATTTAAACACGCTACCAACGGAAAGCAATATTGTCTTTAAACCTAAGAAGCTAATTAACGAGCAAATGAAAATAATGGCGAGAAATGAAGAACAATACAGAAAAGTAGTTGGTAGCCTTACACAGAGAGAAAGCATATATCACATATATGAAGATAAACAAACAAAATCAATGAAGGTGATGGTTAAAGGACTTACACCAAGCATGGAGCCACGTGACAAAATAAAGGTACTGAGTATGAGGAAACTTAAAATACGCTCTGCATTAAATATAATAAAGAAAGAAGAAAAGAAACCAGTCAAACAATCACTCTCACTGTTTATGTTCACATTTGACCATACTGAGGACATCAGAAATAAAAACTATCCAAAACGTAGTAATAAAAACTCAACCGATAAAGAAACCGACCTTGGTGCCACAATGCAAACACTGTCAGTTGCATGGAAACACACACATAAACTCTGTACGAGAACCAAGCTGCGTCAAGTGTGCAAGAAAACATCTAACTAGAGAATGTGCTAAAACAACTAATGAAAAATTAAAATGTGCTAACTGTAGACGTTGTAAAGCATCGAAAGCATTTCAGAAATGTAGATATAAGATAAATGAGTACAAACAAAAATAAAACACTACAAAAACAATGTGCAGTCTGTAGTGAACGAAAAACATATGCACAAAGCATAACAAACCGACAACAAACGAAAAAAAACCATAAACGAAGAAACGACCAACCGACATTGTCGCTGATGGCTAAAATGGAGACCACACAATGTTTTCAGCTCTGAAAATGGAGTTGAGCCATTTGTATGTTACACTGTTGAACAAAAATGCCTGGAGACTGAATTAGGATTCCGTTGCTTTGAGCTGGTTCTATCCCTAATTTTAAGCGCATAAATGAGACTGCATTTATGCTTTAAGCCAGCTTAGTCAATGGCACTTAAAGGGACGACAGTAAACTACCCCTGAGACGCAGCCTCACGTCTCGACAGTATTATGGCTTGGTATAGGGGTAGTAAATGAATCAAACATTAAATGCAGATTGATTTTATTATGAAAATAAACGTGTATTTATACAAAACAAGAATGCTTAACTAAGTAACAAATATCAAAGTTCAAATGTACAGTTTACTGGGCCAAAGCGTATACAATTATAAAATAACAACATAGCAATTTAGCAATTTTATTTCCTGCTGGAGCGAAGGTCGCCCGTTAAACCTGCCGCTGTAGGTCGGTTTTGTGCATGAGGTGCAGATCTGCAGTTTTCCTGGTTTTTAACTCGTCTGATTGCGAAATAACACTGGCTTTTAAATCATGAATAATGTTCCGTAAATTTGGACTAAAATTTATATATAATCTAATTTAAACATATTAAATTTAGCAATTATGAGGCAAAGACTGGTGATTGCGGCATTAAAAATTGCTTGCTATTAAATCGGAGTTGCATTAAAAGCGTGCGACTGGATTTCGTAAATTTTAGAAAATAAAATTTATGTGTGTTTAAATCAAGTTTAAACACTGTGATTCAGCCTAAGTCACCTCTACTCAGTGCCTGGTGTTTTAAACGCTGCGCATGACATCAAGCGGTTAAGTTATCTCATTTTGAATTTGAAAAAATTAGTTATGTAACCAAGGCCTAGCTGCCGCCCCCTAAACCCTGCACTCCAGCTTAAGACGCCGTGAATCCTATTTATCTTAAGTGTATGGTGTATAGATACAATTAACATACATTCAAGATTAATAAAGCTTGCAAAAATTAAATATAATATCTCCATATTTTTTTAAGTTACTATATGCTTTCTGCGGACTAGTCCATATATAAAATCGCAAATATGTTAAAGTAATATAGAAATAGATTGTCTATGGTTTAATGTGTATAAACGATGCTTCTTGAGATTTCTTTTGAAAATATTTTTTATTATTACAGGAGTGGGCAAATTTTGAAGTTTTTATAGAGAATTTTAATAACTATCTATAGGTAATATGAAAACAGGCTCCACCATCCTCGATCTCTTTATTCGAGAAAACTTTAATGGTGAAAACCAAAATTGGCTATAGTCTTTTGTTCTCGAGTTATAAACAAAAACAAAAGTTTGATGTTTTGACTTTTTGTTTTGTGGCGATATATCACTTATTTATGAAAATAGAGAAAGCGAATTTCGACATTCTTCAGGCACTTTTGTGGTGAGGATACAGGGGAGTACTCAATTTTTCAAAAAAAGTTTTGAAATTCGAAGTATACCATAAAGTTGTTTTTTTATATAGAACTCATAGTTATTGGCTGTTGCATCATGAAAAAGAGCATTCCTTTCCATTCTAGTGATATAACGAGGTGTATCTAAAAAAAAGTTCCGTTTATTACTATACCATTGATTTGTATACCTTCTGTACTGTCTTCTAACGCTGTTTTAAATAGTATCTCAGAGTAGATATTAAACAACAATGGGGAAAGAATGCACCCTTGCCTAATTCCACGTTTAATACTTATTTCTTCAGTGTTGCCTTCTGTTGTGCGGAACTGGGCTGTTTGTTTCCAGTATAAATTTTCAATGATCTGTATATCTTGCCTATCTAGATTTATTTGTTGAAGAATTTTTACAAATTTATTATGCCGAATTCGATCAAAGGCATAATAAAGGTATAATCAATGAATCCTACAAAAACATCCTTGTTAACATCTAAGCATCGTTCGGCTAGTATATTCAGGTTAAATCGCTTCAAGTATTCTATATCCATTTCTAAAGCCTAATTGCCTCGCTGACAAGATTAATTCACATTTGGTGTATATGCGGCAATGTGCAATTTTTAAGAATATTTTCAGGGTGTGACTTAATAGACTGTTTCTATAATCTTCACACTTTCTTGGATATGCTATTTTGGGGAGTGTAACAAATGTAGATGTTAGCTACTCTTGTGGAATATTTCCTTTCTTATAAATTGTGTTAAATAACGTTACCAACAAATCTACGTTTCCTTCGTGAATGAGTTTTATCAATTCTGTAGAAATTTCGTCTGGCCCTACTGCTTTATTATATTTGGATTTATTTATAGCATTTATAATCTCTTCCTTCGTTACTACTGGCGCCTCTTATTTGTTTGTTAAGTTTTTTAGTGCCGCTCTTTCATCGTCATATAATTCCTAAATATATTCCTTCCACCTGGTCTTCTATGGTTGTAATTATTTTTTCGTGTTTATCTGTAAGCAAGCCGTACTTCTTGTTTTTTCGTACATTGCATATTTATTTTATTGTTTTATGTAATTATGTTTATTGTATCATATACTTTTCCCGGCTCTTCAATTTCTTCCTGTTATCCATCTCTCCTTAGCTTCACGTATTTTTCTCGATATGCACTTGTTAATTTCTTTGTATCTGTTTTCATTTCTGTCCTTCACTTCTCTTCTTCTGTCCCTTAGCTCCAATATCTCTGCTGTCATCCATTCTTTCTTTCTTTTTTGCTGTAAATTGGTTTTTAATATTTTACTAGATGCGTTTCCGATTTTTTCTTTAATATGTTTATGTATTATTTGTGTCCTCTTTGCCAATCGTGTTTCCTGGTATTTATTTTAAGTCCTCGTTGATTCGCACACTTTTTTTTGCTAATAAGTGATATGATTTGCCTTGCTTCTGCTAATCAGCTGTGTGTTTTCTCTACACTTAACTTGCCATTTAAACTTGGGTAATAATTAAAATTTGTATTGAAGTAAATAGGAGATTAGGTAAACAATTGGTGATACAGAAAATTCAACTAAAAATTATGTACTACAGAACAAAGGCTTTATTCGTGAAGCATACTTTACAATAGCTTACCTAACAATTAGTGTGATTTCGCATTGGGTAAGTTTCTTCTTACATTTAAAGAAAGATTCCTTTTTATTTAAGATTTGTTTTTTCATCCTTTGCTGGCCGACCTGCAGGTCGACGCTTACTGCCTCTAGTTACACCTGGATTTCTTCTGGCGGCAGACGTCGGTTGAACTCTTATTGAAGCACCAGCTTGATTACGCAGACTAAAAGTACTACCGCACGTACTTAAAAATGTATCCCAACTGTTTCTTGTTTTTACTCTTTCGAGCCTGTTTAAACATCTGCGTAGAAGTACTTTAGATGTACCGAACTGTGCATGTTGGTCTCGTAGTGTACCAAGAAAACTTTCAAACTCATTATCTTCGGCACTTTTGTTTTCTAGAAGGACTGAGTTTGTTTCAGAATTCACAATTCATAATTTAAAACTAGTTCGTCACTCAAAGCTGGATGATTTGGGCAAGTCGACTTAGTTTCAACGAGTGGTGCATAAAAATCTTTATCCTTCGCGTTATCACCTAGTGCTAAAATTGCCATCTCATATCGGCGGCAGTTGCAGGCGGATCAAAATAAAAAAACACAGCAGCCTGATGCTTACACAAACTTCCGAGGTTTCCACTGGGACATGTACAATGTCCCACGTTCATGTCGATGTCATAAAATTGGAATTATGTTGTTTTTGGTCAAATAGGATGTTTTTTGCTGCAGATTATGAAGAAGAAGTTTTTTTGTAGGTACACGTCCATGAGCGAAATTTATCAAATTTTGGGCAGACACCACCAAAAGCATTGCCTCCGAGAATTTCTTTTATACCCCTTAGACCAGATATATAATCCGCCGATGTTTGATTTTTTGTTATGAAAACGCCGAGAGGCACTGCTCCAGCAGAGGTAACTGTCAGAACAAATGTTATGACATGATTTTCAGCGTCGCATGAAGATGTCCTTTGTATGCGGTAATTTGTGGGCTCTTCGCATTATTGATGTCACTATTACCACACTAAATGGATTGGCGTTGATGTGCAAGGAAATACCTAACCTTTCATATTCAGGCACCTTCTCTTTCAATTTCTAAAAAAAATAAAAGAAGTTCGGTGTGTAAGAAGTATGCGCACACCTACGTGTCTCATCAAATCGAGGAATTTTTACTTTTCTTAATTTGTTTATGTTACGCCATACTAATTATCCTTTGTATTGAAAATGATTGATAAATAAATAGAGAATTGTTCAAAGAATAAGATTTTGTAATTGGTTTTTATTAAACTGGTGTTATCGATACGAAAAATTCTTTATTTCCGAAAAAGGGTAGGTTTACGAATACTTTTTACGCTCACTGTACCTCCAAAGATCCAATGCCAGTACGTGACCCGAAGTTAATTTTTCTCCATTCAGTGTACCATTACTTTACCGTTCTGTATTTTGGATTGACAGAAGCATTTGCGATACCATCTTCGTCCATTGCAATCGCTAATTTATTATTGTGAAAATTGCAAGCCTCCGTAATACCCATGCCATCATTAAAGTATTTTTCAAAAATATTTTTTCCCGCTGCTGATCATGTAAGTCAGTGATACAGCCTTAGTAACAAAACGTGTAAGTCGGTGATTATATTTGTTTGCTGCTTTTTCTTGACAACGGACCTTAATATTATTATTAAGTTCCTAGGATAATAAAATTGGCAAAGCAAGATACAGATTTAGACGTTTTGTTTATAAATTGCAAGTGTTTATGTGACATGTGACACTCACAGGTAACGCGACTCACGAAAACTAATCCTGGTGACAGGTGACAAACCGAACAATTTTTTCATAAATCTAGGAAAATTTCGATAAGCAGCGGGAAACATAAAATAAGATAACTCGGAATGTACCGCCTATTAACATTTTCGGCAGGCAACAAGCCGCGACTTCGTCTTGGCTTGTACTTGCCTACCGCAAATGTTAATAGGTCCTTACATTCCTTGTTACTTAAATAGCTATTTCCCGCTGCTGATCATGTAAGTCAGTGATACAGCCTTAGTAACAAAACGTGTAAGTCGGTGATTATATTTGTTTGCTGCTTTTTCTTGACAACGGAACTTAATAGTATTATTAAGTTCCTAGGATAATAAAATTAGCAAAGCAAGATGCAGATTTAGACGTTTTGTTTCTAAATTGCAAGTGTGACAGTCATAGGTAACACGACTCACGAAAATTAATTCTGGTGACAGGTGACAAACCAAACGATTTTTTCAAAAATCTAGAAAAATTTTGATAACTCGGAATGTATCGCCTATTAACATTTTCGGCAGGCAACAAGCCGCGACTTCGTCTTGGCTTGTACTTGCCTACCTCAAATGTTAATAGGTCCTTACATTCCTTGTGACTTAAATAGCTATTAAGTTCGTTAGTAGCAGGTAAATAGCTAAGCGCCCCTGCATGACTAGATATGATTGTTGTTAAGAATAATTACAGCTGGTAAATTCTAAAATTGTTTCATTTATTTTATAAATACCAATAAAATTGTGACTAAGTAGATTTACCCTTAATTTTTCATTTCTAGAACAACTCCATTTTGTCTGTACCTTTACTACAATAGAAACTGACGCCTGACAGTTAAGGTTTTTTGACGTTCTTCGGGTGGACTTTGATTTATTAAGGGACGTATGGTGGCAGCTGTACTCTCGCCTAAAATTTAAATTGATCACATTATGAATATAAGAAAACTGGGATCATCAGCATCTACACTACACAAACCAACGCTATTCAGTCAAACCGCCGAATCACCGTTAAAACGGTTTGCTGTTAAAATCCCGTTGATGCATTATAAACTCTAAACTCACCTATATCAACAACTGGTCAATAATCCTTGTCTTTGTATAGTTTGTGCAGAATTCACATTTAGCGGCGTTAACTCCGCACAGGTCCACGCTTTCCAACAACACAGAACGGACATGTGATGTTATGTATAAACTGAATTTTTTCTACAATCGTGTTAAAATGACAACTTTTTGCAGAGTTTCTAATATCAAAAGTGACTTTCGCAGCACTCTTAATATTAGCGCGCGATTTACGTCTTTTTACACGTTGCCAGTGGTGTTAATTAAAACACGCTTTGCCGTAAATTTGAATGACAACATAACCTAAAATGTCTAAAAAGTGTCATCGAACTAAGTTTTTATATTTCTGTTACGATCGTAAAAAAATAGGGTACGATACACGTGTATAAGTGCCATTAAAGCACTAGCGACGTTAAAAGCACTCCGCTTTGCGTCGTGCTCTTAAACTCGTCGCACGTGCTTTAAAGGCGTACTTATACACTAGTATCATAATATACTATTGACAGCCGACCGTTTGACAGCAGTTCAAACACAGTGATTTTACAATCACAATGAAGACATTACTATAAAGAAACATACCTGCATACTATCTTCTTTGACGCAGCCTTGGATCTACGTAATACCCAAGCAGTATTAGTTTCGGCACATTTTTCATTTGAATCAATGTCAGCCCAAACCACTGTGTTTTCATTTGATTGATGTACCAATTCATAACGAAAACTGGTCGGTAATTTTAAATCATTAGTCATATTGCCACGTGGACAGTAACCATTAACATAAAAGATAATTATTAACTGACACTGGCAGCACCACGCGAACAACAAAACAGAACTATGCGGGTGGAGACCTGCAATTAGCAATGCGTGGACAAACCTACCTGCAGTTAGCAACAACCAATGAGAGAGTGCTATTTATAGCCTATCGCTAATCAGTGGTAGATTCTGCCTAAATGCCACCAGGATACGTCTTGTTACGGTACTTTTGGAGCATCGCCTGTATTAGTAAACATTCGCCAGTTGAATTTTTATCCTTAAGTATTATTAGGTGGATTTTGATAATTTTGCATGCTTTAGATTAGGTCTGGTTAGCTGTATCCTAGTTTTAAAATATTTTCCTATAATTATTAAGCAGTTTCGTAAGCAACTCCCCTAGTAATTACGCTTATTTTACTAATTAAATTTATTCTGGTGTCATTTCTACAGATATTTAAGCCTAGTGGTTTGGCAATTTTACATGCATTCATTATAAACTATTTTCTGGCCTAAATTGTTGTTAGAACAAATTGTTTATCTCTTGCTGCAGTCATATCTTTCAGAAAGTTTTTCTTGGTCCACTTGCCCAAAAAATTTGTTATCTTGTGGCCTGTGAAGCTGGTGTCGAACTTTGCTTGCTTTTTCCAAGCAAAATTGCCGTGCTAGTTGGTCATCCCCTGCAGCTTAGTGCTTCGAAAAGCTCTAATTGTTGAGCTCATCTCCGAATAGTTTTATGTGAGGATCTGAAGTACTCATGCTTTGTTTCGGGCGTTCGTAATTGTTATATGTAGTTGCTTACCTACGTCCTGTCGCTTTTGAGGATTTCTGAGACCAAATTTAGCGCGTTCCCATGGCTTCATACCATCGCTAGCCATTTCCTGTTGGGATTAAGCATTCTCCGTTCGGCTGCAATTTGCTGGAATCCAGTCCGTCGACCTGGGCCCCTGAAACTGTCGAATTGCCTGTGGATTTCGCAACGCCTGAGGGCTACGTTAGGGAATACGTGACTGCATTTCACCCACCTGCAGGGCACTCACAGCCTTCATAGCTTGCACCGCCGTCAGCAGCTGCTGCCGTGACTTTCGATTCCCGGCCGCCTCCAGCTGCGCCAGACTACATGGAAGTT
Source organism: Agriotes lineatus (assembly GCA_940337035.1). Lineage (NCBI taxonomy): Eukaryota > Metazoa > Arthropoda > Insecta > Coleoptera > Elateridae > Agriotes > Agriotes lineatus. The sequence continues at coordinate 1,923,814 of OW679202.1, read as the reverse complement.
AACGGAAAGATTAGATTCCAACGTACCTTCCTACAGGCAAAGCGCTAACATAGGTATTACACATTGCGCCTGGTGTATTTTATAATACAATAGTAGAGCTTCGTATAGATAGAAATTAGGGCATGCTCGACGAATCGTACCCCTCGTGTACTTTGCTTTTTTGTAAGTGTTTTCGTTTAAGATATGAATGTTAGGGCTGCCGCAAAATTCGTGCGGTCACTTTTTGCAGTTTATTGATTAAAGTTAATTAAGCTTACGAAAGTTCTGTCGGCCTTGACTCCGCCGCTTTACAGTGCCCCCCCCCCCTACAAATTACAGATTAGATATCATAGGACTCCGAGCTTTGATAGCATCCTATTTGAATGTTGCTTTTCACTTACCTGGTAGCACCCTGTTTAAAGTTCTGTCGGCCTTGACTCCGCTGCTTTACAGTGACCCCCCCTACAAATTACAGATTAGATATCATAGGACTCCGAGCTTTGATGGAATCCTATTTGAATGTTGCTTTTCACTTACCTGGTAGCACGCGGTAGCTGTGATTAACAGCTTAGCTCATTAAACCCTCGGCCCCGGTATATATGTAAATGTAGATTTGTATTTACACTTTTCTATTTTGCACGCACGCCGCCATTTGCGGTTCAAAATTTTACAGCGTGAAGATAGCCGCTAGACGACGGTAGTGGTTGGTGAACCGGCCACGGAAGTCGTAGGTTCAAATTCAAGTCTCCGCGACCCGGTTATTTATTTTACGCCTGTATCAAATTTGTTAAAGAGCAGATACAAATCTTTGCTACATTATTCATGAATACCCTGATGCCTTTCTATTAATAGGGACCTCGGCGTATGGTGTGGCCACGCTAGACGTACGTTGCTTCCGACCGCTAGAAATTTTAACATAAATTAGAGCTAACAATCAAGGCTTAACGTTAGCCAGAATAAACTTGCATTGCTTTGTACCAGCGTAGTATTTGTTGAACCCTTTCTGCGACCTATAGTTGCATAATTTTTTTTTATGCTTCTGCGGAGCCCGAACATAATTGTTTTTTTTTAAGTGTATGTTTTGTCCGTCATATACCTGCTTAAACTTTCATATATTTATATTTATATTTGTACTTACATATTTAATCTTGCATGCTTGTGATATTGCACTATAGCACCCACCAAAATTAAAATAAAGCTGTGATATTTTATTGGTCGTTACTTTGATTTTGTTTGTTCTGCTGGAAAATTATCTCCACCTTGTGATGGTCCGACGCAAGGATTAAAACAACGTCAAGGACCTGGCGCCCTCTTTCTTTGTTCTCTTTCAGCGTAGCTGGAACCCCGACCCTTCTCGGCGAGTTAGCCCAATTAGGCCGATATTTACCAGCCGGTAAAATACCAAATAAAACTTTCGCCAACAGGAAGGCCAAAACATTTATCCTTACTCACAGTCTTGATACTTTGTATACTATTTCTATATCTTTCGCTGATAAAAATGTAGTCTATTTGATTCCGTTTTTGTGGTTTACCTGTCTTCTCAGGTTTCGTCCAGGTGTAAAGTCTTCTGGGGTGATGTTGGAACATAGTGTTGGTGGTTATATAACCATTTTCCTGACAGAAATTTATTAACCTTTCTCCTGTATCATTTTTAATTCCAAGTCCGAATTTGCCAACTGCAGTACCTTGTTCTCCTTTTTCCACTTTGGCATTGAAAGATACTAATATTTTGCAGGTTAAACTTACTTTTTAAATAATCTATTTCTTCGTAAATTTTTTCAAGTATTTGTTTCTCTTTTTTTGACCGTTGGGGCATACGCCTGTATTATGTTAATATCGATTGGATTGTTTTTATTTGTAAGAGCATGGTTCTATCTGAGTGCGGAACAAAGTTTACTACTAACTTTTCTATTCTTTCGTAACTATTACTTCTACATTACAGGTAGCGGGTAGACACGCCTCTGCCATCCCGGTGGAGGTTATATCTGCTTTAGGGAAGCGACCCTGCCTACGCCTTAGTTTCTTCTCTCTCCTCTCAACACTGGGGAAGAAACCAAGTCCTATACCTAGTATTATGCCCTCCCCCCTACACACTCCAAATTCGGCACCCTTCCCATACCGTCTGCCAACCAGCTTAGCCAGCTTGGAAGATTATGATGTTAAACCCCTCATCACCATGGCGAGTTTCAAGAAGATGGAAAGAGTACCCCAGGTGGGTAGAACATTAAATGTCTCACACCTTGAAGATGGTCTGCCTCGCGGATTCTGGGGGAGGCAAAAACTCGCTGTTACCGCCCGACACTAAGAAACAAAATAAACTAATAAAGCAAAAAAACATCAAAAAATTAGAAGTTATAACATATAATGCATGAACACTATTATCCGAAGAAAGGGTCGAAGAATTAAAAATGGAAATAGAAATAATTAAATTAGATATTGTCCGAATAAGCGAAGTAAGAAGGCGCGGCAAGAGCTTAATAAAACTAAAATCCGGAGACTACGTCTACCATGCAGGCGAAGAAGATAAATCCGAAGGAGGAATTGGCTTCCTTATTCACAAACGCCACACTGACAGTATTATATCCGTTAAAAAATCTCCATTAGAGTAGCCCATCTAACATTAAAACTAAATACAAGGTATACCATCAAGATCAAACAGGTATATGCGCCAACTACGACTCATACGGACGATGACGTATACATATTTTATGAGGACATATCGCTAGCCTTAAGCGACACACAAGCATATTTCATTATACTCTGCACGGATTTCAACGCCAAAATTGGCCTGAAATCAAACAACACTGAGACAGCTTTGCGCAAATTCGAATCGGAATGCAGAAATTCTCGAGGCGAAACAATGATGGGCTTCCTCTGGAAAACAACCTATATCAAACGAATAGTTTCTTCTATAAAAAACCAAATAGAAGATGGACATGGGAAAGCCCAGACGGTCAAAACTCGAAACGAGATCACTTACATAATCACAGATAAAAAGCAAATATTTAGAAACGTAACAGTGCTAAATAAATGTAGAACCAGGAAGTGACCATAAAATGGTAAAGGCTACCCTTCAGATAGAGCTTAACAAAGAAAGGTACAAACTAGTTAAGAAAGTAACCAAACGAACATGGAAACCCCCATTAGACCTTGAAAAAATTCTCAGAACACGTTACCAGACTATTAGAAGACAACCACTATCCCAAAGAAAATATTGATGATATAAACGACTCTATAATAGCGTCTTTTAGAAGAGGGAAGAAATTTTTTTTTCTGGTTTTTGGAATCTCAAAAGATGGAGACCTCCACATTTATTTCCGCAAGGTAATTCAAGATAGTGTACTTTTTTATAACTATATCTGCGAGTCCACATTCTATGAACGAATTATGGCCTCGCCCAAATATGCGCTTCCTGTGTATTTGAAGGTTTGCGATTTACGCATTTATGGGGGCTCGCGGTCTAAAAAGGTCAACATAGCGCACTTATTCTTTGCATATTTTTGACTTGTACAACATATATCCTGTTGGGTCCCATTTTTGCCAAGGATATAGCATGGGCTATGTACAAATTATTACTTTTATGTATTTCTCAGTTCAAACAAAAATGAACAACATTGTATTATTTTTTGAGGTACTTACCCTGTATATATTTGTTTGAAATTTTCTCGGCTTTATGCCAGGCAGATACATAATATGTATTCAAAATATCGTCTTCCTGCAACAAATATTTATTGAGCTATACCGCCAACAGACAGACAGACAGACACACAGACAGACAGACGGAATTGAGAAAAGCTGTTTTTCGTCATCTAGGGACCCTGAAACGTGAAGATCTGAAGAAATTTCGGAAGGTGATTTTTACGTGATTACAATACTTCCTTCGTTTTTCAGACGAGGGAAGTAAAAATCAAAAATACGTAAAACATAATTCAAGAACACTATTGTTCCATTTAAATAAACATAGTTTTCAATAGTTTTAGTACGTTTGGTGCTATAATTTGGTCATGAGGAACTTTTAGAGTCTAGTGGATTTTTTTGCATTTGTTGTTCGATTGTTAATGATTTTGCGTAAGTCATGGTCTACTTCAGGTAAATATTTCTTTTTAATTAAAACATATTAAATTTAAGACTTTTAGTTTAAACATGCTATCATAAAGCATTTTTACCGCTGATTTCAAATATCGAAAAATAGAGCGGGGTTATCTATTAAGAAATTAAAGTCGTGTATCACTACGTAAAAATAGTAGGCCATAGTTTAAATTGATTTACGTCAATTTATGGGTTGTATACTGGAATTTAAAACAAAAAGAAGGTTTTTTCGGTATCTATATTATTAACGAAGTTACGAACTGTCTAGCTATCTATAAACACCCTGTATATCAATTATGGAAAAAATAGTCCTTTTTCAGGATGCCACAGCTGGCTATGATCTATATAAATAGTTCTCGAATTGATTTCT
>OW679202.1:1827506-1919276 GCA_940337035.1 Agriotes lineatus | reverse complement strand
GAGTTTACTAGCGAGTCAATGTTAAGGTCGCCCGCCAGAATTATATAATCACCGATTCTGCTTGCCATCGTCAATGCTTCATTTAAAAGTGTAAAAAATAAGTCAATATCTCCTGCTGGGGATCTATATATAGTTATCAGACACACTTTCTTATTGTCAATCTTCAAAATCGATGACGTGCATTCAAAATGTATTTCAATGCTTAAGTTTTTAATCGGATAAAAACATTCACTCATAAGATTCGTTTTTACGAGAATTATAACGCCACCATGTATGTGACGGGTACGTGAATAAAACGACACAATCTTGTATCCACTAAAATTAATAGTATTAATAGCGTCATGTGAGACCCATGTTTCTGATAAGCATAGAATTGAGGGTTTATTCACTAACAGAAATACCTCAATTTCGGAAATTTTATTAGTTAACGACTGGATATTTAAATGAAACACTTTAAATGCAGAGTTATTACGACACTTTGTACTATTTAGGTTGTCGCATGTTGTTTTACTAGGTGGCGAAAAAACTTATTTATGCTTACACCAGTAGGCCACAATGATGGGTTTTTAATTTCATCCAGCTCAACTTCTGGTAAAGTAATTTTAAACGATGAGTAGAGCAACGGATATTTGGATTCCTGCTTCTCACATTTGATTATATTGATGCTATTTTTTGTAAGATAATCTTGAAGACTTACTTCAGTTACCACTGGATCCAATCGGCTGATGTATAGATAGCCGAGTTTCGGAACTCCTTTTAGATCACACGCCTCGCTTGTGCCCCAAATTCTTGCAGTTGGTTTACCATTTTTCGCCTTCCTTCGTTGTACCACCAGCCAATCGCTATCAACAGGTTTATTTGGTTGATTTGTCGATGTAGATGATAGTTGTATTCCAGAACTAGCATCATGTTGTTTATGTTTTTTGTTCACTACGTCGGTATAAACAACACTTGATGATGCCACCGAGGATGGTATATTATTGCCCTTATCAGCCATGGATGTTTTTGAGGCTTCGCTTGTCACAATATCAGAATATTTTTTCAATTGGTTATCGTTATTTGGATTTGGCTTGTTGGAATTGTGTTTACTATTTTTGTTTGAAATAATATTTGATTTTTGATTTGGTTGATGAGCACGGTCACGGTCGAGGCCAGGTAATAAATCCTTACTTTCTTTGCATTTTTGTGCATTCTGATAATGCAGTTGGTTTAGCAAATTTATTTGCTCTTTAAGTGAAGCAATCACTACGTCCTGATTTAAAATAGATACATCCTTTTGTTTGAGTAACTCCTTTAAATAATATATTTCCACCTTGTACTCACTTTTTTCCAATTCAAAGTTTTCCTTTTTTTCGTCAGTTTTAACGTTCACATTACCACTATCACATACACAACAGTCTATTGTCTTATCATCGATCTTTTTAATGTTTTTTAATAATTCCACGCAACTGCGGTGTGAGATGGTTGCACATTTTACACATTTTAAGCCAGTTAACGCAACTGCTTTACATTTTCGGCAAGGTTTTGTCGGAGCGCTTGTATCCGTGACTGAACCGCCCGGCGCCATTGCGGAGTAAGTGAGTAATTTAAGATGTTTGACCTCTACGGTTTCTATAATGACGATATCTACCTCCATCTGTTCTCGAATTACATCGTTTCTCACTCTGTCCATTCTCGCAAGTCCACAACAGCGTCTCCAAAAATCCATTTCCATGGCTTTTAATATTTGTTTATTACGTGGATTTATCTTCCATGTCTCAGAACCATACGTGCTTATACTTTCTGCTATTTTCTTATAAATTCTGGGTTTTGTCTGTTTTGTTATTTTTTGATTCCGGAGTACGCTATTTAGCTGTCTAATCGCAGTTCTTCCTTGATTTACTTTACTCTTATTTCTTCTCCGCTGTCGCCTTTGTTCGTAATTTTGAACCCCAAGTATTTATAGCTGCTACTGGCTTTTACTGTATCTTGTCCTAACTTCATATCTGTTGCTTCTTCTTCCACTACTACGTATTCAGTTTTGTCTAGGTTTATTTTTAGTACCCAGTCTTCATATTCTTCTTTCAACTTTCTGAGCATGTAGTGTGCGTCCATTTCGTCTATTGTTAAAATCACTTGATCGTCAACAAAATGTAGACTGTACAGTATTTGGTCTCCTATTGGAATACTTATTTGTCCGCATTTCCTTCTCTATCTGGCTAGGGCGTTGTCCACGTATATTTTAAACAGTGTCGGTGACAGACAGCGGCCCTGCCTTAGACTCTTGGTTACCTTAATCCATTCGCTTTTATTAGGACCAATCTTTACTTGAACTGACATTCCCTCATGCATGGCTCTAATCGCTCTTATGAGGTGTTTGTTTAAATGGCTTTCTTTTAGTGCTTGCCATAATTTGTTTAATGTCACACTGTCATAGGCCTTTTGTAGATCTATGAAGACTAGGTGTACTTCTCGATCTCGCTCTAATCTTTTCTCCATAATCTGTTTTATGCAGAAATATTGTCAAGACAGGATCGTCCCTCCCGCAATCTACTTTGCTCCTCCAAATATGCTAAGGCCAAAATGGAGAACACCTTCGACATCTGTAGTTCTATTTTTAGTTAATAATGTAATATTTTCAGGTACTCTTTTCTCAATTTTCTGCGATTTAAGATTTTCCATACCAAATGCCTGTATGAATGATTTATTACAGTCTATATACAGCGTGTTCCTTGACTGACTTTAACATAAGTATGATGACCCAAACATTTTGGAATTGTATTTTCATAATTGGGAGTCCGTTCCTGCTTACCCTGAAACTTATTTTGCCCATAATTTCAATTCAGTTGAAATAAAATCATTCTTGATAGCTCAGCAACAACTTTTGCCATATCTTTAAGGGCATTGAACACGACTTAATTCCTTATTTAAAACCTCCACACGTAAATACTTTATGCCGTCAATTGGAGTACTCCATTCCTTCTGTAAGTCTACGTTAGAAAGAGATGAATGTGAGTAAAACGCTCCTTTTCGTAAAAAGTGAATTACGTTAGAACCAGTAAACGTAGAATTAAAATTTTTGTTGTATTGTTAGCTAATGAACAGTATTTTGTGGGCACCTCATTTAAAAAAACAATGGCCTAACATTTTTTTCAAAATTAAGATTAATGTAAAAAAATCAATAGAAACGGTATACATTTAAGGAACATAAGGTGTGTTTTTAGAATCCTCCATTCCTTAATTAATTGTCCATGCAACAGTGTAAAGAAAATTAGATAATTTCTATAGATTTTTCTGTAATTTGGTTTTTCATTTTTTTTGCATTTCATCTATCTCTCACAAGCAAACGCGAATCTTGATAGCGCTTGCTCACTAGAATAACGCTTCAACTATCTAGGATCACACAATCGCCTGCTACAAATAATCAGAATAACGTCGCTACATCGTCTAGAAAAATCGTTGGCTAATTGTACGGCTACTGCAACGTATAGTTCAGCATTCAGCAGTATTTGGCGACTAGTGATGGGAACAATCGAATGGTTTTGACTATGAATAAATGCCGCGCACCGTAATGGGTGAATCGTATGTATTTTGGTGCGCTGAGTCCAAATATGACCTCAGTTTTTCTCCAGCACGTAGGGATTTTCCGCAAAATGAAAAAGAAAGTTATGAAAAACCCGCAGTACATATAGGTAAAAATGCATTTTGAAATAAAAAAAAAATATATTACTAGTGGTTTATTTACATTTTTAAATACAATTTGATAAAAGTAATATGTAGTATGTACAATAAGGATTTATAATTCTTTATAATATCTACATCTTTTGCCCCCAAAACTCCGTTTTGAGCTTTTCCGTTTGTGTGGGATGTCTGGAAGTTCTCTATGAAGCATCCAACAGTAGTCTCCCACCATATTCACATCCCATTGTCCTTGGTACCTCCGTTCCATTTCTTTGATGTCTTGGTGGAACCTCTCGCCCTGCTCTTCACTTACGGCACCAAGGTTTTCTGGGAAATAACTTAAATGGGAGTTCAAAAAGTGAAGTTTCAAGCTCATGGAGCACCCCAAGGTTTTAAAACATTTCAACATTTTATTTACAATTTCTTCATAATCCGGGTCCTTATTGTTCCACAAAAACTTAGTCACAACTTCTTTAAATGATATCCACGCCTCTTTCTCAGCTTTTTTCATCACATTTTCAAACTGATTGTCTTTCATTAGTTTCCGAATGTCCGGGCCAACAAAAACACCCTCCTTTAACTTTGCCTCAGACAGTCCCGGGAATTTCTTTTCAAGGTATTTGAACGTTTCGCCATCTTTTGGCAATGCCTTGACAAACTGCTTCATCAGTCCAAGCTTGATGTGAAGTGGGGGTAAAAGCACTTTTTTGGAATCAACCAAAGACTCAAAGTGAACATTTTTTTCTCCAACCTTCAAAGTTCTCGTTGGCCACACTTTTTGGCTCCAGTGCTGTGCTTTTGCCCGGCTATCCCACTCACATAGGAAACAGGGGAATTTCGTATAGCCACCTTGTTGTCCAAGCACCATAGAGATGACTTTGAGATCACCACAGATAGGCCATCCAAACTCCTTATATTTCAATTTATCAAGGATAAAAGCCATGTTGTCATACTTTTCTTTTAGATGCACAGAGTGCCCCACGGGTACAGAAGCGTATTTATTGCCGTTGTGTAGCAAAACTGCTTTTAAACTTCTTTTTGACGAGTCAATAAAAAGCCTCCATTCATCTGACACATGTAGAATGTTAAACATTGACATCAACTTGGGAACATCAGAACAATATACAAGTTCGCCATCTTGAGAAAAATTTGACTCAAATTGTTTTTCTCTGCTTCTGTACCAAGAGAATGAAGTTCCAGATCTCAAAAAGTTCTTTTCTTGAAGTCTAGAGCCTAGTAATTCAGCAGGGGTCGTTTAATTCTTCTTGTGAAAACTGTTGGGGTCCACAGTCTTCGACTTGAAACTCATCATCCAACTGCTCTGACTCGCTCTCTGATGACTCTGGCAAATCGTCAAAATTGTGTGGGGGCACTGGTACTGGAATACCGGGTCCATGAGGCACAGGCCGAAGTGCAGATTGCATGTTTGGGTAACATATATCTTTTTTATTTTTGGCATTGTACCCTTGTATGCTGCAAGAACAAAAGTAGCAGTCATCGCCGTGGTTTCTCGGCTCTCTCCAAATCATAGGCACCCCAAAACGAAAAGATTTCACTTTTCCTTTAGACCACATGCGAAGTCCTTCAACACAGCCTGAACACACTCCATGAGGGACCCAAGATTTTTCTTGATCTCCGATCTTCACACCAAAATAGGCAAAGTACACTTTTTTAATAAACTCCGTAATACTTCGAGATTGTTTTTTTAATACAAGTTCGCCACAAATGTAACAGAAACTATCAGGATTATTAACACAAGCTCTTGAAGACATTTTAAAAGACACTTTAAGAATGTTTAAATTGAAGTGAACAAATCGAAGGACTACGAGGGGTATATATAGGGCAATGGGAAAATCCAGGTTTCATTTGTCAATAATGTTCACCACAATTAGGCTAATTACCAGAAAGAATTTCTCCTATTTATTTATGTACTTTTAATAACAAAAGCATTTATTACAGTTACATTGGAATCTGAAAACACCGAAGAAAAGCGTTAAACCTTAATTGCATACTATTAAAATAAGGGGTTTCCATGATTCATACGCTGACTAATACTGTTAAATATACTAATTTTTATCATAGTTCATAGTTTCTAATATAAAACTATGAAGCCGAATAGGAAAAACAACTTTTTTCGGCATATTCATAAATATACGCCTTAAGGTAGGCAATCCCGCAGAAAAATGCATTTTGCGGAAAATGCTTACGTGCTGGGAAAAAACTGAGGGCATTTCCGAACTCAGCGCACCAAAATACATAAGAATCACCCATTATTTTAAAGAAAAAAATTTGGTCGTAGACCTGTGTAATGTTACACTACGTTACACAGCAGATGAAATATGTACGAATGGTGTTTCTAAATCTTCTTATCTTCTCTTCCTTCTTTAAGCTTTCACCTCTCCTTTATTTTTATTCACCGCCTCCCAAATGCACCCGAAGCTACTATCCCCCCCCTGGAAAGTTCCAGCGCCCACCAAGGGGCGATATCGCCCACTTTGAGAATCACTGGTCTAGACACTTCCGCTCTCGGCCGCCGCTGAATAAACATTTCTCGGTTCCAGAAAGTGTTGCTTGCTTGGGACCATGGGCGTTTTCGTAGGGGTGTCACTTGTTGACTAATTTTATTAATTATTATTTTGGTAACTGGGAAATAAAGGCCCTAAGTGGGATTAGAGCAGCACCGGACTGGTCGAAAAACGACACTTGGTCGGAAATGGCTCGCATGACATTATTAAATAACTATCGCTACTCCTACGGAAACGCCCATGGTCACAATCCAGCAACACTATCTGGAATCGAAAAATTTATATTCAGCTGCGGCCTAGAGCGGCAGTGTCTAGAACGATCTATGATGTATTTATTGCTTTTTTAGGCACGACTGGGAAGCTCCTGAGAAGTACCAGTGGATTCCAGAAGAACAGCAAATAATATAAATACTAGATGCCGGATCAGCAGAGTTCAGTTCGAATTCGAGTTATCAATAATTATTGTATTAATATTGTTACGTTTTTACGTTCGGGCTATTTAAAAATTATACGACGCTTCTTGTATTAAACATTTATTTACAACTATTAATTATTATTATTTACAAACACACGAATTAACAAGGCAGAACACAAATTACTTAAACTAACGAACTACAGGCACTATTTCTAACAACGATACATTTATTTATTTATATGCTCTGGATCAAACACCAATTATTTATTTGGCTATTTACGACTTAAACACTAACGATTTATATGGTTATTTATCTGTTATTTACTTCACTAGGGTTCGGTTATATCACGCGCGCTTCGAGTCTAAAGTGAACTGATGAGAACTTCGGCGGCCGTGTATTTATATTCGGGTAATTTCCTTCGAGATCTATCTAGACTTCGCTCGACCTTTCTGGGAACCGCATGACGCATCCATCGCAGCCGGCTCCGAGGGCGCTAACGTCACGCGTCTGCACGTGGGGTCCAAGGTTGCAAGGTCATTTCTCGAGGTTCCAGAACAATCGGCGCACTGTGTCATAATTCCGGGGAAATAACCAGCAGCAGGATTGTTACAATATATATTAATTATACAGCAAACTGTTCAAATAAATAAACGTTACATTAACATATTTGTTGTCTAAAATGTGTTCAAGAATCAAGCGGTTAATAGTGTGGAAACGTTTTGATAAAAGCATAGACAAAAAAATTGTTACGTGTAAGATGTGCAAAAAAACATTGAAATTTTCTGGAAATATGTCAAATTTAAACGATCACCTAAGAAGAACACATCCTCATGCCCTAATCATTGATGGTCCACCAGCTGAATCTGACGATCCACCTGCTGAACGATTAACTTCAACTGCTATTTTGGTAGAACCACCAACTTCCTCTGCAACTTTGGTACAACCATCAACTTCTTCTGCAACTTTGGTACAACCACCAACTTCTTCTGCAACGTTGGTACAACCACCAAGTACAAGTGTGCTTTCCGAGTCCACCGATCCAAAGATATCATCTACAACTTCACGATTTTATCCACCTGCCAAACGATCACGTCAATTACGACTCTTCGGGTCCACTAAAAATACCAATAAAATAACGATATAGGAGAAAAGTGCAATTGATAGAATTCTAATGGAAATCATAGCCAAAGATTATCAACCACTAACAGTTGTAGAAAATATCGGTTTCATCAAATACACAAGAAAGCTGCAACCGTTATATGCTCTTCCATCAAGAAAAACGCTTACAAATGTCCTACTTCCAATGGTTTACAAGGAGGAAGCAGAGAGAATTAAGACTCATTTGAAAAGTGTTTTGCATGTATCATTTACTACAGATATATGGACCTCAGACAGCAATAAATCATATATCACTGTTACAATACATTATAAACATGATGGGAAGCTCTGCAGTTTAGTTTTGGAAACTTTTGAGGTAACTGAACGGCACCCCGGTGAAAATATCGCAAAAACATTGTCGTCGATCCTCACAAAATGGAATATTTTAGAAAAAATTGTGACAGTAGTGTCTGATGACGGTGCTAATATAAAAAATCTGGTGTGATACACGCACACAACTTCCTTTTACAGTAATCTTATAATTAGCCAAAAATTTGATTTTAAATTTTTAAGAATTTGTAAAAATTTTTCAAAAATTACAAATTTTACAAAAACGGTACAAAATAGAGTGTTAGTTCAAGAGACAAATTTTCTCTAGAATTTTAAGCTGAATTCAAAAATGTAATAATATACCGGGTGTTCTATTTAAAATAGGAGTTAATAAAAAAAATAGAAAAAAAAAAACAAAAGAAACCCATTTTAGAAGTATTCAACTGGAAAATCACCTATCTCACATCAATACACATTAAAAATGTAATGAAACTGTAAAGTTTTAAAAAAATCGTTAGAGCAGTTTTTGAAAAAATCAAAAAAAACTGAAAAATCACAAGAGTAAACACCTACTTCCGGTTATGCGATTTTCTTCAAAAGCTTGCTGGCGCATCTACATAGTACACAAAACTTATATATGAAGTTTCAACGCCATACCTCTTTCCGTTTTTGAGATATTTTGTTCACAGACAGACACACAGACAGACATACACACAGACAGACACACAGACAGACAGACCAATGAAAAAAAATATGTTTTTTGAAATCAGGGGACTCTAAAACGTGAAGATCTGTTGAAAACTCAATTTCGAATTTTTGGGGTGAACCCAATACTTCCTTTATTGTACACACATTAAACCTAAGTGTCACTGAATCATTAAACAAAAATGATGAGTAATGAACTTAATCAAAAAGTGCAGATTAATTGTCGGACACTTTAAACATAGTGTTCTTGCATCTCAAAGGCTGCGAGACAAGCAATTGCAGATGCAGCTACCTGAATTTAAAGTGAAACAAGATGTTCCCACAAGGTGGAATTCAGTATTAATTATGTTAGAAAGATTGCTTGAAATTAAAAACCCCTTGAGTGTAGTTATGAGTTCTCTTCCAAATGCACCAGAAGGGGTGGATGCTTCTGAGTAGAACATTATAAAGAATTGCATTCCATTTTTAAAGCCATTAGAATTTATGACAACCGGTTTATCAGGTGAAAAATTTCCAACAATGTCTTTCATAATTTCATTGATTCGTGGTCTGCAGCATAGTATAAAAGAAGCACGCCCAAATAAATAAGTAAACCGAAAAAAATCATCAAGACAGTATGCTCATGGCAGTATCAAGACGTCTAGAACACCAATAAGATAGCAACCAAGGCAACTTATCTGGATCCAAGGTTTAAAAAAGTTGCCTTTGGTTTCGAAGAGAACGCCAAAACGGCAGAACGGTGGGTATTAGAAGAATTAGAAGCTATTATAGCAGCAAAAAAACAACCACTGAAACCTGCACAAAATGAACCTGCTCCAGCAACAACAAATTCCATTTGGAGCCACTTTGACACAAAAGTCAGTAACTCAAAAAACAATTTTTCCGGAACTGTATCAGATGCAACTGAAGTATTTGTGCAACCCTGCTACATCTGTACCTTCAGAAAGGGTTTTCTCGAAGGCCGGTCAATTAGCAAATCTGAGAAGAAATCGCCTTTCTTCTAAAAATTTAAATTATATTGTATTCTTAAACAGTACTTTGTAGTTTGTAATAATTAATAAATAATTTTGTGTCTTGTTAATAAAATCAATTTTATTTATTTTGTTATGAAAATAACATAACAATTATGAAAATAGTTCAAATTTTACATACCGTCAAAATTTAAAAAATAAATGTGACATTTACTATTTAATAAAAATAGTTTTAATATTTTTTATACAAATGAATGATCAGTGCCATATTCCCTATTAGGAAAATTACGCAGTTGCGTAAAGCGGTAGATTTTTATGGGCGGTACATTTTTTTGTGGGTGGCAAAATTCTATTTATATTGAAGTATGTACATAAAAATTTATTTTAGTAACGGTACGTTTTAATTCTACGAGAGTTGTTAAATTTGGTAATTGTGCTGAAGCAAGACAGCGTACCCACTTTCGGTTCGAGTAATTAAGGTGTAAAATTGTTAAGTCCGGTCCTGTGAAGTATAATACGATACGATACGAAGCGAACATTTAATTCTGGTTAGCGCACCGAGTGACGGTGAGTGACGAGCACGCGCTGTTCGTTCATAACATCATAGCTGTAAATTTATTTGATCGATTGTTCGATAGTTATTCATGCATTCGTTCGCTTCGTACTGAAATCTGAACAGTGGGTAGCCTATCGACTATCGATAGTTAAATGAACAATTTTCTGAAAATAATCGAATGAATGAAAGGTTGAAAACTATCGAACTATTCAATAACTTTATTCGATTGTTCCCATCATTATTGGCGACTACTTGGTGAGCAAGTGCAATCAGTGTTTTCATGCGGTTTTACCATGGGAAATTATAAGCCGGGTAATAGCAACGGTAAAAGAAGAGCACCGCCTGTATTAAGAAAAAATAGACGTTTGTCAACGTTAAAGTGTTTCAATAAAACACATCAAGGTTTAGTAGAATTTGAACCGTTAGGTGCCATGGTACATTACTGTCTTTACAGAAATATACAAGTACGTCATATTCTGCATTAAATAAGCAAATTACATACAGGCGTAAGTCTATAAAATAATATTCATTGTTTAGTACAATAATTTAGTAAAATGCCCTTCCATTCATTCATTAATGCAATGATCAGTACTACTGGGTGTTATTTTGTCGATTTTGAAATTTCTTGAATACGCGCATATAAGCTATGCTTGTAAACCACTTATTCTGTCAGTATGCAAGAGCGATGTCATAGCAGTAAGCGCACTGAGTAACTGTAATATTGGCATCCCGCTCTTCCACTGCAAAGAGTGGGACATAACCATATATGTATTATACATATATTGCTAGTAGGGCCTCGGAACGCCCGAAAACATTACGGCGCCGACATAGTTTCACTTAGAGTATAACGCGTATCGTGCGCATGTGTGAGAATTCGAACTCCGCCTTTAGAAGCGAATTTTAAACTTGATCACTTCCCCATTGGGCGGACGACACCGCCGCGCTTGCACACAGCTCATCGTTATACATTGAAGAGTTGGTTGTCTGTCTCACTTCCTAGGTGAGTTTCCCACTCATAGCCTCTAGCAAGTATTACATATATGGACATAACGTTGTGCTACGTATGATCGGCGAGTTTTATTAAAAGGCCGCCGAAACGACTTTTTAAAAAACGTTTATTTTTATTTTACAATGAAATATAACATTGGAAGCACACAGATTAGCTGCCAGACAATTTTTTACATCTAGCTACGAACTAACTGGAACTTATCTTAGAGGTGCAGGCTACTTGTATATATACTATGTCTAATCAGCTAAGATAAGCGTTATCTCTAAAAGGGAGCGTGAGACAGGAAGCCACGTGCGTTCAAGGTTGCAGACTTGCAGTTCACAGAAAGAAGCTATTATTGTTCAAGGTTGCAAGCTTGCAGTTTTACACAGGGGGCCATTGTCTAGCTGTAATATAACTCGTCCGCCGATAAAATGTTTAATGGGTGGTATTCAAATATGCCTCCATTGAACTTACAAAGAGAAAAGAAAATTAAACTTACGTATTTACGTTAACTGGTTCAAAATCTTTATTTAGAAATCTAATAAGTTTAATCTTCATTGTGTTCCTATTATAATACAAATACAATATAAAAATTATTAACATAAGAATAGTACACAGAGTAAATATAATTGCAGACACACTTAAATTATCAGATTTAATATAATTAACAGGTTTTAACAAATTTTCATATTTATTAAGCTTAATTCGGTCCTCAACCAATTTCTGGGTGTCAACAGGTATCAAGTCAATCTTTGAAACATTTATGTGGTTCGATTCAGGAATTATTAAGCGGTCAATGTTTGAAATTTTTAAATTAACAATTTCATTTGAGGTTCTTTTTGCGGTGAATAACATGTGTTTTTGATTTATTGAAACAAGACAGTCTGAACTGAGGTGTAAGAGGTTAGTGCCAGATATTCCTTTTCTAAAATTCTGATTTTTACATTTGAGGTCCAATATTGCTTCAGATGGGGAAGATATTAACCATGTCGCAGGATTTATTTGTGATATTTTGATCTCTGTTAAATTGAATAAATAAAGGATACATGTTTTATTTTTATTAAATGACAGAAGTTGTGTTTCGCACAATTTGTCGTTGGGGATTTCAAAGTAGTTATTTTGATTACAAAAGTAGGTGTCTAAAGTTATAAGTTTACAATGACTTATTTCAACGGGAATGCTGTTTTTAACATTGAATAATAAAGTACTATATGTAGGTATAATCATACGAAATTGATAATTTTGGATAAAAATCGGAAATGGTATTAATTGTATCATTTGATAATCGTTAGTTTTGGAAGTAAGAGGTATTTCGAATATAAATGTAATTCTGTTTTTAACTTGGTAAACTTTTGTAATGATAATTGACTCGTATAAATGTAAATACTGTAACTCTGCAGGATATGGAATAGTTAAAGCTTTTTCTGATATGCTATTGAGATACGTCGAAATTTCATTTAGATTTTCAATTAAATCGTCATTATCAATTAATGACATATGCATTTGTTGATTTTGGGCAAAAGTTAATGCATTTTCTAGTTCCAAACAAGTGTTAATAAGCAGTTGTAAAAATTGAATTGCTTCTAGCAAGACTGTTTTTAAGGAGTATGTAGCGAGATTTTTGCCTAATTCCTCATTTTGTAAAATTATTTTATTTATATTTCTGTCTAATAATTCCTGACTCTTTGCTATATCATTGATTACTGAGATGGTATCATTTAAAATTTTAGTTTGCTCTAATATAATGTCATTTTGAATTTTATTGCTTTCTTGTAATTTAGTAATCATAGATTCGTATCTGACTCCATCGTTGGCGTCGAGGTTGCCGGTTAAAAATTTGAAGGCGGATCCAAGTCCGTCGAAAAGTCCTCTCTTATTAATTTTGTGTTTGACATCAGGGAATAATTGATTTAGGAGTTTATCTGCTTTTTCAATATATTGTTTTAATATTATGAGTAAATTGTTATGATTAATGATAACATCATCAATCCTTTTAAATTTTGTATATTCAATAACATAACTTTTATTTTCGAGTAAAGGTATTACTTTCATTAAATTAGTTCTAAGTGTGTCATAACTAACAAATATAGGAGTATAGACTACATTTCTAATAAGCGTCCATTCTCTTTGTTTAAGCACTACGTTTCCTAAGTTTAAGGGATATAATCCAGGATTATCTTTTAAATTCTTAATAATAATATCGCTCTGTATAACTGGTGATTGAGTCAGCAGGGTACAGGCGATGAAGAGGGTAGTAATCCTGAAAAAAGGGAGAGCAATAATTCCTTTTAGTCAGGGTGTTTTATATTTCCATTTTTTTTTTAAATTAGATTTAATTTTGAATTTCAACGTTACTTCTGAAATTTGTTTTAACAAATTTTTTTTTTTATTTAATTGGAATGTTTGATTTTTCCGAATTGGTTTTAATTTTAAATTTCATCCTTACTTCTGAAATTTGTTTTAACAAATACTTTTTCATTTAATTGGAATGTTTGATTTTTCCGAATTGGTTTTAATTTTAAATTTAATCTTTACTTCTGAGATTTGTTTTAACAAATACTTTTTCGTGTAATTGAAATGTTTGATTTTTCTGAATTTGAACTTAATTTTAAATTGTTGTAAAGGTTTTTCTTTGTTTTCCTTTAGCAATATTAATTATAAAGGTATATTGCTGTGAACATTTAGTTTTAACGCGAGAAATATTGTGATTATTAAAATTGTAAATACCATATTATGCTGGTCTTGTTTGTTTGTTAAGTGTAATTTTTATTTGAATTTTTTCCTGATTTAAATGATTTTAGTCTTAAGTTTTTTCTTAAGATATTATTTTTAAAAAATACTTTTGATACTTGAAGTTACTGGTTTATATATTAAAATTTATTTGCAATACTTAAAGTTTTTCAAAAATTCAAGGGTGTGTACATTCTTATTTCTTTCTTTAAACACACGGTTAAAAATTTAGTTATTTTGGCAAAATTTTTGATAAATGTTCTTTAATAGACTATTTGGTTAAAAATGATTTTATTTCGATTTTTAAGTGCTGGGAAATTTTGATTATTGAATTTTTAGATGAATCTGATTTTATTCCTTCTAAAGTAGCTATATAATCTAAATATTTTACAAATTTATGTTTGAATTACTAAATCTTATGAGTTGACTTTTATTGTCAGTTTTGTAACGGATAAAGGTATTTCGGGAGAGTAAAATACATCTCTGTATTGAAAACATAAATTAGTCAAGAGTTTTTTTTTGTCTTCGTTTAAATGGTCTAGTCTTAAATTGCTTTTTTTTAAATTGTTATTTAAATTATTTATCTAAAATACTTTTAATGTTTGAAGTTTTTATATTAAAGTTGTTAAATCTGATAGACTGATTTTTGTTGAGTTCATAATTTTTATTTTTATAAGATTAAGGATTATAAATATTAATTTCTTGTATTTCGTTTAAAGTATTAATTACGCTTGTTTTAAATTGATTATTGTATGGTTTCAATTGCTGAAGGCATGACTAATTTTTCATTACATTTTAATTTTGGAGTTATTTTAGTTACATTTTTTTATGCTGATAAATTTTACGAAAAGTTCTGTACACAGGGTTAACTGTAGGTTTTGTTGAGAAAAATAAAAATCTCAATTTTTAGGTTTGGAACAATTACATTAGTTTCACTTTTTTTTTGTTTAATTTTTACGGGTTGTAATAAAATGGTATCTAGCTCTTTCTGTCTGAATATGCATCCATTTATAATCTATTCGTGCGGATAATTTTGAAAATAAATCGGATCCAATAAGTCCTATATAGTCTTGGTTAAAATTATATAAATAACATGTATGTGTTCCGTTTTCATAAAAAAGATTAGGAATGGGTAAATCTGCAATTAAGTTATGTTGAGAAATTCCATGAGATGTAAATATCTCGAATTCTGTTTCATAAATATAATTTAGAAAATGTTGTTGTACAAATTCTGGGGAAATTATTGTTTGTGAGCTACCTGTATCTATTAAAAGTTTATCGCCGGTGGCGGGAATTATAATATAAGGAAGGTTTGATTTTGGATTTATATTAAAAGTTAAAATATTCTTTTCCGAGGCTCTTAATAAAAATTTACAATATTGTCTGGATCTGGATATTCGAAATAATCTGGGGTGTGATCTAAGTCTTGTGAATTATCAGGGTCAGAATATTCCTGAAGATTTTCGTTAAAATTTTCTGGAGTTGAAAATTCTCCATTTTCAAATAAATTTTCGGTTAAGTCTTCATATTTATCCGGAGGTTTTTCTTGATGATAATTTAAATGATTAAAATTTCTATTAACGTTTTGAGAATTTGCTCGATATTTATTGGGGAAATTTGATTGTTGAGTAGCTGGTCTTTTTATAGTACTAAAGTCCATAGGTTCTGGTTTATTTGTTGGTGAAAAATTTGGTTTAGGTGCAAATGCATTAAAGCTTGAATTTTGAGTTATTCTAGAATTATTAGGATTGTTAAAATTCGTTGGACTTTTAAAATAGTTGGGATTTTGATTAAAATTACTTTTAGGATTTTGGTTAAAATTACTTCGATTTTGTTGGAATGGTCTTTGCATGAAATTTGGGTTATTAAATTTAGGTTGATATGAATTTCTTGTTTGAAGATTGGAAGTTAAATTTGATTTATTTAATTTCTGACTTTGAAAATTATTTTGATTTTGAGAATATCTGATATCGATTTCTTCTTTTACTATGCTTAAGGCTTGTTCTAGTGAAGTTGGGTTTCTACTTCTTACGAAGCTTCCTAAATTTTCATTTAGTCCACTTGTAAAAGTGCGAAGTGCTAAATCTTTGTTACCCTTTAATTTATAAGTGATAATGTCTTTTGATTCTTGACTCAGAGAAACTTTTGAATTATAAATAGCCAAATGGGTTCTAACTTTATTGAAAAATTCTATGGGAGAGTCTTTATTCTGTTTTAATTTGGTTAAATCAATTAAAAGATTCAATTCTGACCTTTGGTCGCCAAAATTTTCAATTAAGACATTTTTTAAGTCTTTCCAAGTATCATACTCGTAACCTGTAATTACTTCTAACGCTTGACCTTTTAATTTATTCCTTATCGAATTTAAAATTACTTGGTTGATATAATCGTTTAAATTTTCTGTGCAAAATTTAGTTGCAATGATTTCTGCGGATCTGATAAATGCCGAAAGAGTGGCTTGATTACCATCATATGTGGGAATTTCATTTAGTAAAGCTAAGTTAAAATGTGGGGGAAACAATGATGCGTTTTATTCAACCAGATTTGGGTTGTTACCATTATTTAAAAATAAAATTCTAGGGATAGAATTCCTTGGTGAGCGTGATCGATCTCGTGACATAAAATTTTTACAATTGTTTCAAAATATAATTTTTATCTAATGCTTCAAGATAATGGTGATCTAAACATAAAAATTTTGTAATTGTTAAAAAAAAATAATTTCTAGATGTTTTTACTTAAGATTCTCGCCTTAACATAAAAATTTTTGTAGACAAAAATTTATTTTACTTTATTTGTTTCACTTGATTTTTAATTTTGTTTTATGTTAGTAAACAATTTATATGACTAGGGGATTCTTCTAATGCCTTGTTAGGAACCCTACGCGCAAGAACGCAAGCACAAATGCAAATTAAGCACACCTAGTATGTGCAGCAATTGGTCTGGCTTACTACGTTCTGCCTGAATTTATAAATAAATATTAGAACTATGTTAGTATAATTTTTAAATTTTATATTAGTTAACTTTGTTGCCTAGGCGAACGCTTTAATAATTATCACTTTTGAAAATTATATTACGTTACTTTGTTGCCTTTGAAATTAATTATTTTGTTTTTTCTTTAAAACTTGAAAATTATTACTTAGGCGAACGCTTTAATAGTCGTTACTTTGTTGCCTTTAAAATATACCTTTGCTTTTTCTCTAAAGCTTGAAAATTATTATTTTTAAAATATACCTTTGCTTTTTCTCTAAAGCTTGAAAATTATTATAAAAATATGCACTTACATTGTGCGTTACAATTGACGAACGGCGTGCGATCTGCTACGTCCTGTTGTCTTCAAAAAGGATGCGTCGATCCTGTTGATGTCGGCTGGCCTGCAAACAGCTAGGTCCTGAAGTCCGCCTTTGGATAGTCTGCTTTGCGCTAGAGCGTTATCCAAAAGTTGTCCTGGGTCGTCGTTGTTGACGTTGCCAAACCAGAGACTGATCCCAATGATCAAGTGGTCCCAATGACCAGATGGTTCCAATAACCACGGAGGAGCAGGAGCTGGGTCGACGGGCGCTTCTCACAATCGGGCGATGTTTGTCCCTGTTGGAGATGTCCGAAGATCCGCTGGGTGGTAGGTGTCGATTTGCAGCAAAGAGCTGAACCTCAAGGAAAGTTGCTGGTCGACTCGATGTTTGTAGTTTTCCAGGTTTTCCTCCACAAATGCGAACGACTGCGCCAGTTTTATTAAAAGGCCGCCGAAACGACTTTTTAAAAAACGTTTATTTTTATTTTACAATGAAATATAACATTGGAAGCACACAGATTAGCTGCCAGACAATTTCTTACATCTAGCTACGAACTAACTGAAACTTATCTTAGAGGTGCAGGCTACTTGTATATATACTATGTCTAATCAGCTAAGATAAGCGTTATCTCTAAAAGGGAGCGTGAGACAGGAAGCCACGTGCGTTCAAGGTTGCAGACTTGCAGTTCACAGAAAGAAGCTATTATTGTTCAAGGTTGCAAGCTTGCAGTTTTACACAGGGGGCCATTGTCGAGCTGTAATATAACTGGCGCACGTTACCGCAGACAAAAACCAAACAGCGAAGCCAATCCCGTTAATAGTTACAGTGGTTTACATACCACCGAAAAAGTTATTATGCAGGAGTACTTGATTTCAACTAAATTGAAAATTGAAGTTATATACAAAATAAGTTTCAGGGCAAGCAGAAACGATCTCCCAATTATGAAAATACAATTCCAAAATGTTTGGGTCATCATATTCAAACGGGTAACACGCTGTAGATAGCGAAACCACGACAGCACAAGAATAAATATAATAACCAGAAGCATATCTTCTACACAACCGCTTTGATGTCGATGCCGACAACGGGTGACCTCGAACCATTGTATTCCATTCCAGCCTCTACCTAAACTGACTGCACTGGCCGTTTCCGTTTAGAACTTCCGTTTAGAAACGTCCCAAGGCTATGAGGCGCCGGCGGTCAGGTAATACGAGATATCCTTCTGGTTATTATATTTATTCTTGTGACGACAGGAAGAGTTATCAGAGAAAATGCCGTTGGACCTATCAACGGAGAAAGAATCAATTAGATACGTTAAGCTGATAATACACTTGACGGATTATAATAATTATTTTTCCCGTTCCACGGTTGGGCCTACGAGGTCGAACAAAAACGTAATTTTGTTCTAACTTTCATAAGATAAACTTTATCTGCTTAAGCTCATATCTACCTTTCAGCTATTACATGGGAGGAGGTACTTCAATGTGATTATTTTAAATTTAGTCCGTTTTGTTCAGATGAGGTAGGTTTATCTTCTGCTGGAAGGCTAGGTAATTCCCGTATATTATTATACTCGTATATAAGTAGAATTTTATTATATAGAGCTCGGAAAACTTCCCTCTTTTGTAAAATAAGTTTGATTTGGACAACCATTGCCGTTTTGTGAATTTATTGTGTCATCATTAAATCTGTCCGGACCTTACTTTTAATCCAAGGGAAATTAGAGAAATAAAAAGTGTAGATGGAAAATATTTAATGATTACGCAATTTAAGATGATTCAAACAAATTATTTAAAGCGGCTGTTAATAAAATAGAAATTGTATGATTAATTTTAAAAAAAATTGAATAAATAGCAAGTTACTCAAGCATTGTTAATTTCTTAAAATTGAAAATTTAAAGTTATCGAAAACCTATCTTACCAAAGTTAAAAAATTATTTTCCATTCAGAAATTGTATCTCAAATATGTGTAATACATCACATGTAACCCACAGATAGCTAAGAATGTACAGTTACAATGATTGTAACTCAACCGAGTTTGCTCATGCTCCCTCAAACATTTTGATTTCTCATTTGAATAGACAACTGTGAAGCAAATTTCAGTTTAGTAGACTGACAGAACTAAAATATCTACCATTAGGTTTTATTTACTGTAAATAACAGGCTCTGTTAACCTGTTCTTTTCCGTTCAAATTACCGGAATAAATTAAGCAGGTGTATTAAAATGTCGTCTTCGCACAACAGCTGAAACACCAACTATCTCTTACTTATACTCAAAAGTACTTCAATTATTGAAACTAAATACCAGTGTGACGCTTTGAGAGCACCAATAACCATCGACAGCCACACAAAATAAGTCTAACAGCCCCCAAGCGCTAAATAATCGCTGAACAGCCCTTAAAACCCAACTAATTTGATACCTCGTCAATGAACTGCGTAGTTCTCAAGAAGTGTCTACTTAAACCGCAGGAGGTACAAATATTTTGGCTTTGTGGGCTAAGAGTGCATTGTGTTCGCTAATCTACTTGACGGGGTATTCACGCACTTGAGATTTGGCAGATTTGAGCCCGTAACAATGTTTTTATAAAAAGATTACTAAGCTTACGACGGCTCTTTCCTGTTTTCTGGAAATAATTATTGACGTTCCATTTAGATCTTGCGTGAATACGTGTTCCTGTAGTAGCGACACTAATTTGAATGTTTGAATCTGCTTGTAAAAAACTTAAAACGTTTTCGATTTAACCAAATTCGACTGTCTTCACAGCTGTGGATTAGCGAAAATTGACGTTTGCAGCTAGTCGGGCATTAAAATTAATATTTAAGTATTATGCAAGTTTGTCACTAAGGGAAAATATTCAGCTTTTAAGTAAAATTTTCAGTGACTCAAAAACTAACGACAATTTAAATAGATTTTTCTATTTTAGTGGTTGCATTTTCATTTCACTTGTTTAAAAATTGAAATACAATTTCAAAGTGTTAAACTCCCATACATTTCACATTTCAAAACAACAATAATCAATTTTGAATGAAAAGGAATATATATAATTATAATAATTTTTCCAGTTTTGAATATTGAACACTGCAAAAAAATAATAATAAAAGGAACTTGAAACATATAAAATTAAAACAATAATGTCTATAGTTAAAACTCAAAAGGAAGATATTGTCACAATTTTACTACATTGTTAATACCTCATTAATTTTCATTAAAATATTTAAATGCGCCTCAATAAGATCTCCTAGATGAAATAAACAACTTTGTCAGCACAATAATAATTCAAACGTGATTCAAGTATTTTATTTTACTATACATGCAGCATTACTGCTGAAAAAGTAATAACTATTCTTTAAATCGCCTCTCTCTATAAATTGACATACATATTAACATTTCCATAAAATTCAAGCGAATTTGAGGTATACTTATTGTATAGTAGATTTGTTAACAAAACCGTAAGCATAGCAAAACTACAAATTATCTTCTTTGTTCTACTTGTAAACTTAGTATTAATGTGGATTATGAGGTATAAACTGTCCAACATCAAGGAAGTGCAGACATGTATATTTGCAGCAAACGCTAATACGTAATTTACACCAATATACATGCTAAGTGTCACATACGTGGGCTGTTCTGTTAGTTGTCAGTTAGAGGAAGAATATATACTTTTCTAAGGAAAAGTAACTTTATCGTTTTTCAAAATACCCTCCATTAGCCATAATATATTCATTGTCGAAATCTCTTACCGCATATAATTTTGTATTATCCGAAATAAAAAAAAAATCGCCAGGGCAAGTTCTGGACTGAATGGATATTGAATGACCATATGGACTTGAAATTCGTCTAAGAAATTTAAAGCTTTCGAGACCTATGCGTAGTTGCATTATCGTGATATAACAAAATGCCGAAAAACTAAATTTCAGTGAACAATACACACTTTCAAAAACTTCTGTATACTAATCAGAAGTTACAGTTTTATGATCTTTAAGAAGGAAGATACTTTTACCGCAAATAACTTACGTTGACATAGCCTCATTTTTAAAAATCAATGCACTTGATTATTGTTCACTCTTGGGGTGATAATTATAGATCCAAAACTTATCACCCATAACAATATCACTACTTCAGTTGGCAAACGTAGACTCGAGTAACTTGCAGCTTTCTCACGCTAAGCTGTGAGTTTAAAATGTTATCTATTGAGGATGATTCAATATATGGTTCTTAGTAGATCCCTCTATGAGTTGTATTCTGATTTTCCTTATGTAGGTAGCTTTTTGGTAGCACTAACATTTTCAGCACGAACAGCTACTGGAGGTCACGCAGGTTTCGGTTTATCTTGTAACGTACAAGTTCCACGTTGAAATTCACGGACTAGTAACTAACTGTAGATAACGAAGATGCATAAGCTGTCGTGAAATTTTGCTGAATTTGGCCACATGTCAAAGTTATTTTATCATCCTAGATAATCATTGCTCGAAAAGCATTCCACTGCATCTCTATAATATCTAGTAAACAAAACAAAAAACTTATAAAAATCAAAAATGTGTCCCTTTATACGCTTTAACCCATTGGTTTCTCAACTGTTTTTGAAAACATTGTTTTCTATTTTATCAGCTAAAATTTGTATCAGCTGCGACACATTTTGTCGGTCTCTCCAAAAATGTTATAATGCTACCTCGTTTTCCCGTCTGGATATTGTTGTTCCTCTCAAGATTTGAAAATTGTACACAAAGCTACCAACAAGGTTATGAGGTTATAACATCTCAGAAATGCAAGGCTGGTCATCAGTAATATTTAATTTTAATGCGAAAATATACACTTATTCTTACCTGGAAATTGAATGTGGTCTTAAGCTGAACGTTTTACAATTTCCCCGTTTTGTGATATATTTTATCCAATTTGAATGATTAGCTACCTTGGCAACCTTTGAGGCCGAAGAACCTATTTTCTTTTAACATGACCACAATTTATACTTTTACTGGAAGAAAGCATTTTTAATGAAACACCAAAGCTCTTCTTGTTTACAGACCTGAGACAACTATTCGAAACTGAGAATCGGTATCTTTGGGTGCTGTTATTTCTTCTATGCAATGAAAGCTACTGCCAAAATGAACTACTTTGTTATCTTTCCACTTTCAAATTCCTATCTCCATAGAAGAAAATGGTAATCAGCTTCCTCACGTTGTATACCTACTGCCATAGTTTCTTATAGATTAGAGGGAAATCCCTTCCTCTATAATCCAACTTTTTTCATCTTTTAGTTATTCAAAAAGACTTTACCATACTTTTCTCCTTTATTTTCAGTTAGTTCCAGTGCATTGGTCTTCTCAAGGCAAGGCTCATTAAATTTCTCTTCCGTTATAGGATTTTTCCTTGGAAACTTCAAATTCTAGCAAACGCCGCTTGTCATGACACAAAAACCAAATATTGTAGCTTGTTAAATAAGATCTGGAAATTTGTATTAATCAAAGGAATCTCTTCTGTTAAAGATGATCATAGAACCATGCACTGATAAATTACGTATAGCTATGTAAAATATATAACATATTTTGTGATTTCTCCATCGTCCAGCATTTTTTAGAAACTTTCGTGACGTCAATGGGGGTGTTTACGTTAATCTGTCATTTATTTGTGCAACTCATAATTTGACTGAGGGCATCCATCACTAACCGAATCTTACACAGTTTATCTGTGATATCTTGGGTATGCTAGAGCTGTAGATAATATAAAGATTGCTTAGAATTACACCAAACCTTTCCTTAGTCGTGGCACAAGCTATTATAGCTGCACCCTTAAATCTGAAGTAGAAGACATATGTTTTCATCAGGGCAATTTGTGGTGTTTTTTTCAGTTCCAGTATTTTATTTTTTTGAGTGGCATACAAATTGCTTTGATATACAATATGTTCGAGAACAAGATCAAAAGCTGCTTTCTTGAAATCTTTCGAGCTGCTTCGATTCCTACAAATTCTGCTTCGAGAGTACCTTCAACGAAATAAAATTATATTCTATTAGAGTCATTTCTAGCATAGTTGCACCATTTTTTGTCAATGACGTAGGAATGTTTTGTAGAATTAGCAACTGTTCATTTTCCACCCTCTTTTTCTTCACTGTCTGATTTCTTTGTCATTGATATTTCAGTATCTTCTGATTCACTGTTCTTTTCTAATGAATCTCTCTCCAGAATCGAAAAGTGGATGAAAAATAAAATGCTACAACTTGTAAAAAATAAAACTTAAATGGTGATCTTAGTCCACAGGAGGAGTCTAACGTCGGTGGAGATAAGAAGTCAGAACAGCGTTAAATACTTGGACATTACTTTCGGCGGGAACATAAATATGGGAGCCCATATAGACCAAACAGCGAAAAAATCAGATAAAGCGCTAGTCGTTCTAAGCAGATTACTGCCGAATATAGGTGAAGCCAAAGCTGGAAGGAAGAGAGTACTGTGCTCTGTAGTGCATTCCATTTTCATCTACGGTGCGCCAGTATGGTCAATGTACATGTGGACGGATAGACATAGGAAGATACTAGAGCGGCCACAGAGAACAGCAGCCATTCTCAAAGCGAATACTTACAGAACGGTGCCAACACGAGCCATCCAAGTGGTAGCAGGAGTCATACCGAGTCATTTGCTGGTACAAGAAAGCAGGTATCTAAGTGACGAAAACAGACGGGCACAGAAGAAGGAGTGACCAAACGTTGTTAAAATGGGAAGAAGAATGGAGACAGGACGTCGACATGGCAAGATGGACCAATCAATTAATCTCCAATGTCACTCCCTGAGTGACAAGTAAACACGGAGAGGGGAGGTACTTCATCACCTAATTCTTATCCGGGTATGGATGCTTTAAGAGCTGCTTACTAAGAATGGGACTGTCGGACAACGACGTATGAGCTTATTGTGTGGAGACGGATACAGCACAACACACCGTAGTAGAGTGTAGAAACTGGAACCAGTCAAGAGAAAGAGCAGCATGGGCACAGGAGAAAATTTAACGCTAGAGAACATCATCCCGCACATGCTAAAAAGTCAAGAGAAGTAGAGATATATTTATTCACAACAAAGGGACAGAGGAAAGAAGGCATCAAGGACTGGATTAATGGAATGGTGCGTGCCACGCTGAAGCAATACCGAAAGGTGGTCCCAACGTGGCTCGCGAAATGAAGGGCAGGGGGGTAGTCGGCAGGTGGCTGGGTCTTCTTCCCGCCCGGGCGGATCATCCGGGTATCTTG
This sequence comes from Agriotes lineatus, assembly GCA_940337035.1. Lineage (NCBI taxonomy): Eukaryota > Metazoa > Arthropoda > Insecta > Coleoptera > Elateridae > Agriotes > Agriotes lineatus. The sequence goes on along the minus strand of OW679202.1, from coordinate 1,894,775 downwards.
AAAAGATTTTCCCCTCATTTAAAAAAAAAGAATTGTAAACAGTGCCGACATTACAAAGAATTAATTATATTGTTGTTGTTATACACTCCCTGTTTGTAAATTGAATATTATATCTTAACTCTATCGTTTTTTATTTGCAATTTGCAAAACATCAGTGACAAAATTACAGGTAACTGTAATTTAGCAACATGGGAATGTTTTATACAACACCAAAATGTAAAGATATTGTCATTAGATCTATTTACGTGTACTCGATTTTACTGGCGACAACATTGCACTAAAAACTAATTGCTTAAAAAATCGCATTACGGTCTGGTGCAAACTTTTGAGAACCACTGGCTAAATCAGATAAGAGTACATTAACCTAATGTACCAAATGTGATTGAAATACCCAAACAACTATTTGTTGCTTCTGCATGTTATCCAAATTCGGTTTTATCGCAACCACATGTGCGAACGTATGTACATAGAAATTTATTCCAGTGGCCATCAATCATTTGACGTAATTAAATGGTTTAATTTTTTGTAGGATTATTATTCATTTTTGACGTATAATTTAATATACAAAGTTGTTCTATTTAATGTTCTATAACTACCCTTAAATTTAATAACCTTAATTTTGTGTAAGATCAATACTACATCAAGATGGTTTCTAATAAAATACGAATATATTTTTCGATCAAAACAAACTTATCTGAGAAGATTTCTCAGAGCAGTACTATATAAACGAAAGAAACAAGCTGTGGTTGGTACAAAACGCTGCCAAAATCTCTTAAGTTTTTCGAGTGATAAGAAAACAACATTGCATCTATAGTATGATCCAAAATTATTTTCATCTGGCTATGGAATAGTTAGTAATTTATGAATACAACTATAACGGTCGGTCTTATAAAGACCACTAATTTGAGGTTAACTTTAATTCGTTGTTAAAATAAACGAAAGCGAAACAAAACGTTAGTGATTATGACATTTTATTCATTGGTAAACACATTTTGATGTACTTTTGTTTATTGTAACTAAGAATTAAAGTTCACTTCAGATTAGTGGTTCTTATAAGACTGGCCGTACGTCACTTAAAAATAAAATGTAGTTGTATTCATAAATTAGAATTTTTTTTTATAGCCACACTAAAGTATGACAATTTTTGATCACACTTTAGTTCGTAACTGAATTATAGCATTACTAAAATCAGATTTCCTCATTTTGTGTATTACACAGAAAGTATTTTTTCAGTAAGGAGTAAATTTACTAATTTGTCTACATTATATATTTACTAAAAATTAATTACTCAAGCAATAAACGACTTAATTAAGTCGTAAATAATAATTTTTGTAGGGTTGTTTTTAAATTAATCTCCTGGATTTTTTGCTGAGCTGCTAGAGTGAGATGCGAACTTTTAGTCATCTAATTTGCTCTCATTTTCGCCAAAATGGATGTCAGATCTGAAACCGCGAGAGAGAAGCCTTTGTTGTCAAATAGAGAGGCGTGCCGTGATTAACCATTTCATAAACAACGACTTCACAAAATGGAATGAATGAAAGCTTTAAAAGCACATCGTTGAATCCGAAATATACTTTTTCTCCGCTTGAGTGACATTTGAAGCACCGTAAGGTTGCCAGCGATTCAAAGAAACCAAAATAAAACCTCTGGCTTAATTTCTGGCCTTGGGGAATTTTTAAAACAGTTCCACAGCACGCCGTGCAACAATGGAATTCTGTTCCCTAAGTTTCTCTCATGACAACTCAGCTGATCTCCATTGTGTTGTTTTGAGATTAGCATTGCACTTAATTAAAGATTAGGTACCTCAAATTTCGCACTTTCTGTTTGGCAAACAATTTTATTGCTTATTAAAGTTAAAAGTAGGATAAAGCGTGCGAAACTAACCAAAGTTTGAAAGGCAATGTATTCATCGCTGCCACTTTGTAGAGACAGCAAAAACTTTCCGTGTAAACTAAATTATGATGTATTACTTGTTCACTGATATTCTTTATTAAAAGGTGACTCAGTTAGAGACAAGAATTGTAGAAATTGTTTATATAAATAACATTAGATAATATTCTCCTTGATTAATTAATTAGTTATTACGCTAGTCCGACATTTCCCGGAACAAGGTATGGGTAGAAACTAGAAACTTCACTCGCCCATGATCTATGGTGGGATATTGACCTTAGAAGGCGGATTAGCCACTATCCTCCTTGATCTTTCTTTTTGTTTAAATGTCGGACCGACAAACAGCGTTTTGTAAATAAAAATAAATAAATAAATAAAAAAGTCCAGGCAGATATAATCAAACCGAAAAAAATTTTTTTAAACAAGCTTGAATGAATTCAACTGAACGAATACATATTTTACTACAGGTAAGCTTCGCGAGTCGTATGTGTTTACGTAATTTACATTAACGCCATTGAACGATGCAAAATCAAGACGACGGAAGCAAAAAATCGTTCGACTCCCAACAAACAGACAAATTCATTAGGTTAGCCTCAGGACGTGAATTGTTAAATTCTTCCATGTGTTAATCCATTCTCCAGGATAATGCGATGTTTAACACATCACTGCCTTCTAATGCGGGCAATTGTAATTGTATTTATCGAACTGTGTGTAAATTAGTAAATAATTGCTGTCGTAAATACAGGCCGCAATTCAATGCATTGTTAGACGAATGCGAAAACCCCCGCAGAGTCTTACGTGCCCTACGAGAATTATTTACACGCACTGCTCATGCTTTGTTACTCTGTGTCAAAAAACGCTCTACATTTTACGCACCCCTGATTCGCACGTTTGTATTTCGTTTCTTCTAATTGTAAATATCACATTGTGTTTCAAGTGTATTAATAACATCCAAATATAAACATTTGTTGTTTAAAGTAACTAGGTTAAATCTTCATTTTATAAGCTTTTCAGAATTTATGTGCAATTTAAGAAATTCGAGATGTAAATCGCCTGGACTTTCCCACAAAAAATATTGGAAGTCAGCCTTAATTAAATTTATATAAAAAGCAGTGAATGTTAACTATCTTTTCGAACCTCAAGAGCATTACTGTATTTACAGTTCGACGAATAGGTGTGTATCATTGCAAGTAGTTACAATAACTGCTTTAAATGTCATGTGTCATTAAGGACATAATATATATGAGAAGAACATTTCGTTATAAAATGTAGGTACAGTTTCCCGTTGTCTTCACACTTTCTAGTAGTTGAATGGGCCTATGTAATACGGTTTGCGGAAAGTTCGTTCCCCACATTTCGTTACCCACATTTCGTTACCCACATTTCGTACCCATTTTGTTCTCGGGATGTTTCGTCTCCCCACATCTCGTACCCGGAAACTTCGTTCCCGAGTGAGCTCAATTTGTCTCCTAGATTACAGGGTGTTGAAAAACGAGTGCAGCGATCGGAATACAGTTGGAAAAATAAAAGATATGTTAATTAATTTATTTATTATAATAAACTTATAAGGGCTATATACAGTATGTCCTCGGCTTGAGCTTATAAGAAGGAATTAAATTTAATTTTTAGTTTTACATAAAAATGTTATAGGAATTATAATTCCTGCTTGCTTTGTAGAGAATTTTAAGAAGCGGCCTTGACAGTTAAACAAAAACTATTTTCTTTTCGGGTAAACTACCCTTTCTGTTCATAATACTTTAAATATTACTAAGAAAAGTTGTCCAGAATGAGAAATTATGGCCCTATACAAAATATCAGAAAGATACTTAGATTAAACCGTCATTTTTAATAAATACAATTTATTTTGTTCTTATAAGTTTATAATAACAAAGAAATTAATTAAAATATGTTTCATTTTCTAACTGTATTCCGATCGCTGCACTCGTTTTTCAACACCCTGTAATCTAGGAGACAAATTGAGCTAGCTCGTGAACGAAGTTTCCGGGTACGAGATGTGGGGAGACGAAATATCCCGGGAACGAAATGGGTACGAAATGTGGGGAACGAACTTTCCGCATCCCATGTAATACTGGTATGTATATATTGTTGTGGTCTTAATGATTTTATTTTATTATTAATCTCACGGTTTTCTCAAAATTGGGTTCTAAATCTTACCTTTCTGTCCACAGCTTGAACATGCACTTGTAACAACTTTAATTGTAAGACTCTTAATCTCTGGGTTACTGTTGCATTTAATTAGGACATACACAATAAATTTTATAATACTTTAAATTGAGGCAATTGTATTTATTAAAAATCTATCTGCATTTGTGATATTTAATAACCTCTGTTTATTAAACTTGTAAACTAATTATTTGCATTTTATTCAATTTTATACTAGGTATCTATACTGTATGTTTACATAATTTCATTATTTAATTGAATTCAATTTCATATTCTTAAGTAGCAGATAAATGATTATTATTACTGCTTTCCTTTTCAGATCTGCTTTTATTCTACTTGAAGTTTTTGTAGGTTTACTTGGTAATGTCTTGTTTCTTCGAGCTCTAATTATTTTCAATATATTCCAATCCAATTGATATCTGCATCAGCTACCCTTCTCGTTGTAGTCAGCAATCCTTCTTGACCATAGGTTTTATGCACTCACTAAGTCTTTCTCAATTTTACACTTAGTTCTTCTATATGGCACTGCTTATGAGCATGACTTTATATAATTGTACATACCAGCATTGTATTATGTAGAATTGACTATTTAAACTTGTGTCAATCGAATTAATAAATTTTACACCCCAGTTGTTCTTGTTATTTTTAAAATACCCGCTAAAAACCTTGGTTACACCGATCGATAATACAAATTTCTATTTTTAATTTTTATGACTTTTGTATTCGTCATTAATCAACTTTTTAGGTTAACAGTTCTCGAAGTTATTCCAATGAATATCCTTTTATGAACATTATTATTAAGCTGCTTTATTATTATTTTATTTTAAATTGCTTTGTCATTTTAAGACCATATCAATACATAGTGTTAGGTAAGTCATTAGCATAAATTACAAAAGTAAAAGATGGTAAAAACTGTTACCATAAATTTTAGGTACTTCAGAAATGCATGTTGATACAATCCGTTTCTGAAATTTACTTAGCTGTTTGTAATGATTTTCATTTTAATGGAAATGCACTCATCTATGCATTTTTTCAAACAATATTTAGTTGGCTGCTGTCGCGAGCTGACATTCAGTATAATTTTTACCTTAACTTAAATTTTTTTAATGTTTATTCCATGCCTCCTGTAAAGGATTAGGTATATACACAAGTTTCCGACAGATAATCAAAACTTAAACCATGTTAAGGAATGCTTATTATGATTACATGTCAACAGTTCCAAAAATTTTCGGTGCCGTTATAAACATCCATTTCTAAAAAAATGTCTTGGGATTTTTTACTACATTCTTTCATCCTTAGAATTTATATCACTAGCTTTCTTAATAAGCTGTATAATTTTGAAATCAGTTTCATTCAGAATAAGAGGAGTACGACGCTCTAACTTACAAAATATTTAAAATTTCTACAGTTGCAGATATACAGGCTGTCCCAACTCTCTGAAGAAGCTCTATTATGACTATCCTATTGAATATTACAAAATATGCAGGTTCAACGCATAAAAAGCATTTAGCTCAACATTTCACCTTTTCTGGCCTCTCTTCCATTCTCCACCCCTCCTTTCTCTCACCTATTCTATAATTCCCGTTCTTGTCTGAAAAGGGAGGCAAGGTCCCTGTAGCAGCTCGCCTCCATTTTAGGGAACTGAAATGACCCTGAACCTTTCTCTTCCTTAATCATTACACGTCATAATTTCTTTATTGTTGTCAATATTAATCTTTTCTGCATGACTTCCGATGCACAGATATTTTTTTTATTGACTGCCAAACCATACTTTTCGTGCTCTTTAATTAATTTTCTCATCATGTATTCCATATCACTTTATTGTTTGATATTATAGATTGATCGTCTGCAAATTGTAGGTTGTATAAACATATATGGATAAGTTCGATATCAATACCATTGCAGTTCCCTTTCCACCTTTGTAATGCTTTAGCTACAAAGATTTTGAACAGAGTTGGGGATATACAACATTCCTAGCGCAATCTCTTTGTCACTTAAAATTCTGTTGACATTTTATTGTTCGTTTTTACTTTTGCCTTTGAGCCTTCGTAGAGATTTTGTAGAGCTTTTATTAGGGTATGGTTGACATTTAATTCTTGTAGAACTTTCCATGACTTCTTAATTGGCACCGTGCCATAGGGTTTTCGAAGGTACAAATATCTTCACGATCACGATAAGCCTATGTTCATCCACTGCTGGATGTAGGCCTTCCCCTTGTTGTTCCACTTATGTTTGTTTTGTGCGATTTGTTGCCATCTCATACCTGCTATTTTTACAACATCGTCTCTCCATCGTGTATTTGGTCTTCCCACACTGCGTTTAGTTTCCCTTGGACGCCAATCTATTACGCGTTTTATCCACCTGTCATCTTTTATTCTAGCAATATGTCCAGCCCAGGACCATTTCAGTTGTGCCATTTTCTGTGTTACATCGATAACTTTTGTCTGATGTCTTATCTCCGGATTTCTTACACGGTCAGATAGTTTGATGTTTAAAATAACTCTCTCATGGGCTCTCTGGGCTCTTGCCATTTTTCTTATGTTGGTTTTTGTGTAACTCCAGGTTTCTGTTCCATATGTAAAGACTGGCAAAACGCATTGATTGTACACTTTACATTTTAAGTTGTTAGGGATATCGGATTTAAAGATGTTATTGAGTTTTCCAAATGCACACCAGGCTAATTTAATTCTTCTAGTTACTTCCTCATTTATGTTGTTTTTTGATGTTGTTATTTTTTGTCCCAGATATATGTAACTGTCTACAAGCTCTATGCTGTTCTGATTCAATGTAATATTAATGTCGTTTTCGGTATTGGTCATAGTTTTTGTTTTTGTTATGTTTATTTTAAGTCCCATGTCATTCGATACGTTGTTTAGTTCATCAATCATCGTTTGCAGTTCCTTCGGGGATTTACTAACCAGAACTATATCATCTGCAAACCTTAAGTGATTGAGATTTCGGCCATCAATATTAATCCCTTTGTTTGTCCAGTCGAGTTGGCAGAAAGCATCTTGTAGAGCCGTTATAAATAACTTGGGTGATATGGTGTCACCCTGGCGTACACCATAACATTTCTAATAATACTGAAACAGTGAAAGGAAAGAAGAATGCCCATTACATCAATTTGCAACTAAAAATCATATAGACGGTGAGGCTCGAACTCCCAGGTGCGTGTTGGATTGACTCATATGCTACAATTATAAAGACGCTAGACAGTTCTGTCCCATTTGCGATGTTTGCCCTGTATCATTTAGGTTTCATTTTCTTCAAGAGAAAAGCCTGAGCCGTGTGAAAATTATTACATTTGTCTATTTCTCAGTTAAAGCAAAAACATATAAAATTGTAGTTCTTAAGGTGCTTACTCTGTATATAATTGACCTAAAGTACCTAATGGAATGTCATACAGGTTTATTCCCATTCCTACGTACCTATTTAATGGAAAATAATGGAAATGGCCTCAATCGAAAGGGAAAATATTCCACATGATATGGTACTACATAATGTTAAATGCTTCTTAACAGGAAAATATTTCCGTAACACATACTAAATAATTTACTCGTTTCTAAATTTCTATTGCCATGTCACAATAGTTGAAAGTCTGTTTGGTTATTACACGGTGTAATACTTTATGAATTAAATAAACTGTATAATAGATTTTCGATCATAATACCCCATTGTTGAAGCTATTGTAATTAGCCGGTTTTTAAATTGCACGGAAGACAAATTTTAAACTTTGCGTCAACTTACCTGAGTAAATAGTTTTTGTAATAAAAACACTGTCTTGGATTATATACCTCATCCTCTTAATTTACAAATTTACTCATTTAATTTTCAAACGTAACATATTTTCAATTGTGACAACTCAACAATTAAGATTTAGAAACAGGTACATGACTTATTATTTATCACTTATAATAATGCAGAAGACTAAAAGCCGTGTTTACACAACTAAAAGTACTATGGTTGCGTTCCACCATTTCTATTTTCGGGTTTTTGTAAACAAACTTCCCTTAACTTTTAATAGCGATATTATCACACAAAACAATTATTTATTATGGCTATTTCTTGTGTTTTTTAAAACTATGCAGGCAGCTTCAAACGGATGTCAAATTTCTTTAATAGCCATATCTCGTCATTGAATGCTGCCAAACACTCAAACAAAGAGCCTTGCGTTTTAACATAGTGTAAAAGCAACTCCAATGCTTACGCTACATAACCTAACCTTCGGTGCAACTGTGAGCTAAGTGTTGTTTTATTATAATTAATAGAAAAGATGATGTGCTTCGCCACCGATTGCAAACATTATAATGAAAAACATACGTGCAAGTTTTTTACGTTCCCAAAAGAACCTAATCAGCGGCGACGGTGGATAAAATGAATTAGGTAAGAATAAGGTTATGTTATGGTTTTTGTTTAATAAGGGCATTTTAAGAAAACTAATATCTATTTTATATTTTTAGGAGACCAAATGCCGTCCAAAAGAATGGGTGCGTGCAGCCGGCGTAGCGCTGATTTAGCGCTCGCTTTTTGCTTTGATGATGTGATGGAAATTAATCCATTAGTGCAATTAATGCCGTTGTTAGAAAATAACGGAAACTTATTGCAGTTGATTGATTTGGATGCAGAAAAGAATGATGAGGCTGTTCATAATGGAAACTACTTTGAGGAAGTGGTACCACGTTATTCACCGCAGGAGTTTTGTGAACATTTTAGAATGTCCAGAAATGTTATGGAGGTATCTATCTAGCAATATTAGTACAATTTTGCTTACTTAAAAAATACAGTGCAACTGTATTAATTTGTATATATGAAATGCATGTAATTAGGTATTTATAAACATTTTACAATTATTTGTTTATTTCAGATGCTTGTGGTGGACATTTGGCATGCTGCGATCGGTTTGGAATGTCGAAAGGCACCGGTCATCTAATTTTTTTATCAAATTTGCAATATTTTGTTGCAAATGATGCCACAAGAAATACGATGGTCTACTAACGAGCAGGCGATTATGACAATTGTATTAAGAAAAGTTGTTTACAATGAGAAATTATGATCCTATACAAAATTTCAGAAAGATCTTGCGACTTAGATAATTTGTATATATGAAATGCATGTAATTAGGTATTTATAAACATTTTACAATTATTTGTTTATTTCAGATGCTTGTGGTGGACATAGGCAATAGAGTAGACATCGAAGGCAGAATCGATCTTGGAAAAAAGACTCTGTTTACCATATGGATGTTGGCTAAACCGGAATCGTATTTGGCATGCTGCGATCGGTTTGGAATGTCGAAAGGCACCGGTCATCTAATTTTTTTATCAAATTTGCAATATTTTGTTGCAAATGATGCCACAAGAAATACGATGGCCTACTAACGAGCAGGCGATTATGACAATTGTATTAAGAAAAGTTGTTTACAATGAGAAATTATGATCCTATACAAAATTTCAGAAAGATCTTGCGACTTAGATTAAACCGTTATTTTTTAGATTAAACAAATTGCATTTATTAAAAATGACGGTTTAAGTCGACAGAGCTTTCTGAAATTTGTTATAGGGCCATAATTTATGATTATAAACAACTTTTCTTAATACAATTTTTCCGTATCATGAACAAAAAGGGTAGTTTACCTGACAATAAAATACAATTTTTTAAAAACTAACAGTCGACAGATCGTTCTGAAATTTGGTATAGGGTCATAATTTATCATTATCAACAACTTTTCTTAATTAAATTTTGCCGTATCATGAACAAAAAGGGTAGTTTACCTGAAAATAAAATATTTTTCGCTTCCTTGTCAAGGCCTACTTGTTTTTCAAAAACTGAAAATATTCTTAAAATTCGTTTCACACCAAGCAGGGCGGAATCCCAAAATATGAAATTCCAATTCGAAAATTTTTGGTCAATCATACCTATTGTAAACTCAATCCGGAGACATACTGTATACAGGCTGATTTTTTTATCAGGTAACAACTTATAAGCAACCCATTATGCAGAAGCATACATAATGCATGCTTCTGCATAATGGGTTGCCTACAAGTTGTTACACGATAAAAAAATCAGCCTGTATATATATATGTAGTTGATATTTTGTAAATATATTTTATAAAATTAGCATGTTTTTGTTGTGTAAGTGTAAACATAGTCAAAGGGTCATTCATGCAGCAGCAGAATTACAAAACAATTAGGCATCCTTTTTAGAGATCTTCTCTCGGCATTTTAATTAACAACTTTGAAAAGGGTTACATACAGGGTCCGGCAAACGGCAAGATTTCGTAAATACTTTTATTGTTGAAAAATTATTTTTTTTATAATTATTAATACATTAATGGGAAATAAAAGAGTAGCCATTTGATTTACAATGTTAAAAAAAAAATTTTTGAATACTACATCTGCCAAATGTCCTCAGTTGACATTAAATTTATGCATTCTTGGAGTCGAGCCTGAAAGTTTTGCATCACTCTTCGCAGCATATCAACAGGTATTGCTGCAATCTCGTCACGAATTCGTTGTTTGAGGGCCGGGATTGTCCTGGGTGGATCAGTTGCAAACACTTTTGTTTTTAGGTAACCCCACGAAGAGTGATGCAAAACTTTCAGGCTCGACTCCCAAGAATGCATAAATGTCAACGGAGGACATTTGGCAGATGTAGTATACAAAAAAATTTTTTTTTAACATTGTAAATCAAATGGCTACTCTTTTATTTCCCATTAATGTATTCATAATTATAACAAAAATAATTTTGCAACAATAAAATTATTTACGAAATCTTCCCGTTTCATTGCCGGACCCTGTACAATGCAATAAATGCTAAAACACCAGATCAAAAACCATCAAAATACTACGGTGAATATTGTTACGCCATGCCATGTGTAAATGCGTTTATTTTAAAATGCAATATATGAACCGTAATTTTATTGAAAAAGAAGCATGAGAAAGAACAGGGCATGTAATAACCCACATACTTGCTGTAAACTGAAGTCTTTCTACTATTTGATCAACAGAATTCCTTCCCCCGTACAATATATTATGTTTTTACATACTCAGTAACGTTTCCATATTGCATTTTAAAATAAACGCATTTACACATATTGCGCGATATAATAAACTCCCTGTCTAATAAAAAATCAGACTATACATCGATGTCAAAATATATTTATTACAAAACTTCTTCCTCATTACAATATTAAGTGAATCAAATAAAAAAATATATACATTTAAATATAATTATACATAAAATAATGATACAATTTTAAAAATAATTATTTTTATTATTTGTATTTTTAACTAACTCTAACAGTTGTCGCAAAATATCATTTCGCTCCTTTTGCGTTTGGAGTTGCTCCTTGTACACATTTTTAATTTCTTGCAGCTCTCTAATTTTCTGCTCTTCGGAGAGCAGCATTTGCTTTCGAAATTCTTCCAACTCTCTATTTTTACGTTTGGTACCTCGAGTATCACTGGCAGCAGTATTCAAACTGGGAATTCTAGACGGTGTGGATGACAGGCTTAATAACGATTCCACTGGTGGAGTTGGTGATGAAGAATTCGATGTTGAAGAGGCAAGGGATGATGAATTTGAAGGTATTGGGGGTGGCAAAGCTGACGAAGAGGGTGCAGGTATATATGCTGGGATTAAGGACGACTGAGTAGATGTAGAGGGCTGGTTTAGCACAGATAAGGGAAGCTTAGGTTGTGGAATGGACGATATTAAGTGTGGAGGATTAATGGTGGCATCAGTATGAAGCAGGTCATCCATCACGTCGAAATATTCCCAAGTTTGTCTACCTCTGCCAGTTTTTCTTTTGGTATCTTTTATTCCTTTATAAGTGCTCTTCAAATTTCTAAATTTTCTGTCACACATGTCCGGTGTCACATGGTAACAATTTTTTTTCATATTTTCGGCAATTCTCCCCCACAACAGACTATTTTTCATTTTGGGGTTTCTGAAGTTGCAGCATTCTGAGCGGTAGTGCTCAATCAACAACATGGTCGATTTCTGTGACCAAACAAACCGCTCGGCAGCTGAATCGTCTGCAGGCTCATCTGTTCTTTCCGGTACCATGCGTTGCTGCATAATTTGATTTATAACATCATTCTTGATCGTCTCGTCGATAAGAAAAATAAAATCTTAGACTTAATTTAATCAACAGTAGGTAGTTTCAAAAGATTCAATGGAAATGTAACTTAGTTCGAACGAAATTATAGTAATATTAAGAAGCAATACATACCATCAAAAATAGCTTGTACCATATGTGATGGGACTTCCGCCGCTACAGTTTCTCCGTTAACATTAAACTGCAGCAGGGTCGTTTCAGAAACCATGATTTTCGCGCCTTTCTAGGTTATATTTACAAATTAGCCCAAACACCGTGTTCTGCTGAGTGGTCAAGCGGAAATGAAGCGACAATGGAGCGAAAATAAATTCGCTCCCAAAAATGGCGACTGCTGCAGAAGCGAAACCGAAGCGCTGTCGGTCAACGAAGCGTTCAACGCAGTCGCTACCTCAGCGCTATGCCGGCTGAACGCACCCAATGACACAAGCAGCAGTGTCTTAACCGAAGCTGAAAACATGCTATTGAAGCAGCCATTTGGACATTGCTACAAAGAAATTAGAGAAGCTGGAAATGTCTTTCAGCTTTACGCATACCAGATAACTAGATAGCATTTCTTTTTATGTACTAACAAGTGCAATGCACCCTGTATTTGGTGAAAATATTCATGGTTTTCATTTACCCCAAACTGTTGCAGTACCTTATCGTAAGAACAAATATAGCCTTTATCATGTGATTCCATCAAGTTGGAATTGCGATATTTAAATGGACATTTAACTTCCACAAGCTCTTCCTACAAGGCCATCTGGGATGGCCCCAAGGTATCCAAACTGATGGAGCCATAGTCCAGCAGATGTCACAGAAAGTCCAGTTGCTGCCCCAAATGTTTCAATTGCATTATTTTCATGTTCTCGCCCCTCACCGAATGGCCTTTACTCCATCTAAGTTATATGTTCCTGCATAATAACAGAACTTTATGAAAAATGTGAAAAATATTTTGCAAAGCAAACCTGTTAGTTTTTTGAAAAGCGATGCAGAGTAACGATTTCTTTTGCAAGCTGCTAGCACCGTACCGAACAAACTGGCTGTTAAACGAAACCTGCAAATAATTAATCACAAGGGATTTTTTTACTGCCCTATGGTTTTCGCAAATATAGTTATTACTTGGTCTTGAGAAACATTCACTTTTTGTTCAAAATAACTAATTTTTTCAGATATATTTTGATATTCTGCGAAGAAAATTATATAACTAATCTGCGGAACAATAATATCTTCCTGTGCAGTAAGTTTAGGTGCTAGAAGCCAACTGAATCCTACCAGCCCTCCAAACGAAGCCAATTTTTCTCTAAGCGTTTCGATCACTTTCTTGGTAACACTTCTCTTTGAAGCTCGATATTCCTTAGACGGCAAAAACAATTCATCGATTGTTTTCAAGTTTTCATCAAGTGCTTTAGATTGTTTACGCACTGACCAGCTACATGACTGGTCCGTAACTGATATATTATAATGGGCAAATGGTGCCAGTGCAGCAACATGGTGACATGAAACTTGTCCACGAGGACATGTGCAAGAAGTTGAGGTTATGTTTTTGTCTTCATCGAGGAAGATCTACAAAGTAAAAATATATACTTAGTATTCGTTACTGCTTAGAATCCATGTGAAGCAGCAATCAGTATTTTAAATAATTATACTTTTTAAGCTAAAATGTATCTTACCTCAACATATGCTCTTTGGTATCGCTTATCTTTCATGCTTGCGTGTACTGTACCATTTACCATTTAATACTGAACAGAAAAAGAAGACACTATTCAATTCAGCAGTATTGGCCGTATCCAATATGAAAGAAAGTTGCCCGGAGGCTATCCAAGAATGTCCATAAAACGCTCTCCAGAGGCGAGCGTTCCCTTTCCAGGAACTTTCCATTTGAAAATATATTTTTTTGGAACTTTTCCTTATTGCCATTCTCTAGCGTGGTTTTAAAACTTTCTTTAGTACAACAAAAGTTATTAAATTCGTCCTAGATTTTAAATGCGGCATTTGCCGCGGGTTTCAGCTAGTTATTAAAATAATTTCCTTGTAAGAAGCATTTAAAAAGAGTTATGCAGTGCCACACCATGTAAAATATGTTTTTCTCTCAGTTGAGACCATTTCCAATATTTTATATTAAATATAAAAGCAGGAATATGAGTGAATATAGTACAAATCGCCTATTATGACTTAGCACCCGGTACCTATATTCTGTTTCGAGCCAGGTAGGCACAACATGTGAGATACAGAATTTTATTCCAGAGTCGCCTATGATTTGTGTAATTCGTTTGGCAGTACTGAAACGTATTGTTGGTGGCACTGTCAGTCTATGTCAAATTCGAGGATAGCAGGTTAGGTTTTGCGTCAGTCTGATACAGACTGAGGCAAACCAGGTTATGACGCCATTAGCGTATTAACCATATATTGTGGAAATGTTATTAGTATTAATTCCTATATTAAATTGTTAGTGGCAATACGTATTATTTTTGCTAAAACTATGGCAAAAGTGTTAATGTAATTATGCAGTTATAAAAGCATCATAGCAACCTTTTTTACAAAATATTTGTTTTCATCTGAAACAAAAATTGATTCAGGCTTATTTATTAGATTTTAATTTAAACTTCGTTTTGTAACTGTATTTACCACAAAAAATATTTCATAAAAATCAAGGCCGTATTCATTATTATATAGTGTTTTAGACTTTTACCTTACTCAAATTGTAAATATAAAAATAAAATGTTGGCTTAGACCGCGTCGTCTTTGCAGATGAACACCCAGTACCCTGCTCTATCTATATTACACCTTGTAAACCTAAACAAGGACTTGTGTAATGCTTGTTCGTTAGCGTCTCATAATCCCTTCCAAACAACCCACGATTGGTCCGTGTTGTTACAGTACCTTATGACCAAGGACCAAAGATGGTTAGGCAGACTTGGCCGTTTTGTTGTTTGTGCACTCTTATAGACTACCCTTTCGCAAGACATTGCAGGTTAGATAATCAGAGTCAAAATAGATTGTTCTAATAGCTGGAATTCGGCGTGAAGATATTTATAGTCCTCTGTGCCAGATCCGGCGGCACGTGACCGGCTGAAGAGTCTTTGCAATGTTTCAGAGGGACCCGGACACTTCGCCCACAGACCACTTCGCCCACTCGTCTTTTAGTACCATATCGCCCAATCGGCAGTCCACTTCGCCCAATTTTTGATATGTATCACATCGCCCAACACGACCACTTCGCCCACATTTCCACGAAGGACACAACGCCCAACAGGACCACTTCGCCCACATTTTCGCTAGGGACACAACGCCCACATCGACCACTTCGCCCAAAGTTTATATAGACCCACAACGCCCACAACAGGACCACAACGCCCAAAATCCATTCGTTAGAACTCGGTTAATGCACACATACGTGGCTGGACATTTCGCCTGCCGACCACTTCGCCCACCCGTCTTTTTATACCATATTGCCCAACCTTTCACGAGAGACACAACTCCCAACAGGACCACTTCACCCATATCTTCGCGAGGTACACAACGCCCACATCAACCACTTCTACCAACCTTTATATAGACCCACAACGCCTACAACAGGACCACAACACCCAAAATCCGTTCGTTAGAACTCGATTATTGCACACGTAAAGTGTTGAATAATAGTGGAAAAGTTCTGTTGCCACAACGCCCAAAATAAATTTGTGCGAACTCTAAAATGTCTTGATTTATTTGTAAGAGAAAGAATAATATCTAATATGACTACTTTGCCCTATTAACAATTAATTTTTGTTAACATTTTAAATTTAATTGAAGTCTTGGAATCGGTGCGTTACTTGGGGATGCCTAGTGAACCCTGGAAAAATATAATAAAAATTCCCTGGACCGTATTTTTCGAAAAATGTTTGGTCAATGGTGGGTGATAAAATCAATTTATTTAAATAACTGGTGTATAATTATAGTGTCAGATATATCCATTTAATATTTAATATGTCCCAGATATATCTGCCACTATAATTATACATCAATTATTTAAATAAATTGATTTTATCACCCACCATTGACCAAACATTCTTCGAAAAATACGGCTCAGGGAATTTTTTAAATATTTTTTCAGGGTTCACTAGGCATCCCCAAGTAACGCACCGTAGAGTTAATCCGCCATTTTTTGGACACCCTGTATAACAGCAATGAGATAACATGAACCACAAAATAGAATGCTTGAGTAAGAAAGAGATGACCATACGAAAAAAATATTTTAGTAGGCATATTTAATTGACATACGTCATAATTAAAATGAGTGTCAAGCCTCCTCGAATATTTGCTACTATGTTTATCTCTTCCTTATTCAAGCAATATGCGTTATTTTCTTGTTCATGTTATCTCATTGCTGTTATACAGTGAATTTATTTTAATGAGCAATGTAGTATTTCCGTTTCCATGAGGACTTGATTGTTACTATTGGTTTCTAAGGGTACGCCACGCCATGTGTAAATGCGTTTATTTTAAAATGCAATAAATGAACCGTAATTTTATTGACAAAGACGCGTCAGAAATAACAACAGGGCATCTAATAACCCACATACTTGCTGTAAACTGAAGTCTTTATACCATTTAATCAACAGAATTCCTTCCTCCGTAGGAAATATCATGTTTTTACATATTCAGTAATGTTTCCGAATTGCATTTCAAAATAAACGCATTTTACACATTGCGCGTTATAATAAACTCCTTGTATACAGGGTGTCCAAAAAATGGCGGATTAACTCTACTTTGCGTTACTTGGGGATGCCTAGTGAACCCTGGAAAAATATCTAAAAAATTTCCTGGGCCGTATTTTTCGAAAAATTTTTGGTCAATGGTGGGTGATAAAATCAATTTATTTAAATAACTGGCGTAACATGAACAAGAAAATAACGCATATTGCTTGAATAAGTAAGAGATAAACATAGTAGCAAATATTCGAGGAGGCTTGACACTCATTTTAATTATGAAGTATGTCAACTAAACATGCATACTAAAATATTTTTTTCGTATGGTCATCTCTTTCTTACTCAAGCATTCTATTTTTTTGTTCATGTTATCTCATTGCTGTTATACAGAGAGATTTTCTTTACTACGAACAGGGCAGACGATATGTCGAATTTACAAATTCCGAAAATGTGACGTTGACAGTTCGCGTAATTTGTCAGTAGCTAATATCTGCTGTCGTTTCTATCTTAAAATCGATAACTAGCAACGGAATAGTGCAAATTGTAAAATGGTATTATCAGGGTCCGGGAAATTCAAAATTCTTTCACAATATTTGGAAATAGATGTTCTTCATCGTTATCAATGTTACATGGAGTTATTTCAAATTTTGAAAACTTTGGACGTGTTTCTCCCCAACAGCACAAAATTCCTAATCTTCCCAACGATGACAGGAATTTAAAAGAGGTTTGTATTACCACTAATGACTATCCAGATTATTCATTTAAATAAATTGCAGAACTAGTAGATTTAGCTGCGGTATTCTTCCCGATGGCCATTTCAGAAGTATGGAATTTTGTTAAACTGTGATAGAAATGCCGAAAACTTCCGCTGGAAAGTGGTTTCCACTACAACTAACGATTTGAAGAACTGCGTTTAAAAATTAAAGGGATAGTTCAGAGTATTGCACTAATACGTTGGCTAATGTGCGGAGAAGTTTCTATGATCGCTTAGGATATTTTTTAGCGCAACATGAGCTAATTTAAACTTCTTGAATTGTGTTGTTTGAAATAATAGCTACTTATGCAACAAGTGCTAAAAGTTGACGTTTATGCACGAGACATGAAAATTATGAAACGAAGCCGAAGGCTGAATTTCATAACATGTCTCGTGCATAAACGACTTTTAGCATACAATATTTTATCTACGACCTTAAATTTACTGTTATTAATCCATAAATATCGATTTAACAAAGGTTTGCGTCTATGACAGTTAGAATTTATGTCATAATAAAGAGAGGACCTTGGCGCGCAGGTGAATGTTTCTGAAACCAATATACTCAAAGTCAGTTATAAACGGTAATTATTAATACTACACATGTGACTGTATTCATTACATAACGCTTTAATTATTTCAAAAACACTACCTCTAACGCAAGAAGTAACTAGAATAACTTTAGAACTTCACTTCCAGTTCGAAATTGTAGTTTATAACCTCACTTCGCTTTATCTCACACATGCGCTAAAAGTAAACAGCTGATTTTTTTAAACACGCTAAATTATAAAACGTCACTTTTAGTGAAACAAGCTAGTGCTAAAAGGCCTACTTTTAGTAGTGGTCGTAAATAATAGCTATTTATGCAACAAGTGCTAAAAGTCGACGTTTATGCACGAGACATGAAAATTATTAAACGAAGCCGAAGGCTGAGTTTTATAACATGTCTCGTGCATAAACGACTTTTAGCACGCGTTGCATACAATATTTTATTTACGACCTTAATTTTACCGTTATTAATCCATAAATAACGATTTAACAAATGTTTGCATCTACGACACTTCTAATTTATGTCATAGAAAAACAGTAGGCCATGCGCGGGCGAATGTTTGCCAAGCCAGTGCTGTCAAGGTCAGTTACGAAATGTAATTATTAATACTCCACATCTGAGTGTATTCATTACATAACGCTTTCATTATTTCAAAAACACTTTACCTGTAACGCAAGAAGCAACTAGAATAACTTTACAACTTCACTTCCAGTTCGAAATTGTAGTTTTATAACCTCACTTCACTTTTAGCCCGTGTACTAGAAGTAAACAGCTGATTTCTTTAACCACGGTAAACTATAAAACGGAACTTTTAGTGAAACAAGCTAGCGCTAAAAGGCCTACTTTTAGTAGTGGTCGTAGATAAAAATAGTTTTAATTTTGTTTACACTTCTTTTACTATTCTTTTACTACTTCTTTTACTTGTTCGGAAGAAATTATTTCTTTCTTCAGAATGCGTTTTACTTTGTGTACTACCTTCTTTTACTTTATTGTTAATCTCTAAAAAATCCTGTTTTTCAACTCTGAATTTATCATCTGAATTAATCACAAAATAACACAGTACCTCATACATTCTATCTGTGACATAATGATTAATTAACAAAAATTACACTAGGCGTGGATGCCTCGTCTGCGTTGAACAATTACTTAAACAATCAACGCAGACGATCCGTGGATTAATATCAGAGTACCTTAGATCGACTGTCCATCGGTCTTGGCGTCTTTTTAGGCAATCGTAAATTCGGCTTAATTTACTCGTGTTCGCAGTTCATGAATTTTCACTGTATATAATAATTATGGCTCCATCCGTAAACACATTTACACATGATGTGGCGTACGGAGAGTGCGCTCTACCACCGACTTGGATTACAACCGATGTGGATTTAGATCCGTCAAGAACTACCACCGACTTGGTTTTCTACCGACTTTTAAAATTTGTAACAAAAATGTGGTATGTCACCAAACTGAAATACCACCGACTTGGTGTACAAACCGACTTGGATTACCACCGATGTGGATTTACATCCGACAGGAACTACTACCGATATGAACTATCGCCGATGTGGTAGTTGCTGCAACACATCTTACGCGAGCGACAGCGAACTTGCAATCGTTGCTATTAATAATTTGGTAGCAACTGCAGTATCTTTATGAAGTAATTGTTATCAGTAGCTGCTGAAAGACTTCATATTTCGTCAGTAAATTGTTTATATTATAATAAAATGTCAGTATTATGTTTTCACTCGTACATAGATTTAAATTCTTTCAAAAGAAATGTGATCTTGTTTGATTAGCGTATGCCGTATTTGGGACAATAAGGAAATTTTACTAAAATTCGGTAAGTATTAAAACGTTATATATTATATAAACAGGCGGCTGCGTTAAATTTCGTACTACCCACAAAATAACTCGAGATATTGTGGTTTTGTTTTTGAATTTGTTTGATTTGCAGCCTGTTTAACGTCTCACCTTCACACCCCTGCATCTTTCTCATTTATTATCTAATCTATTTAAAATGTTGTCGATTTACCTAACCGTTAAAACAATTATTTTCATAGTTTTTAAATAATGTTACTGCAAAACAGTGGTCTACTGCGACAAAAAAAATACTGCAAATATTTTAAAATTATAGTAGGCTTAGTTTTATCAAAAAAAGTTACAAAAGTTTTTCAAAATTAGGAAAATAGTAAAAATGTAAATTTTAATCCAAATAAGTGTATTTATTGTCGACCGAGTAAACACACCATTTCTACTTTATCAATAGTGGTTAGGCGTATTCTAGGTATTATTTAAATTTGCAGAATGCTAAATTAACAGTTCATAAACTTAATTGACAGTTCGTAAACGTAACTGGCGTTCATAAACCTTTTGTTTTCCAGGCTACCACTTATGAAGACAATAATCAATTGTTAATTATCTACATAATAATATTGTACATTACATATTAACAATACAAACATTTCTAATAAAATATGGATTTCGACTGTTTTTTTAATTGTGAGCAACCTTTGTTAGTAAAATTATTTCAAAAATGTCCAAGTAATCCTAAAGGTCAAAATTTCAAATAAACTGCTCCACATAAGTTAGGGATATTATGGAAAATTTGATTTTTCAAACGAGAAAAATTTTTTTCAAAGACGATTTTAAGCTATTTAGTTTTTAAATGCTTGGTTTTTATTATAAAAAGGTATACAAATTTAAAAAAAAATTTAAACAAAAAGACAAGAAAAAATGAAAATTAGGTGAAAGTGACTAATAACTTAATTTCAAATTAATAAAAAAAAAAGAAAATGAACACAAATTTCTTATTAATTTCCCTTTCAGCAATAACGAGTATGTCCTCCGTGGGCTTCAATGGCAGCTTGGCAACGTCTTTGCATGCTGGTTACGAGATTATTAAAGTTTTCTTGCGGAATCTGTTGCCAGAGTTGTGGAAGCAAATTTCTCAATTGTTCCATTGTTTGTGGTTGGGGATTATGATGATCCAAAGCTCTCTGCAACTGATCCCAAGCATGCTCTATCGGATTTAAATCAGGCGATAGAGCAGGTAAAGCTAAATGAGGAATTCCATTGGTTTCAATTGCATCCATAACTGCCATGGATCGATGTGGACGAGCGTTATCGTCCAAAAAAAGGAAACCAGGACCCACAGCAGCATGAAACTCTGGCACAATGTTGTTGATCACCTGATTCAAGTATACTTCTGAATTCATGTTTCCCGGAATAACTAGCAAGTCGGTACGGCCATCATAACAAATGCCTCCCCATACACAAACAGTGCCTCCTCTGAAAGGGTGAACTTCTTGTACTGATCGCCGGTGTCTTGGCACCAAAGGTTGTGTCCAGACACGCGTTCGACGACTATCCGAAAAACGACCATATCTCGATTCATCAGTGAACAGTACCAACTTCCACTCTTCTGTCCAATTGACACGCTCTCTTGCCCATTCTAATCGTTGTCGCCTATGTTGGCGAGTCAATGGTACACCTCTAAAAAGTCGTCTAGAACGTAAATTGACATCCCATAAACGTCTTCTGACAGTTTCAGCTGATATTGCTGTTCCTGTGGCTTCGGCGAGCCTCCTACACAACATTCGACATGTGCTCAAAGGTTCTCGGCGTGCAGAAATGGTGATATATCGGTCTTCAGCAGGGGTAGTTATTGATGGGCGCCCAATTCTAGGTCTTTCTTCAACAGATCCAGTTTCTTGAAAACGGTTAAAAAGTCTAGAAATGACACTTTGGCTAACTTGAAAAAAAGTTGCTACGTCACTTTGTCGTTGACCACCCTGTAGCAAACCAATTGCTCTATTTGCTTCGTCAGATGTTAATTTACGTCTAGGCATTGGGAATTAGCAACCAACAAAATTTTGATAGCAAATTTTCACAATAAGTCAACAAATTGACAAGTAAACCAAACAAACAATTGATTCGTTAGAACGGGTTTGAAAGAGAAGAACTCTCCACAGCCCTCTACTTGCAATATAATGCTACATTTATCCGTATGGCATAGGTATGATAACTAGCAACTTTAATAAAGTGTCAAACATGACAAAAATTTGAAAATAAAAAAATTGAGCAGATTTTCAGATATATCCTTAACTTATGTGGAGCAGTTTATATCAGAAGAGAAAATATTCAAGAGTTGTGAGACGAAAGGTGAAACGCACTGCGTATTGAATTCTGATTTGATTATGCTTCTTATTTAGATACGTACGTCGCGGAATTAAAAATCCGGGCGAGTCTTATAGAGGATTTTTGCAATTTTTGGGTAATATAAATTGGGCTTTGCGTTTCTAGGTTAGCAATTAACAGTTAAACAATGAGGCATGCTGTCATATACGAGTAATTATTTTGATTTTGACTAATTTCACCAGGTAACGTGATAAGTAAAGTAAAGTAAGATATACACTGAATCATTTGAAATGCCCGGATTTTAAATTCCGCGTCTGTACGTCCACAGTTTCTTGATAACTTTATTTATTCACACCAGTTTAAACGTGACCAATGGACAGGTACTAACTTTGAAAATTGGTCGGCTGGGGATAAGTACATCCAGGAATGGGGCACAATAGCATTAAGTGTACTGTGTACTACTACGCCGATTGTCGGGTTTAAAATTTTTAATGTAATACAAATAGACATCTGGCATTTTGTAAGTACCTATAGCAATCAGAAAACCACGAGGAAGTGTCGACAAATCACGAGGCTATAATAATAATAATGGTTTACCGAGCATCCAGTTACTATACTTACATACATGACAGTAAATATATGTGTTATAGTAGTCGCATAATGGTCTGTGAGATCAATAAAACATCGAATTTCAATAAACGTGAAAAATGCTGTTTCCTGAAGCAAATTGCTTGTGTGGGAAAGTATTGTACATCTATTGACATTCTACCTATTGACTAACTAAATGATATTTATAATATTTACATTATTATCAAGTAATAGTCAGTCTGTAATTTATTTATTGTACAATAATTATATTTAATTTACAGGTATTTATTATCAACTACTTTATAATAATTCAATTGCATCTTATATTTCACGATCAGATCCAGACCTTCCATAAAGATGTGTGAACAAGATGTAACATTGTTTATAATTATTAATATAACACTGCGATTTCCTTGAAGTAATCAGTTTTTTAATTTACACTTACATACTTGGTAATGCGTTTAGCAATTTAGGACCTAGAAATTGTATTGATCTCTGTCCCACTTTTTTTTTCATTCTGTTATTTTTGAAATAACTTTTGGTTTTGTTTCTCGTGTGGTATACCGGGTGACAATGGGGTTAGGGCCATGCTTATATCATCTTTATTTATGAATCGATTTGGATAAAATTTTATACCAAGATACTACACATAATTTTTGATTGGCTGATAGATATAGTCAAAATGACTGACTTCCGGTTTTACCGGAAATTATACCAACTTTGATTTTTTAAATGAAACACTTTGTATATTTTATGTTTTTATGAATTTACGGGTCAAACTACATATAACAGTCTTGCCAAATTTCAAATTTTTTAAACAAAAAATTTTTTTTTAATTTTTATTTTTTACCATAGACGGCCTTGACTTGGAAAAATCTATTCTAATTGACTCTAGCAACTCTTAATAATAGCTATTTTATCAATAAGGTCAATAACAAACCTTTAATAAAAGAATATAATTTGCTAAACTCGTTTATTAAGAAAAAATCACTTTTTTAATGGCACCTACCAAGGGCCATCTTGCCATTAAACAGCAAATTTAATTACCAATCTAACGATATGCATCATGCACTACTTTATCTTTATCTTAAATTGAAAATTAATTAATTAATAAATTTTTAAAATATTTGTATGTAATAACTAATAATACCAAAGCAAATTTGGCAACATTGTTGTATGTAATTTGAGTCGTAGATTCCGAAAACATAAAACATATAGAGTGATCTATTTAAAGAACCAACGTTAGTGTCACTTTCGGTTTCACCGGAAGTGACACTAACATTGGTTTTTTGAATAGATTTAAACAAATAATTAATTAATTTTCAGTTTCAGATAAAGATAAAGTAGTGGATGATACATATCGTTAGATTGGTAATTACATTTTCTATCTAATGGCAAGATGGCCCTTAGTAGGTGCCCTTTAAAAAAAGTGACCTTTTCTTAAAAAACGGGTTTTGCAAATTATATTCTTTTATTAAAGATTTGTTATTGGCCTTATTGATAAAATAGCTATTTTTAAGAGTCAATTAGAATAGATTTTTCCAAGGCAAGGCCTCCTATGGTAAAAAATAAAAATTAAAAAAATAATTTTGTTGTTTAAGAAAATTGAAATTTGGCAACACTGTCATATGTAATTTGACTCGTAGATTCAGAAAAACATAAAATATACAGTATGTTCCGATTAAAAAATCAAAGTTAGTATTATTTCCGGTAAAACCGGAAGTCAGTCATTTTGACTATATCTATCAGCCAATCAGAAATTATGTCTAGTATCTTGGTATAAAATTTTATCCAAATCGATTCATAAATAAAGAAGTTATAAACATGGCCCTAGTCTCATTGTCACCCGGTATATGGTTAGTGTTCTCTAGTTTATGTTTATTTTTATACTGGTGTATTATAATAGGTTTTGCAAAGAGAAGTCTGATATCCAAGATAGTTGTTTCTGTATAGATTGACTTAGATGCATATGTATATTCGAATTTTACATGATGTCTACTGTATAAAATATGGCCATATTATTATTTTTTAGTTTTTGTTTAATGCCGAAACTGTACTGTTTTAAATATCTATGTTTAGTAATTTGATAAACTGGCCTTTCAACCGTTACTTTAATTATAGTTATATTGAATACTAGCTGTTACCCGCGATTTCCTTCGCCCGAGGTTCGTTATTTGTGTATTAAATAATGACTAATTATTTTCTGTCATCCCATTCCATCCCATCCCATACTATCCCCGTCCCCGTCCCCGTCTCTTTCTCCGTCCCCGTCTCCGTACCGACCCATCCTGCCCCCTCGCCTTCCATTCCATCCCTTCCCTTTCCGTCCCGTCCCGTCCCGTCCCGCCCAGTCCCGTCTCGTCCCTTCCAGTCCTTTCCCGTCCCGTCCAGTCCCGTTCCGTCCAGTCCAGTCCCGTCCCGTTTAATTTCACCCTCTAAGAGGTTGATTTGTCGAAAATCACGAAATACGTGTTTGCTTATTTGTTTTTAGGAGTACTCCTACGAAGTTTCAAGTCGAAATGTCTATTTAATATTACTTCTCCATACAAAACTGGAACCCCAATTTTACCCCTTTAGGGGTTGAATTTCGAAATATCCTTCCTTATTCCTTGTATACATCATAAAGGGAACCTCTGTGCAAAATTTCAGCTTTCTAGGTCCAAGGGTTTGGGCTGGGCGTTGATGAGTGAGTGAGTGAGTGAGTGAGTGAGTCAGGACTTTCAGTTTTATATACAGTGGGGTCCATTAAGTGTGCAACAAATGGGACATTTTCTTATTAGTTGTACTTTCAAAATTTAAATACGGTCACAAGTTACTGCATGTTCGATAACCATATCAGATGCATTTAGAATGGCTCCAAATCAAACAGCATACAGGGTAGGACAAAAATATGAAATTCGTTCAAGAATAAAGTTATCTTATTTCAAAAAATATTGCAAAATTTTATTGGAAAAAGTTGTTTAGAATCAAAAGTTATGCTCAAATACAAAGTCACGGCCTCCTATTCGAATTTTTATTATTCTGATTTTATTGTAAATTATTATTAGTAAAGCATTTGCCTTGTTAAAAAGAATATTTGCTAAATTCTAAAGTTCTGTTAAATATCGTTGCAACAAACATGAAGTGGACGCTTACCTAAAAAAATATAAATCCAAGGAAATTTTACAAATACGTTTCAAGTTGCTAAAATTTATTTAAAAGTGATGTGGTTGTGGCTACTTTAAATACATATAAAATCAGAATAATAAAAGTATGTATCATACCGGAATAATACATTTTCCAAAAAAGAATCAAAATTCGAGTAGGAGGCCGTGACTTTGTATTTGAGCATACCTTTTGATTCTAAACAACTTTTCTCAATAAAATTTTACTATATTTTTTGAAATAAGGTAACTTTATTCTTGAACGAATTTCATATTTTTTGTCCTGCCCTGTATAGTGTTTGACTTGAAGTCATTCTAAGGGCATCTGATATGGTTATCGAACATGCACTAACGTTTGGCCGTATTTAAATTTTGATTGTACAACTAATACAAAAATGTCCCATTTGTTGCACACTTAATGGACCACACTGTATATATAGATAAATACAATGCAAAAACTTCCCCAAGGTGGAAAAACTTAAAAAATGAAGTAGCAATTGGAATTATTAATCATTCTATACAGAACAATAAAAGCCAATAAAAGCGCCATTAAGTAAAATGTTCTATAATTAATTGCATTAGAGCTTTTTTGTATTTCAATCATCTCCAGGCATATACGTTTTTTTTTAGTTATTCTCTGTATGTAACATGTTGGGTGAGTAGAAATTAAACTTATTACGTAGAGATTCATTAGCGTGGTCAGCTAATGCTGTTTTTTATTAGAAAGTGATATATTATTTGTTTTAATTGAGTGTTTGTGCCGATTAATTCTATTCTTTAATAATTGTTTAATTTGTCCAATGTAAGTGGAGTTGCAATTATTACAATTAAATTAATTTAATTAATTAACAACATTTAATTAATTAATAACATTTTTACTTAATAATCTCCTAAAATACTCGTTAAAATTATTGATACACTTTACATTAAATTATACTAATTATTAAAACCCGTAGACACTGTACAGTTACGGCCAAAAAAGTAGAATGTAAAAAATACAAATTATATCCCCTAAATTTACTGTGTCGTTCTATTTCTAAGTGCAATCCGTGCAGCATGCAATCCTTTCTTTTTTGCACTTTTTCTTCGAACAGACAATGTTTTTTCAACTTTAAATCTTTATACAGGGACCGTCAAAAAGGACTGCCTATTTTATTTTCTAGATAAAAATGTATTGTCATAAGTTACAAATTTTAACAAAACTCTTTGTTGAAGTGTAAAAACAGAAAATTTATTTATCAAATATTGTATGCCAGAAGTGTCCTCCGTCATTTTCAATACATTCTTCTAAGCGGCGAACAAAATTAAACATGACTCTAATAAGTAATTCTTAGGGAATATATGGAGTTTCTGCTTTAATGCTTGTTTTAGGTTCGTCAATTGTTCTTGGTTTTGCAATATGAACTTTACTTTTTAGGTAGCTCCAAACAAAATAATCTGGCGCATTGCACTTAAATAATTGAATTAACTTTGATAAATTGTTCAACACAAAAAACACATTGTGGCACTGGCCATGTGTTCATTTTGCTAAGTGTCAAAAAATTCTGCAATTGTTTTATACACCTCTCCAAAGCATACTTTTTAAGATAATATAAGAGACATAGCGATTGCTGTGACATTTAATTTTTTATTAGAAAATTAAGTAATCATTCCTTTTTGACGGTAGCTGTATGACACTCACACTTCACTTACTTTTTCAATGGGTACAAATATAAAAAAAGCTCAGCGCGAATAATACCTGATATAACTTCGTCAACATTTTATAAACCATCAATCTGCAGTCCTTTAGTCATTAGTCACTATAAAACAATTTAAATAGAGCTTTGGAATTGTGGGCTTCCCGATAAGCGCCCAACGAACCCCCTATATCATAATCCTTTAGCTCCATTCATATTTTGCTTCCTCTACATAGCATCAATAACATAGCAAGGTTATGACGTGTAAACGAAATCATTTAAAAATTACTTAGTATGGCTTGTTGTCTATCTTTAAGCGGTTTTAAAAATTCTGGACCAGTTAGAAACGAAATCTGAAGTTACTAAACAGTCACCTTAATAGGAAGGATTGCAACTTCACGGTCGCTCGTGTAAGATGTGTTGCAGCAACTACTGTCGGTATCGGTTGGAAGTAAACGCGCGGTGGTAGTCCACATCGGCGATAGTTCCTGTCGGATGTAAATCCACATCGGTGGTAATTCAAGTCGGTTTGGACACCAAGTCGGTGGTATTTTAGTTCGGTAACATTCATATATTTTTTACAAACTTTAAAAGTCGGTAGTAACCCAAGTCGGTGGTAGTTCCTGTCGGTAGTATTCAATACAGTTGTCAGAAGTCGGAGGATTTTCATGTCGGTGGCGATCAAAATCGGTGGTTTTGTATACAACCCGTGGCGTACCCTTAGAAACAATAATAACAATCAACTCCTAATGGAAACGGGAATACCACATTGCGCGTTAAAATAAATTCACTGTATAATTATGGCCCCTTCCGTATAAAGAATTGTGAGCAAGGCTGAATTTATTTTTGAATTATAGCATGCTTAAATTTGAGATGTATCAAGTAAGTAACCGATGTCTTATGGTAGTTTTAAAAATTCTGAAATCGGCCCAATTGGTCAAATTTTAAGTTTTAAGTTTTAAGTTTGAGTAAATTTTGTGATTGAGAATCATTAAGAGATATAGTTTAGCCCAAAATTACTTCAATAACTGCCGCCATTTCGAATAATAATAGATTTTGATTAAGGTCCAAAAAATTATAATAAATTGGCAAGGAAAATATCCGCCAAAAAACCAGGCATCCATAGACATCAAATTTCGTCTAAATCGGACCAGTTGTTTCGGAGATATCTGAGCAAACGACTTCAAGACTTCAATTAAATTTAAAATTTTAACAAAAATTAATTGTTAATAGGGCAAAGTGGTCATATTAGATATTATTTTTTCTCTTACAAATAAATCAAGACATTTTACAGTTCGCACGAAGTTATTTTGGGCGTTGTGGCAACAGAACTTTGCCACTATTATTCAACACTTTACGTGTGCAATAATGGAGTTCTAACGAACGGATTTTGGGCGTTGTAGTCCTGTTGTGGGCGTTGTGGGTCTATATAAACGTTGGGCGAAGTAGTCGATGTGGGCGTTGTGTCCCTCGCGAAGATGTGGGCGAAGTGGTCCTGTTGGGCGTTGTGTCCCTGGTGGAAATGTGGGCGAAGTGGTCGTGGTGGGCGATGTGGTACATATCAAAAATTGGGCGAAGTGGACTGCCGATTGGGCGATATGGTACTAAAAGACGAGTGGGCGAAGTGGTCTGTGGGCGAAGTGGTATGGACCCGTTTCAGATCGTGAAGTCCAAGTCCAAGTCTAAAGCCATCTTTTCTGTTCATATTATTTAGACGTTTTTTTATTTCTGTGACCTCATGTATCATCCGTGGGTGGTAGTGAAGTACTCTAGCAAGTACTCTGGCGCGTTCAAATTCCAAGGTGTACCCATTTGTAAAAGCATGCTCAGATACTGCTGATTTTGTAATGCGGTTATGTTTGCAATAGCTTCTATGTTCTTGAAGTATTAGAGCGACCAGTCTGTCGAATGTAACTCGAACTGCAATAGCAAACAATAATATATACGCCAGCTGTTTTTAGACTTAGATATTGTACTCTTTACTGATCTGAAACTGTTACCCAAGGTTTCTGTGGTTGTAAGCACCGTTTTCATCTTGCATCGTTTTAGGGCACGCCCTATCTTATCAGTTGAGCACCTACTGTAAGTAGAAGAGACAGAAAAGTCTCGGAAAAGGAACTGCAAAAGCTTATGGAAGACACTACGAAAAAGAGAGGAAGAGAAGAAGGCAGCAGTTCAAGCATAGCAACTAAACAATAAGCCAGAAGGATATATTATGAAGACCCAAGCGAAGCCCCCGGACTCCTCACAGTATAAGTAAACTTTAGTGCAAACAGACCCTACAATCGGTATATCGGGCGAATGTGTAGCAAGCAATCACCGTAAAAATCCTCAGCTGCGAAGAAGAGATCACCAGAGCTCACCTTTGCAACATGGAATGTAAGAACCATGTTGCAAATAGGAAAAATGAACAAAATAGCTCGTGTAAGGGAAGATAGACGGTCGGCCTTATCTTTTGGCGAAAGTTATATTTGTTATTTTGCCGGCTGGTAACTATCGGCCTAGTTGGGCTAGCTCGCCGCGAGGGTCGCAGAGTTCCAGCTATGCTGAAAGAGAATATTCACAAAAAATAATAAGGTGAGGGCGCCAGGTCCTCAACTCAAATCCAATCCTTGTGTCGGACCGTACATAAGGTCGGAGATAAGTCCAGCAGATCAAAAGTAAACAAATCAACGACCAATAAAAATATCACAGCTTTATTGTCAAACAGGTAGGTGGGAAGGTGCTATAGTGCAACAAATATAACGTGCAATATCATAAACATGCATAAACAATTCTAGGCGCAACTATAAATATAAGTACGGGTACGAACAGGCAAGCATAAATGTAAGTTCATATAATATATATATATATATATATATATATATATATATATATATATATATATATATATTAATATTACGAAGGTTTTCGCGGCTGATATGTATTAAAGGTAAACATTTCAGGGTGTCATCAAGCTGTGCATCAAGTTGACAGTCCGTTGTGTTGCCGCATAACTAGAAGCCAAACCCGGACTACAAGGACTTGAAAATGACGAATGTGATTTCGTCGAAACGTCGTCCAACCCCAAACGCCATTCAAGATGTTCTTCAACCAGTTGAAGAAATCTTCAAATTTATTAAGCGGTATGACACCCTGAAATGTTTACCTTTAATATATATATATATATATATATATATATATATATATATATATATAGCGTTACTAAAAAAGTGAAACCGCTCAAATGTTACAAAAAAAATTATTAGAGCTTAGACCGGCATGAATATTTCATAACGAATGTACCTATAGCTGTTTCTACGCATACCACGAGTTGGGCCGCGATACGGCGGGCAACACATACACATTAAAAGCGAGATTACGAGGGGTGCCGCTGAGGCAAATAAAATAACGAAAGTCGACTAAGTACGGGTCGCCGAACGGGTTCAATAGTAGGGCCGCCAAAGCAGAACAATACAAGTTTAAATTGGCTAACGATTCAGCCCCGAAGGTTAGCTCTAAATGACGTTATAAGTGAGCTCAGAAATTTCTAATGGTCGGAAGCAACGAGCGTTTGCCTGGCCACACATGAACGACGCGCCCCTAATAACAGAAAGACAACAGTGTATCCTTGACTAGCAGTAATCTTAGCAAGTACTTGGATCTGCTCTTTGACAGGGTTAATATGGGCGTAAATGATTTTTCGGTTCGCCGAGTTCTAAGTTTGAACATGAAATTCCCGTCGCGGATTCGCGGGCCACAGCCGACGTGGAGTGGCTGACTTCACGTTACAAAAATGCGAATGCAAATGGCGAAAGGCAAAACGCCAGAACTAAGCTAGCCCGATGAACACGACCACCAGGCACTGCCGGGTAAGTAGAATGCAACGTACCGTTGCGGCCTACTCAAAGTGCACGGCAGATTTTTAGCTTGTAATACGATATTCTAATCATAGACGTCGAGTTTTGACGTTTATGTTTGTCATCAACTGTCATAGAACTGAAAACTGGGAAAATTCCCATACATTTGCCAGAAGCAGAGAAAATGCGAGCTATTACAAAACTGGAAGAGAACTGGTTACTGAGTCGAGTCGCAACAGATTTGCATGTGAGCAAGAGCTGCACTTTCAAAATTAAAAATCGTTGCAGCAGAGACTTCTGCAAGAAAAGTTTTTTTAACACCAGAGAACAAAGAATGAAGAGTACAATTTGCAACCGTCTATTTGAATGAGATCGACGACTTTTGGAACACGACTGTTTTCTCAGGTGAAAAGGTATTTCAATCATTTACCAATTGACGATTAAGGGTGTGCAGACCACAAAATTCAAGATTTGAGGAGCAATATTATGTTCAACCCTTAAGGAGTAGTGGACGATTCTCTGTAAACGTATGGAGATGGATCAATGCTCACGGATCTGGGCCATGCTATAGAATTAATGGTCGACTGAATGCTGAAAATTAGCGCAACATTTTGCAAACTGTGATGCTGCCATCTGTAAGAGAGGTCTTTCCTAATCAATTTACTTTTCAATAGGCAAGTTATTACCTAATTAATTAATTTTGTTTATGTTAACGTAATTGATAGCATTATTTTCACAGGATAACTGTTCTGTGCATACAGCAGGGGTTGTTCATTGATGGTTTGATGAGAATATTATCAATTTATTACAATGGCCTGCAAGAAGTCCGGACTTAAATGCCATCGAAAATGTTTGGGGCTATTTAACTACAAAAATTTATAACAGAGATTTTGCACCAAACAAAACCGATGAATTATGGGAAAGAATAAGAAATGCTTGGAAGGAACTGAGAGAAGGATACAATATGGAAAGGAAACATTGGTCTACTCTATGCGAAACAAACTGCAAAGCGTAGTACCAATTGAATACTGATACATATTTATTAAATACATATTATTATATAGTTTGTTTACTTGTAAAACTTTGCTAAAATACAAACCTTAAAAAAGTAATACCTATTCTTATAACCACAAGCAACGCCACTGGAGAAACCCCCATTTAATATGCCGAAAAATCGCAAAAATAACCATAGTAACAAAAAACCGTGCACTTTGAGGTGTCCGTAACTGTACAACTAGGGCGTCGACGAAGCTCAGAGCTCTACAATGTCTAATTCGTAAATTTGTAGGTTATGCGGAGGATAGTGGATTGGGATATTCGAAGGCCGAAGCAGCAACGTTAATCGGGGCCCACGTAGAACCGGTGAGCATAAACGACCTAAAGCAGTAAGTAGCAAAAGGGTGACCGTACAAAGTTTCGCGGCAGCCCAAACATTAAGATCTCAAACGCAAATATTGACAAAAACAATGTGGCACACAACCTATTCTCGCACAATCTGTGCTAATAATATCACACAAGCCCTAGCTACTAACGATACGAGGCGCTACTATTTAATTATAAAATGTACCAGGCGCACAGTGCAATAACTACATTAATGTTTTGCCTATAGTGAAGCATGACGAGACCTAACCTTTCCGTTGGCTCTCAGGAGGTCGGAGACAGCTGGGGCAGCGAGGGGTTCGGTAGCCCCAGCGGAAGGCCGTGCGAGCTATGGAGGCTACGGGAGGCTTATAGGCAGGTGTAGTACAGACGCCTACTCTCCTACTCTAGCGTGGCCCACAGGAGTTGCGAAATTTCCTGACAACTCAACAGTTTCAGGAGCCCAAGTCGACGGACTGGATGCCCGCAGAGTGCAGCCGAACGGGGAATGCTAAGCCTCTTCAGGGAGGACTTCAACCTCTCGCAGGAAGCGTCCAAACTCTCCCAGGTAAATTTTGCTGTAGTGATGACTGGCATCCGACAGGAAATGGCTATAACGCACAACGCCCAAATGAGTTCCGAATAAGAAGAAACGGGCCTTATCTTACCTCACGCTGGTATGGAGCCAAAAGAAAGTGCTGGCCTCAGACGAATCCGCAATTGCGAATGACGTAGGTACAACCAAATCAAATACGAACGTTTTAAGGGCATATGTGCTTTGTAGATCCTCCAAGGAATCAAAACGGAGCGAAGCTACATTAATTAGCTAATAAATTTAAGCACACAG
This sequence comes from Agriotes lineatus, assembly GCA_940337035.1. Taxonomy (NCBI): domain Eukaryota; kingdom Metazoa; phylum Arthropoda; class Insecta; order Coleoptera; family Elateridae; genus Agriotes; species Agriotes lineatus. The sequence goes on along the minus strand of OW679202.1, from coordinate 1,861,024 downwards.
CCGAGGCACTAGCAGCCTGCACCAAGTTTAAAATGGGAAAGGACTCAAAAATCCACCAGTTACCAGTTATCAAAACTTTCCAAAATTTTGGGCCAGAAGATGCAAAAAAAGCCTGAAAAGTGTGACTGCAAGAAAAGATATCCTTTATCTAGCAACAAATAGAATAGTGCAGAATAATTGCAACAAGGGTTGCCTAAGCGCCATACACAAATATCTGTAGAAATGTAACCAGAATAAATTTAATTTGTAAAATATGGGTAATTATTCGGAGAGTTGCTTACCAAACTGCTTGATAATTATAGGAGAGAATTTAAAATTAGGGTACCGCTAACCAGACCTAATTTAAAGCATGCAAAAATTCCAAAAAGCCACATAATGATACTCAAAGCTAAAAATTCAACTAGCAAAAGTTTGCACATACAGTGGTCGTTCTAAAAGCACCGTAACAAATCCTCCCCCAACAGAAGGGAGGATAAATCACTCCAGATTTACTGGACCATACAACTGCCAACAAAAGAAATCGCTTTAAGAGGCAAAAAAACGATGCTTGCCGGAAGGAAACACAAAAGGGAAGAAACAAAAGACTTAAAAGAGTAGACAGGAAGAGAGCATGTAAGAGTCCAATGCACATCATCGAAGACAACTAGACACCAACCACTTCCGTCGCTGCAAGATGACGTGAGCTGCGCCGGTGGAAGGGGAAGTCACGTCAGGTGGCAACGGGGTTGCACCCGAAACGCAAACACCTCGAAAAAATGCGGAATGGGAGACAGGAAAGCGAACGACACAGAAGAAGGAAGGGAAAGGAAAACCAACCTCAGCTAAGGGGTAAGTGCTTAGGCCCAGGATCGAACTACAGCACTGAAGCTATCTCCAAATGACGGAAGATAGAACGGCTATCTAAAAATACAAAATATTGCAAAGAGAACGAATACAGCTATAAGAAGAAACATCCTTTTCAAACAAGAAAAAAAAATGAGACAGAGAAAGACGCGAGAAATGAAGGGACCAGATGGTTAAGGTCGGGACTCCAATTCGAGAAAAGGGAAAGGTGAATTGGGTCCTAAAGGTCCGTCCGACGTCCCCAACCCAACCTCCCAAAAAGACGCAGACTAAACCAAATCATCATTATCATCGACAGCGTTACTGAGCTTCAAGTCTTTGGCATGCCAATTCCCACGTAAACGACCGTCCGGATCCCTAAGTTGATAAATGAATTGAGACAACTTCTTATGGATTATAAAGGGTCCAATGAACTTGGGTGCCAATTTAGCAGTATAGTGGTTAACAGCATCTGATTGTGTAAAGTTTCTTCTCCAAACGGAGTTGCCTACCTGATATTCATCAGGTCGTCTTCGCAGGTTGTAGTATACCTTCGACCGATCGTAGGGCCTAGCAAGACGAACTTTTACTTCTTTGTACAATAGTTGCAGCGCTTGGGCTCTTATATTGGGGTTTTCATCCCTTATGACACGAAGTTCGGGACCTTCATCTTCAGGTCTTCCTTCAGGATTCCCGTCGAGTGTAATTTCTCGGCCAAAACTCAAAAAGTAGGTGCTATGACCAGTGACATTATGCTTGGAGGTTCTTATAGCACAGGCGACTTGTTGTAAGTATTTATCCCACTTACGTTGTTTGTCGGACACGTACGCTGTAAGTATTGTTTTTAGAACATGATTGATGCGTTCCGTCGGATTTGCCTGAGGGTGATATAACGCTGTAAACGCTATTCTGCAGCCATAGTTCCTAGCCAAGGCAGTAAATTCACGACTCTTGAACTGGACACCATTGTCGCAGATAATTCTTTTAGGAGCGCCAAACAATAAGAATACGTTCTCTTCAACATGACGTACGACTGAAGCGGCCGTAGCCTTACGAAGGGGAAATACAAGAGGAAGTTTAGTGAAACAATCAGCCACTACAAGTATATACTGATACAACCGAGAAGAACGAGGTAGAGGTCCTATGAGGTCCATACAGATGACCTCCCAGGGCTTCGAGATGTTTGTGTGACCTCCCATATGTCCAGCGGGTGGTCGTTGGTCAGGCTTAGTGCGGGAACACACCTTGCAGTTGCGAATGTAGCGCAGAACGTCTGTTCGAATTTTGGCCAGTAGTACCTCTGAGCTATACGACCTAAGGTTTTCGAAACGCCAAGATGTCCTGAGGTAGAATCATCATGATTACGTCTAAGTACTTCTGAGCGTCTGTCTTTAGGTAGTACCATCTTCCAATCTTCATTGGCCTGCATAAGTTCTGGATACTGGCTCCTAACATGCTTATAGAGTTGCAAATTCGACTCGCGCCAATCAGGGTGTACTGTGGATCGGTAAGGACCTTTAGGCGCATCCGAACATACCAGCGATCTCGAATATCGTCGTCCTCGATTACTTCATCGATAATAGGTACGGACCTGGATAGAGCATCAGGTACGACATTGTCTTTGCCCTTGCGGTGTATGACGTTAAAATTGTATTGTTGTAGGCGTATGGCCCAACGCGCAAGGCGTTCTATGGGGTCTTTAATATTATTCAGCCATTTAAGTGCGTAGTGGTCAGTCACGACGTCGAACTTAGTTCCCTCGATGTACGGACGAAGTTTCTCGATTGCGAAGAGAACCGCGAGACATTCACGCTCCGTTGTGTTAAACCTTCGCTTATTCTTCGTGAACGAACGTTACGAAACAAGTGAAACCGCTCAAATGTTTAAAAAAAAATTATTAGAGCTTAGACCGGCATGAATATTTCATAACGAATGTACCTATAGCTATTTCTATGCATACCACGAGTTGGGCCGCGATACGGCGGGCAACACATACACATTAAAAACGAGATTACGAGGGGTGCCGCTCTAGCAGCCTGCACCAAGTTTAAAATGGGAAAGAACTCAAAAATCCACTAGTTACCAGTTATCAAAACTTTCCAAAATTTTGGGCCAGAAGATGCAAAAAAAACAGCCTGAAAAGTGTGACTGCAAGAAGAGATATCCTTTATCTAGCAACAAATAGAATAGTGCAGAATAATTGCAACAAGGGTTGCCTAAGCGCCATACACAAATATCTGCAGAAATGTAACCAGAATCAATTTAATTTGTAAAATATGGGTAATTATTCGAAGAGTTTATTACCAAACTGCTTGATAATTATAGGAGAGAATTTAAAATTAGGGTACCGCTAACCAGACCTAATTTAAAGCATGCAAAAATTCCAAAAAGCCACCTAATGATACTCAAAGCTAAAAATTCAACTAGCAAAGGTTTGCACATACAGGGGTCGCTCTAAAAGTACCGTAACACTCGCGAACAAGAAAATTATAATATAGATATTCTAGCAGTGCAAGAAGTGTGCTGGAAGGATTATGGAGAACTAAGAAAAAATAAGTTTACTTTTCTATATAGCGAAAAGCCTGGCAAACAAGGAGAATATGGCACAGGCTTCTTTATAAGTAATAAAACGAGAACTGCCCTACTGGGCTTTGAACCTAAAAAGGAAAGAATGTGCAAACTGCGAATAAGAGGAAAACTCTGTAATATGTCATTCATGTGCGCTTACGCTCCAACTGAAAATGTGGAAGAGCGAGTAATTGAAGAATTTTATGATGACTTGTCAGACATGTGTAAAAAATCCCAAAACATGATATGAGGAATTTTAATGCAAAAATTGGAGGAGCAGCTTTCAAAATGGTCGCTGGGAAGTATTCATTACACACAAAAACTAGTGAAAATGGCAAAATGCTATGCCAATTACCAGACGAATTCAACTTGAAAATAAGCAGCACTTTCTTTCAACATAAAAGGACACACAAAGGAACCTGGATCATACCAGGAACGCAAAACATGAACCAAATTGACCACGTGGTAGTATCAAAGCGTTAGGCATCCAACGTACAGGATATCAGAAGTTACCGTAAAGCTAACTGTGACTCTGATCACCTCCTAGTCAAAGGTAGACTACGTCAACGAATCTCAACTGTAAAGAAAACCAAGGGAACTAAAACGAAGAAATGGAATACCGAAAAGCTTCAAGCCCAAACAACACTAAAAGAATTCCAAAGAAAAATTAAGCTTCGCTTAACAGAGAAACAACTAACAAACAACTTAGAAGCAGACTGGAATAATATAAAATCAACTTTGATAAATGTAGGAAATGAAACCCTTCCAATAATTAAAGAAACACATGAGAAATGGTTCGACATGGAGTGCCAAGATAAAGTACAAGAAAAGAATACTCTACGAATAAAATATTTAAATAACCCGACGGAAAAGTCTAAGGTAGCCTATGAATTAAAAAGGAAAGAATCGAATAAGCTCTGTAGAAGCAAAAAAAAAACAGGTCCTAAAAACAAAAATGCAAAAACTAAAGGCAGTAGGAAAGAATAATAACAGTAAGGAATTCTACAAAATTACAAGAGAAGTAACAGGAGAATTCAGACCCAGAGTTAATGTATGCAAGGATAAGAGAGGAGGAAATGTTACTGAGATGAAGGAAATCATAGATAGGTGGCAAGAGCACTTTGAAGGACTAGCAACGCCTCAAAATACTGAAAAGGTAGAGAAACTTGAAGTGCAAACAGCAGAAATAGAATTGGAGCCACATACATTTACAGAAACAATGAAAATCATACAAAACTTGAAAAGCTCTAAAGCCCCAGGAAGTGATGCTATAACAGCAGAGTTGATAAAAAACGGCGGAACAGTCCTATGGGAGAGATTGTATAATCTAATACTGAAAGTATGGGAAATCGAAGAAATGCCGAATGATTGGAGGATGGGCGTAATTTACCCCATACATAAAAAGGGGGACAAAACAGTTTGCTGTAACCACCGCTGCATTACGCTGCTAAATGTAGCTTACAAAATACTCTCAAGCCTAATTAACAGCAAATTAACTCTATACTCTGAATTAATTTTAAGTGAGCAACAATACGGCTTCCGACCAAACAGGGGAACAACAGATAATATACATATCATGCGACAAACCCTAAAAAAATGTAGAGAGCATAACATACTGCTTTACATTATCTTCATCGACTTTAAACAGGGGTTCGATTTGTTGTCCCGAGAAGCATTAAAAAATGATCTCCTATCCCTAGGGATACCACAAAAACTTATTCGCCTGACAGAAGTGACGTTAACGAGAAGTGAAGCAAAAGCAATGATACAAACAGAAGAAACCGATAGTTTTGAAGTCAGCAACGGAGTCAAACAGGGAGACCCACTCTCAGCCACCCTCTTCAACTTGGCAATAGAAGCATGCATCAGAAGCATCAGTGTAACAGGTTGGATAAACACAAAGCTAACACAAATGTGTATATACGCAGACGATATTACTTTAGTGTCAAGAAGCTTGAAAGATTTAACAGAAAAAGTTGAAATAATTCAAGAAGAAGCATCAAGAAGAGGGCTAGTGATAAGCGCCGAAAAAACCAAAATGATGTGTAGGGATAACAAGGAAATTGGATGGGTTTTGCGATACATAGAAATTAATAACAATAAGTATGAAATCGTGAATTTCTTTAAATACCTTGGTTCGCTCTTAAATCAATAAAATAAAATAAGTGAAGAAGTAGCGGCGCCATTACAAGCAGGCAAAAAAGCGATGTATGCAAATAATATCCTACTGAACTCGAGGCTTTTAAGTAAAAGGGACAAGTTAGTTATATATCGGAGTATAATAAGACCGATTCCTGTGTATGGGTGTGAAACCTGGACCCTAAGTGTTGGTGACCAAAATAAATTACAGTGTTTTGAACGTAAAGTGTTAAGGAAAATCTTTGAACTAATCCAAGACGAGGACGGAAGTTGGAGACCCAGAATAAATTATGAATTAATATTTAATAAAAAATAAAACAATTTCAAGTTATATACAATCAAGAAGATTAAGTTGGTTTGGTCACATATACAGAATGGGAGAGGGAAAAGCACCAAACATTCTCACGTTCTGGAAACCACAAGAAACCAGGAGAGTGGGTAGACCAGCAGCAAGGTGGTTAGATGAGCTTTGCAGAGACATCAAGAAGATAGGTGTAACTAACTGGAAAATAACAATTAAAGACAGGAAGAAATGGACAAAGATGATCGAAAATGCCAAATCCCACAGAGGGATGTAGCGCCAATGGAAGTAAGTAAGTAAGTCATATTTTTGTCTAGCGTATGGCGGTAGCTGTGTATTCGTCTTTTGGAACAAGTCAAGTAAGTGTTCTTTTTCTCTCTCAGTTTAAAGCACTACATCTACCGTTCGGCACTTGGTCACGCGCCGCGGACTCAGTGTGCATTGAACTAATTGCCATTACATCGTTCCACACGGTATCACAGAAAACCATAAATACCTCCACGCCGACTTCCAGCTCTTAGAGCAATTTTGACTCTGATGGTGCAAATTGCAATGTCTTGCAAACCGTTAGTCTATATGCACAAAGACGAGAGCTATTTTTTCAACCTCCCATTCGGCAGAAATAAAAAACAAAACCAAAGATGTACCATTTATTACATAAAAAATGTAGGTACATCTCTCGGCTATATTTCTACATAATAGCCATTTCGATGAAGGCACTTGTCATACTGTGGCACAAGTGTTTATATGCCCTTCTCAAATAAAGTGGCCACCTGGTCACTCAGCCAACCGTTCACGTTGATTTTTAGCTTCTTTAAAGTTTTTACACCATTCTCGCTGTCGCTGAGAAACAATGCTCTCTCGACAATATATTTCGACTGCATTATGCCTTACAGGATTGAAACTTCAGCCAAAGAACAAAGAATTAATGATTACGGCAAGCAGTTCAGACTTGGCTGGCGCAGTACGCCATAATTCGCTTTCTTCTGGCTGAAAATAGAGACTCTGAAGGGCTAATCAGTTCCTAGAGCAACTTTCGCTCTGAAGATGCAAGTTGCATTGTCTTGCGAAATGTTAGTCAATCTGGGTGCACAAATAGCAACAAAGCTAAATCTGCCTACGTATCATTGTTCTCAAGGTACTCAAACAACACGAGCTACCAAAGAGCATGGCCATCGCGCGGTTCCTTGCTCGAGTTCACAAGATGCAAAGCAGATTAAGTCAGAGAATGCTGGGCGTTCATTTACAAAGACTACGAGGTCTAAGCCGAAACTCCTTTCTAACAAGCATAATTCATTTTGTGGATGTTTGTTCCAGTTGGTTCACGAACTTGAACTGTCCACTTTCGAGGTGATCAATCTCTGAACCTATAGCCTCCTAATTTTACCTGTATTATAATTTATAAGTAACTCTAGATCATGTCCACGTTTTGTAATATCTTCAAAACACCGCCGGATACGTTGGTGAGTGATGTGATTTCTTTCTTAACCTCAAATTCTTTAATTGCCACGTTTGGTCCAACTAATAACTTTATAGCTCAGCTTCTCAAATGCATTCAATTTATTTCCATCTTTATCATTTAACGTTCATGTTTCGAATGAAAGAGAGTTTGTATGTCTTGAGATGTCAAGGTCTTTCCAGATTTTTGTTAGTTTTACAATCAGGCCTGTAGCTATTTTGATTTGTCGTCTTATTTCGGTTTTGCAACTTCTGGAGTTGGCACCAAGGTAATCAAACTGGGATATATTTTCATAGGGTAGATGTGGGCACAATGGACACTGCTCTAGTAATGGACACCTTCACCTTTGAAATCTCATTATTTTTAATTTTTATGTCAATATTTCATTCAGAGAGGGTCAATGGTATAGCAGTCTGTTTTCTAAAGTAGTCTATGGGAGGGAAGAGCTCTATGTCAATTTCCTGTCAAATTTCAAATTATTTTCTGAAGTGGTGTGCAAGATAGTTGTGTTTCAACTTCCTGGCAAGTTTGCGACATTTTATCTTCAACCCGCATTATCTTACTTGTGAATATCCGAAAAGATCAAGTAAGTGCGGTAATTAGAATATTACATATAAATGAAGGTCTTTCTTGTGAATTATTAGTATTAATCGGAAAGGTTAGGTTAAGAGGGGGTAGCCATTACTGGTACAGGTTTTTTCATCATTGCTTCTGTAATAGACACCATGCATGACCATTACTAGACGCGTGTAGTTCAGTAATGGCCACCCTCTATAAAAAGCCCTATTTAGCAAAATACTTCATTCAGAGCATATTATTATTCTTCAGATATGGGCAAAATAAAGAATAAACGACAATTCTTTTCTTACTCTGGAGATAGTATGAATAAAGCAATAGATGCAGTAAAAACGGGTACTATGAGCAAGAAGGAAGCAGCTGCAGAGTTCAATGTTCCACGCAGTACACTTGTACGAAAAGTTTCTGGGACGGGTCCACTTAAACGAAAAATAAATCCAATGACCGAATTATCTGAAAATGAAAAACAGTCATTAGTCGAGTGGGTATTAGCGATGGCGAGAAAAGGCTTTCCTGTTCACAGAAGCAATTTAATACAATCTGTTAAAAAATATATAATAGAAAGTGGAAAGAATGTTAGTTTTATTAATAACAGCAAAACGCCAGGAAGAGCATGGTCCGAAGGTTTTCTCAAACGACACAATGAAATAAAGAAAAGCACGTTGAATCAGTAAGCAAAGCCCGGGCAGCAGTAACAATGGATAGAATACAAAATTGGTTTAAAGAAATCAAAAAATTTTTTAGGGTGGGGGATTAGAAGATATTCATGCCGATCCATCTAGAATTTTTAACGCTGATGAAGCAGGATTTGCCTTATGTCGCCCGGGACCAACAAAATGATAGAAGACTTCTGTATAAGAGTTTCTGCTGAAAAAGAACAGATCACTGTGATGGAGACATTTTCAGCTGATGAAAAATACGTACCACCCATGCTTATATTTCCCTATAAGAAGATGCCTCAAGTCATGGTGGAGTCGATTCCCAGTAAGTGGGCTCTTGCCACTCTGATTCTGGATAGATCAATTCGGAAGTTTTCTTTGAATATATATATCAAATCATTTTCTGCCTTATGTTAAATCTAATAATATAACAAGACCTGTTGCATTATTTGTGGATGGTCATCGATCACATCTCACTCAACACGTGATGAGATAGGATAATATTAATATCTCTGTTTCCAAACTCAACACACATTATACAACCGGCTGATGTGTCGGTCTTTAAACCTTTAAAGGCAGGTTGGAAATCAGCCGTAGAAGACTGGAAATTCCAAAATTTCCCGAAAGATGTTACAAGACATACATTTGGATCATCCTTAAAGACGCGTTTGAAAATTTGTTTAACCAAAAGCCATCCAGAATGGGTTCAGAAAAACTTGATTATTCCCATTTGATAAAGATAATATCGACTATTCCAAATGCATCCCTAATAAACAAATAGAAAAAAATACAGATCAAGAGAATGATAATTTATTAGCAAGCAGCAAATTTTTACAAAATGTTTTAAAGGTGGTTGAAAATAAGATTTCCAAGGGAACACTTGTAGAATTTCTGGATGCTTACAGAAAGAAATCCAAATGGGAAGGAAATAATAAAGATGACTATTTTTAAAACTTAGGTGCCCGTAACGGCGGACGATGATATTCTATTGTCAAAAACGATGGATAAAACAAGTTTAGAGAGGGCCACACAAACTCATATGGATAATCAAGATGAGTTATCACATCCTTCCACATCAGTGTCAGCAGTTTCGCTTACTGGTGCAAATGTGCGACATGGAACTCCTCCGTCATATCCATCTTTTAGCTCTCAAATTGTACGTAATTCTGCTTCAGTGTGGCCTTCTCCAGCTCGTCCTAAAATTACAAATATGTTATTGTGAAATATGAAAGCAAGTACTATCATGGTAAGTGATGTGAACCTTAAGATGTTTATAGGTACTTAAATACCTTTTATTGTACAGGAATCATTTTGAAAAGAGACCATGATGGAGCAGAAATTAGAACTATGGTGACAGCAGGAATAGGAGCATGCAAATGGCCAATTAAGAAGGATGCTTTGTATTATTTTAATGAACATGTAAAGTGCCTTATCAAACAGCTTACTGTAAAAAACAGTAGGGGCCATTACAATGTTCCAGAAATTGCAGAATTTGATCAAACAATACATTTTCAGTGGGTGTCCATTACTAGCTTTAGATGTGGCCATCTTTCCAACATTTATCTCCATTATTGGTACATTTGAATTGTTTTTACATTTGTGTGATAATTAAAGAAAACGAATGAACTGTTATTCTTTTATGTAAGGCGGGTGAAAATACACACATCATTTGACGTTTTGATATGTATAAAGTTTAAATTCACATAGAAATACATTTTTGCTGGCACTATAAAGTTATAATTTGCTCCTTGGTGTCCATTTCTCCCACATCTACCCTACCTTGAAAGTTGTTGTATATCTGGATGATTGTTTCTGACTAGATCTACTATCAATTTTTGTTTTTGTCTGATTGATGTGTTGCTCAGTTTTTGCTCTCTTCTTGTAGACGACCCAGAACCAATCTAAGTTCTCCTGCAGTATTAGCTATTATGACGGTGTCATCACTCATCACTAGTTAATTTAGTTTCGATTTGTTCTTCAGCAACTACTAAGTTTGGGCAACTATATTAATCAACATCTCATTTTTTAATTATTACCGTAAATATCTATAAAAGCCAAGTAGGGCAGTTGAGAAAGCATTAGGGTTGCATTAAGCAAGTCCGCGGTTCGAATCCCGCAGGAGCCGGTTTTTTCCGCAGCCTTGGCAATTGGAATCGGGCTCAGTGAGACCATTCACAGTTGTGCACCAAATTAACTGTACTCTACTTAGAACCACAGACCTAAGAAATAGAGTAACAAGGTCAACAGATTATCAAAACACACAATGGTTGCTGCACAAGCACAAAAGGCGCGCTCCAACTTTGTATTCCGAATCCCAGGCAACTTGAGCATTGTACCGCCAGGCACAAGAGTATAAAACACCAGCCTCTATACCGCAAGGTAAATGAGGTTACAGACAATACATACATACTGTAATGACTGCCTTGATTGATTGACTGTATAAATAAATTAAAAATTTACCTTTGCCTCGACGTTGAGCGCCAATATGTTATGATTGTAATAGGCCTCTAAGTCCCACGTTACGGTGCCTATAATTGTAATGTTTAATAAGTTAATATTATGCCTTGCTTAAAGTTTATCTGTGGGTAAATTTAGGCTGGTTGAAATTGAAATATAACCCTCAATTACTCAAATAAATGGTTGCATGCCCCTCTTGCTATTTTATCCAATTGCAATTTATTTGTTACGCTAGCTCAATGGGAAAACATAAGCTCTCTCTCAGATTAGGCTCCAAAGTTGACTATATTTTTAAAGTTTGATCTGAATTTTATTATAGCCAGCAATTCTAAATCAGTAGTTCAAATACGCGAGTTAGTTCAAATCTTCACAATCTGTCAAATTACACAAAATGTTCGCTCAGTCCAAATAGCGATTCTTGAAAGTTTAAACTCTTGAAAATATGAGAGAACATCAGGTAAATATTCAAATTTTCGCGCTTGGCAACAATTAACACTGTTTTGTTTCAGTAATGACGTAGAAAAACCGGGCCTTGCCTATTTCGTGACGTAGGACAGACGCCAAAACGTGCATTTGTTTCTGGTCGCTTGGACTCTCGCCAATTTGCAACATTTGATGACGCCTTGCTTATTACGCAAATTACGGCGTAGCTGCACCCTTGGTAATACGCTGGACTCGTTTTAAGCCCCTAATCTAAATATCAACAGCTAATCGGAGTCCCCACACTTACAAACTCAGAATCTTACCTCGTTAAGATTTCGCCGATGTTGCTCGTAAGCTGGTCGTAGTGACGCTGTTGATATTTTAGCCTCTGAGACTGCTTTCCTGGCTGCACATTTCTCTCGGAATGCTTCTGCACACTCTGCTGACCTCCTGGATTGCTAACCTCATGTTTTGGATGCTTTATTTGCTGGTAGATAGGCCTCAACATTTTGAAGTGCTCGCTCCAGATGTCCTCGTAGATGGGACCAGAGAAATTTTAATTTTATGCTGCGAAAACTGCTGCAAACACTTGTACATGCACTTAGGGACTTTGGCAATAAAACGCAATACTTTTGAACTGGTAAAATGCTTGTTTAATGGTGTAAAATTGTATTTGAATGTGGAGCACAAAACTGACAAATATGTAATAATTTTAATTCAACTGTTCTCTCCTGTTTAACAAAAGAGCATCAAGTTGCTAGAATACGGTGTTATGCTTATGTTAATGGAAATTAAGTTTGACAATTAATAGACATAAAAGAAAATAAATTAGCACATAAATTAGAATCAACATTTTTCTTAAAATCTAGATTATTGTCTTTTTCGTATAACTAAAATTGTTCTATTGCGTCACACACACAAGCGTTTTTATTATTTGGTCTCTGCTCTGCTTTGCACTATTATTGTCAATTATTAACGCACTGGCAGTGTTTCACCATTTTTCTTCGTTGCTTCCTTTCCTTTTGCCTGCATCTCGAATTGCTCTTTGCAATGTTCTGATATCTTTCATCTTGCTTAATTCACCTTTCAGATTCCTCACAATTTTTACTATGCTTGGTTTTATTGAAACTACGGTCCTTTTAAAATGCATATAACAAACCTTTTGTGTCTATTAATTTCCTTCGGTCTGGCTTTACATTATGAACAAACCTATTCTTTTATTATTTTAATGCATTTAAAAGTCAATTTTGAACCCTGTGAAAATAAGCTTACCTTTGCGTTCCTTTCTTAACTACTTTACTGTTTCTCGCATCTCATTGTCAATGCATTTAATATTTTACTTTAGTTTAACATTGCAATTGCATAAAACATCCCAACTTTGTGCTTATTGAATCGGTCAATTATCTTTCACTGTAAACAGAGCCAAGTTATGGGCCTAATACCATCTCAATACATACAAATATCTATATAATAAATTAAAATATTAAGAGCAGCTCTAGTGTAAGTGGTTATACCACTGTTTCAATGATAACACGTTCATTTTGTTACGCACATTATAAATTATTATATGCAGTTTGTAAAATACTATTTCTAGTATTTGAAAATATGCACATTCCCAATGGTAAAAATCCAGTCTGGACTACAATAAGGCATTCAATACAGTGAAACGCGAGGCATTAATAACAATATTGAAATATCTTGCTGTGGGAACGGATGCAAAAAATTTAATTCACAAATATTTGTCAAACAAAACGCAATTGTTAAACTTGATTGTCAGTACCACGAGGGTCTGTATTAAAATAGCTATTTGAAAAACAGATGGATTTGAAAATAATATTATATTGTATAAATTGTAGTTTGAAACGAATGAAAAATACTTAATTTGAAATAAAATAGAAATTTAGTAGGTTTAACTCAACTATATTAAGACTAGAGTGTATAAAAGGGGATTTTATATCGTTAAGCAATTTTGTTTTTAATTATTGGAAATAACAAATTTTGAAAATGTAAAATGAATTTGGTGTGAGTAAAAATATTTAAATAATCCTGTTATTATTGAAAAATGTTTGAAAAAAGGGTATACTTAAAATTTACGAGGTGAAGAAAATGGAATTTTAAAATAACAAGAAGAAGCAAAGACTAATGAAGGTTATTGGTATGTGGTAAAAAGCTAATGGATAGCAAAATTATTCTACAAAAGTAAATTATTGAAGAAATAGAATGGGTCAATTTTATTGGACATATTACATTAAACAAAGTGGATTACGTCAAACTGTTTGGTGCTAAGTAAGACTTCAGAGGAGGATCATCGGGTATAGGAAGCACATTCCAGGAGGCTAGCAGATGCGGTAGCAAGTAGATGTCTGCAGGTTTCCTCTGTCCGCTGGGTGCTGTTGGAGTTTGCTAATCTTGGACGGTTGGAACATTTTGCCTATCTGTGAACCATGCATCGCGGGAAGGTGCTTGAAAGGGTCGAGTAGCAGATTAAAAGGAGGTTGACATCTGGAAACGTTGTGCGGACCAAATGAAAGGTAGGTGATTTCTTATTAAAATAATAACTAGAAACGAAATAAAGACAATTAACTAATTAAGAAATAATTACTTACCGTGTTTTTAATATTGTTGTGTACCGTTGTAAGGATTGGGTATTTGTCACTTGAATTTCAGATTTGTTTTGACAGTTGGTTGACATAAGTATTGTAACTTATACAAAAGAGATTAAAAATATTAGAACATTAATTTTTCAGAAATCAAGTAACTAGATAAAATAATCCACCCCTGATTTTTCAGGAGCTATTTCTAATAATAATCATTATTGATATTCCAATACATAATAGGGCAAATTTGTAATTTCAAAACAGATTAATATCTATACTTGAAGGTTCAGTACATAATACATGCTTATGCTAACGACACGCAATTATATTGCTGGTTGATCTTGTAAAATGGCAAGCGGCAGTAAACACTGATGGTCTTGACCATGATTATATTTATCATGCTTCTACACTTTTTTAATTATTAATGATGCAAAATATGTTATGCTTTTACGTAGTAATAAAAATTATTGTCAAAATCTGGCAACCCAAGAAAATATTTCTCAGTGTGGCTGAGATGACCAAAAGATCTGAAGACGTTCCCCCGCACGCGACAGAGACAGAATGGTGGCAGTTCGAGAGTTCGTGCGATTGCGATCATCATTCATAATATTAAAAGTTGATTCACTGACAAAATTAGTCTAAAGTTGATTTTGAATACGTTATCGCGGTCAAATATCAAGGTATGTAAAAAGTACTGACAGACAAAAAATTCAGGTAGTATGCCGGGTGCTGACTTGCGCGACGCACCATAGGATTTTGCATAGTAAATTCTTTGTGTTCAATTATTTGCTCCCCTAATTATTTTAGAGCTAAAGCGTAAATACATTTTTTGTAGAGAAAAAAATACTGCATCCATTCATACTGTTGCTAACAATTTTTCATTTTCCAGAACCGAAGGAATACAAAAAATCAAACTAGCATTTTTACAAAAATCAGTGATGCCATGGAATTATTGAAACAAGCCAATGCCAACGCAAGTGCATGCTGGGCGATCATCCAGCCACTGCCGTCAAAAGATTGAACGTATTGTGGATTTTCTAGTTTCGTTGTAAGTTCTGAACCTCATTATTGCACCTACAATTATTTAATAACGTGCCTGTAGTCTTAAACTTAAAATGAATCAGTCTATTAATGGTTGTGATGTTTGGAATTTGCCGATACGGATATTTTACATTAAACAAGGAGCTTACTTAACGAACGTCCACCATACTCGTAAAACCATTTTTGTTATGGACAAGGTCTAGGTACCTTAGAGACATTAAGCAGAACATAATTAATAATGAATTATTATAAACGTCAAACATCAATGACAAACAAACAAACAGCACATGTCGCGCCGCACGCATTTGCTTTGGCATTGGCTTGTTTCAATAATTTCATGGCATCACTGATTTTTGTGAAAATGCTAGTTTGTTTTTTGCATTCCTTCAGTTCCGAAAAATGAAAAATTGTTAGCAACAGTATGAATGGATGCAGTATTTTTGCCTCTACAAAAAATGTATTTACACTTTAGCTCTAAAATAATTAGGGGAGTAAATAATTGAACATAAAGAATTTACTATGCAAATTCCTATGGTGCGTCGCGCAAGTCAGCACCCGGTATAATGTCTGTTGGAGATATACTGTGTCTCCCCAGACTCATTCTTAGCATAGGGATCTCCCTTGTTATGAGAGATAGAGATTTGATTAAATGGGATGAAATATTCCTCAGGTAGAGTTGTACCAAACCCCATAAACAAACTTTGGATATTCAACGTAGTTCAGGCGTTGTAGCAAAAAAAATTAAAGTAAAAAAAATCTCTTTTCAGATGTATCATGAGCATGACCAACAACGAGCCGCATAAAGGAAAATGAAGTTGGCCGTTCAAAAATTTGAACACGCTACTAGATTTCTATTACAAAGTGCATTAAATGTACAAATTAATGTCGACTTCCTCTTAAAATAGACGAGTTATTTAGTTATTTAAAGAATTAAACATTCAACATTTTACTTTTTTTGTTACAGCGCCTGAACTAAGTTGAATAGCCAAAGTTTGTTTATGGGGTTTGATACAACTTTATCTGTGGAGTATTTCATCCCTTCTAACCAAATCTCTATCTCTCGTAATATGGGAGATCCCCATGTTGAGCATGAGTCTGTGGACACACTGTATTTATGGCATTAGAAAATACAAACATAGTTCACACATACTTCCGAAATAGTGGTTGATTAAATAGGAATAATCGTTCGCTTTTCAGGTTTATTTTATGTATAAAAAATTTGCCAAAGACATCAAAATTACCCTCAAGTAAATTAAAATCAGTTCTTCATTGTGAACTATTTTTAAAGTCATTGTGAAATTTAAAAAATTATAGTGAATAATATTTCTGGCTGGTTTTATTATTACCCAGTTACACGTATGTGGTTATTTCAAACACTCTTAATCGTTTCTCCACAGTAAACAGTAAATTGAGTGGATCTCCTCTATTATCTTTTTGTGTGCTCTATTTAGAAGTTGGTTCTCAATATTAATAAGGGTTAATGAAAACGCAGTATAATTAATTCCTGGTTGAATCTCATTTTGTGGTTACAAACATAGGTATGTGTAGGTCCTTTGTGAATGAATGTTTTTATATATGTTTTCTAAATCAATAAAGGCACTATTATTATTATTATAATATGTCAGCAAATGAATGATATCAAGCTTGGTTTTAAAAATTGAAACAAATGTCAATTATTAATTCACATTATGTTGACGTTTAGAATAAAATACATATAAGTAGTGTAGTTAGGAGGATTCTGGCGCACTGCGATTGGTTTGAAACTTGGCTAAGTGTCACGTGGCGAGGTCATTGGCCTCTTCGATTGGTTTTAAACTTGGCTAGGTCTAGCCGGGGGTCACGGGCCTAGCCGGGGTCAAGGTCACGGGCCTAGCCGGGGTCAAGGCCACGGGCCTAGCCGGGGTCCGGTTCCCACGATAAATTTTTGGGGCTAAAAGTGTAATTTTGAAATTTTACAAGATTCCCACGCTGAATTTTTGGGCTCAAAGTCTAATTTTTACAAGATTCCCACGATGAATTTTGGGGTTAAATGTCTAATTTTGAAATTTTACAAGATTTTTAAGTTTATCAAAATTTTCCCAAGGCTCAACAGGATGTGAGTCATCGTCTGAGAATGCAAACTTGTTGAGACTTGCAGATGTGGGAATCTAGCTGAATGTTATTGTCTACCAATTGAACAATGACGTGCATTGATTGAGAAATCTAATAAATAATTGAGCAATGAAGTCTTTGTTGTCTGGAGGAATTTTGGCTGACCTCCATTTTAGATAAACCGGATGTTATTGTCTAGAGCTTCAGACTTGTCCAGACATGTTTGAGAAATGTGCAAGACTGGTAAAAATTGAACAATGAAACCCATTGTTTGAGAAAAATCTGCACAACTGCTAAATTAAATGGAGCCTTTGTTTGGAAATTTTTGCTAATGTATAAAATTATTACAAATATATTATGCATCACTGACCAATCTGGAATGTTTCGGTAACCAATTTTATAAGCACAATAGTGTAATAAAACAACAATGTAAATATACTTGTATTTATTTTGTCTAAAACGTACATGTATAAAATTATTACAAATAAATATTACACATCAGATAATTATTGCGCTACGGATGTTGTTGTCATTTCTGTCTGGACGATCTCCTCGAAGACAAGTTTTGTGCTGCTCCTACACTTGCCACCCGAGATGATATAGTAGCGACGTTTTCCTAATTGTTTTAGATCAGCATCTGTAATACAACCGTAGCGTGCTGGTAGAATGAATCTGAAGTTGTTCAATTCTACTGCCACTTTATTGCCATATTTAGTCGGACATCGATACACATTTATTATTGGATATTTTTTGTCAATCTTCAATTCTCGTACATTTAACCACTCTTTAAGCTCATTTAGGTTGCAAAGTTTCTGATTGAAATCTACCATGTTTTTTGGAAAGAGCGCTTACAAGAGAATGATAGAAATACTACAGCACATCAGGTTTATATAGCACCAATGAAAAGTAAATGATGAGTCATCACATGTGGTAATTTAGGCAATATTTTTAGCATCAATCCAGCTATTGTGCTGATTTGAAAATCCAAGCCATTTTACAAGTACCTTGTTACGTTTTCGTTTTATTACGCGTTCAACGAGATGTATGTCTGAATATTTAACGTTTTGAAGCTTAAGATCGTAGAAACATCCTTGAATAGACCGATTGGAAGCATCTTTTAGTAGATACGTAATATGATTAGTTAATTTAACTTGATCGATTGTGAATATGTCATTAGTCCAGTTGGGCGTATATCCTTTATCGAATATTGTTCGATATTTGCTAATTCGCACAGGATCGCCAACCTTAAATTTTACATTACTTAAATCTGTTATTTTTATATGATTATAGGCTTGATTGAGAATTTCCTTCTCATTACTCTTATTCACATCAACCGGTCTTTTACCAATTGTACATTGTTTTTTGTGATTGTAGGTGTGACTGACTTGAAATAATAGAGAAAGCCATTTGTATGAACTTTGCAAACTAAATATTTTCCACATAATAGATTTAAGTGTACGATTTACTTTTTCAACGACACACGCCTTTTTGAACTAAATGTTGAGAAATGGTTAATTTGCAATTTAGTCATTAGTGTTTGAAAATCTTTATTGAAAAACTCTTTACGCTGATCTGTCTGCAAGTTTTTCGGAATTTGACCGCTTTCAGAAAGTATTTTTTCAGTTGCATTAGCAACATCCTTGGAGGTTTTGGTTTTTATAGGCTCTAGCCAAACATATTTTGAATCGGCCTTATGAAGATCATCCAATCCTTTTACTATCACACGACGCCTTCGAAAAGTTATTCGTGCAGGCTTATGCAACTCGTCTACTATTTGAGCCTAAATTGAACTCTTTATTTTCTTCCGGGTCATTTTGAAACTCTCTAAATGAGACAGTTTCACTAACTGAAGGTTTAGGCGGAGGTTTAGTTAGTTTTAGAGAAAAGTAAAGTTGATCAATTTCAGCTTGAATGTCTGCAATAATTTCATTTGCTATTTCTATATTTGTACTAACAGAGTTTTGGTGTTCGGAAAGTCGGTAAATAATCTTATTAAGTTCTGTGTTAAGGAGAGTCTTGTTGACAGCATCCTCTTCAAATAGAGATTGTGCAAGATTGGCTAATCGTTTATGTTAGAGGTTAAAATATTCATAGTCATCGTAAAAGTGTAGATTTCTGTGATGAATGTGACGACCGAACTTATCTCTCGACATTATCGAACTGACTTTATTCAACGATTCTCGTCTCTTTTAGCTCTTCTATTATACTAACAATTTCATATCTATAATTTATGTGACCGGATGATTGAGAGGCATACAGTAATTTTAATCGATCGACTAACTCATTCGAATTATCCCAGTAAACATAATCCATCGGTTTATTGCCAACTTGTTTATACATTTGTTGTATACCTTTACCAGAACGCTTTTTAGCTCTTAATGACACTGATGATGACGAGGGTGGTGATGATGTGTCAGATTTTATAAATTTCTAGTATTTAGTTTGATTGAAACCTACCTTCTGCACATTTTTATCAAAATTTCTATGCGCCGCACATGTTCTGTTTATGATATCATTATAATTTGCTCAATCGGTTGGCGTTGGAGTTATTTGAGGATCGTTTTTAAATAGTAATTTGTACAAACCAGGTGTACCTTCATAGCCAACATTTTTTACAATTATATCTGAGCCCTCTATATCTAGCTCATCTCCACCAAAATAAAATTGGTTTTTATCAAAATCATATCTAATTCCATACCTCCCTAGATTTGGTCTTTCTATAAGATAATTGCTTACATATTTCCTAGGGAGTTTATCGTACTGTTCTAAGAAAGAACTTATAGCTTGCGGTTCTATGCAGTGAGACGGTTGAAATTTGTTTGCTATAGTCGTATTAGAATCATCTTCGGCGGATTCACACAATACTTTATCAGCTGGTTTTGGTGTAAATAATTCTAGTTTTGAATTGGTAGTTCCAAGAATGGAAATTCCTTTGCTGTGCTCTCCACATAGTCATTCACTGTTATCTTAAAATCCTGGCTCGCAAAAAGATTTTCACTTACAGCTTTATTAATATTGTTATATTGCTAATTTCAGCTTCTAGCATACGCATTTCTTCCATTTCTTGATCATTTTCTCCAACAGCTTATAAACTTTGCTTGTAAGTGACATTTGATGTATTAACAACACGAAGAGTGTTTTCCATAACCACTATTTCTTTTTCTGATCTTTTTATTTTAGCATCCAGTTCGTCACCTTCCTGCTGGAGCATATATTTTTCTTAAACGTTTTTTATCTTAAAATGGGTAACTGAGAGGGGCTGTCCATCTTTATCTTTTTTTATTTATCACTTTTGCAACATTTTGCATTTTTTCGGTAACAGGTTTAAAAAATTTATCGAGGAGCTGTTGTTCTACCAAGTTACCCTCCTTAAGAGCTCGAACTTTCTGTCCTATAACATTTTTAGCTTTAATAAGTTCGGTTGCTACATTTGTTTTCATTATTGGTACAAGTATGTAAGCGGTAGACAGGTAGACATGTATACAGCTAGACAGGTAGACAGGTAGACAGCTAGACTGGTAAACAGGTAGACAGCCAGCTGGACAGTTAGACAGACTGACAGATTCAAACTAGTTCACACATCAACAGCTTTCTATCAATAATAGATATCAGAATTGTTAGATGTATATATTCGAATCAAATTCATAACGATAGCGTCCATTCTTTAAATCACTGCCTTTGTCTATTACCAAAAATCCGTGTTTATGCCTATTCCATCAATATACCCACATTTCTTTAAATTGATTATAAGTCATATGGGTATTAACATGATCTCGGTAGACCTTCTGTAAATTCATATCGCCCTGCTTAAACAGCACCAGCATGTTAGCATTATCGCGAATAAGATGTTTAGGAATACATGCATATGTTTGACAAAGATAGAAACAGTCTATATTTTTATGTCGACCCATGCTAAAATATTCTCTCATAACGTCCTGTTTGTTGCAAGCAATGTTATCAAAAATAAAAATTCTGTTAGATTTGGCTTGGTCAGGTGGTACAATGTTCACACCATCGCTGTATGTATAGTAACCAACCTTAGGTATTGATTGCAACAACTTACTTAGATATTCAAACTTTTGTTGAAACAGCGATTTTGAATATATATAAACATTTTCGAATGGTACTCCATTAGCTTCTTCTATTAGCGAAATAACGATGTTTGTTTTACCACTATTCGATGGGCCTATAATGAGGCATCGTATTGTGGAAGGTAACAGCAAGCCATGTTTTCTGCTTAGAGATGCAGTGTCGTTATCGTGATTTTTTATTGGCAAACTATTTTTTAGTTTAGCTACCCTTATGACGTCTACTTGGAAACTCATACTAAAACTGCTATGCATATCTATATACGTATATATTAAGGTCCTAATCGATCAGTTCTCAGTTCTATAAAATGGTTCGACATCGAAACAGTAAACCAGTCCTTCGCCGACGAGGTGCTGGGGTACTCAATACGCTCATTAATAAATTGCCTCTCGAATTGCACATACCAGTATATCAATATTGCGGGAGAGGCACAAAACTTGAGAAAAGAATCACAGGAGGAGATCCCGGAATTAACAAATTAGATTAAGCGTGTCGTGAGCACGATTTGGCTTATGCAAAACATTCTGATAATATGGAGGAACTACAAAAAGCTGACAGAATTTTAGCTAAAAATGCTATTGGACGTATTAGAGCTTCAGACGCTAGCTTAGGTGAACCTGTCTCGGCTGCAGAAGTAGCTGCAGCTATGAAGGCAAACCTAAAAATGGGGATAACAGCTAAGAAAAAACTGGTAAAAAGAGAACGAGGACACCTTGTTCCGGAGATACGCTTACTTTCAATCGGGTAGTAAAAAAAGCACGAACTGAATTAGGAGGAGGACGACTGCTGCGAGGCTTAAGCGATGCTACAAATATTGCTGTTAAGAAAATTTATAAAATAAAGAGAAACAAGGTTATTAAAATTCCTTGAGTAATACGTGTGCAAAATACAGAAGGATTGTTACCTTTGATTCCAATCTTTGCAGGACTTAGCGAGTTAGGAGCTCTTAGCGGTGAAGCTGCAGGAATTGCAAAGGTGGTTAAAGATGCCCAGTCGGCAAAAAAGAATTATCAGAGTCTGAAAAGCATAATAAAACGATGGAAGCAATAGCTTTAGGTAAAGGGTTATATCTAAAACCTTATAGAAAGGATACGAATTGTCCACGACAATAACTTGTAATGCAGCTGCTAAACTGGGCCTTGTCAAATATCAATTTACAATCATACGCTAAATGTTTAAAAATTTCTAACTTTCGCGGCATTTTTTTGAGAGATGATTTACCAAAGCAGGTGCGGTATTGTAAATTTGGATTATAAAACCAATCTTGCTACACATTAGGTGGCTTACATAAAACGGCGGAAAGACGCAATTATTTTGACAGTTTTGGAAACTTACAACCTCCAATAGAAATTGTAAAATATTTGACAAGTGGCAAAAATGGCAGTTGTTATCCTATTAAATATAATTATCAGGTACTTCAAACGTATGATTCGGTAAATTGCTGGCATTTATGTCTGCAATTTTTGCACGGTGCTATGTGTTAGCTTCCTACTAGTTTATTGCTAGTAAAAATGCCAGAAAAGACCTATACAAACCTGTCCAGACCTGCCCAGACTTGTCAAGACTTGCAGATGTGAAAGATGACGTCATTGTCTGAGGATGTACTTATAGTATGGGAAGTCTGAGTTGCACACATTCACACTATGAAGCAGCAACGATACTATAAATATCGAATGCAGTTCAACAGCTGGACTGAAGATCTAGAGAGATTGAAAAGAGATATTGAAATATATTGAAAATTAAAAAATATTTCAAAGGAACCTTTTTGTTTGAAGTTAAGCGAGCGGCAGCCAGATCTGAACTTGTTAATAACCAGTTTAAACATGAATTGGTGTTGTATGACAAAGATCACCAGAAGTAAAAAGCAGCAGCAAGCAGGTTCACTTTTACCCGATTGTCGAAATTTGTCATTTTATAAAGAAAGAAGAAGAGGAGGATGTGAACTTCCATACAATTACTGGCAGTTCTGTGCGCTCGACAGGATGAGGTTTAAGAATAGAATAGATAAAATGTCTCTATTGTTAGATCCTATCTTAAATAAACAATTTCAATGTATACTCAATAAGGATGTAAAAAGGAAAATAAAACCTATTGTATAATAAAAGTTGTTTTATCTATAGTAAGATCCTGAGAGAAGGAGGAGAGTCGTAGGCTGATAAGAAGCTTATAATACGATACCTAATATTGATTCGGATAATAGTAAATTTCATTATACTGATATTGATGGTAAACAAGCTGTAATTGAAATACCTCACCGTTCATATGAAGTTGCCGATATAAGTCAATATATTAGACATGAGCTGGGTATGGGTGTAACAAAGTCTAAGCCACCCTTTCCTCAAATGGGTGGTGCTAATGATGTACTAAAAAAAAGTATTGTGCAGCACCAAGCAGAACCTGTGCTACGTATTAAGCCTAATAATAACACGCTCAGGAGTGAAATTAAATTATCCTTAGCAATCAATTTTACTGCTAAAGATAGTATTGGACAGTTATTAGGTTTCAAACCTAAGAAATTGAAAGCTTATGGTAGATATATTTCCGATAATCCTGTAGATATATTTAAAGTTATTACTATATGTATTGATTGCAATACCGTAACTGGTACTTATCACAACAGCAATGCTGTACACAGAGTTCATCAATTTTTCTCTACGGGTCCGCCAGGATTTAAGATTGCTGAAAATCCCTCTAACGTTATATATCTACCAATCAATACGAGAATTATTGATAACATTGTCATACAAATACTGGATCAAAACGTAAATTGGTCAATTTTTGCGGAGAAACCATCACGGTAAGGTTGCTTCTTAAGAAACAAAATGGTGGTTAGATACAACTCTCAGCAGCAGCAGCAGCCGCAGCAAATATATATTAGAGATGATCAGTTTGTTTCGAACATTAGTAGGCTGCCTGCAATCGATAGAATAACATCTGGCAATAAACTGTTTCTAAAATCTTTGGGTTTGAAGCTAATTGCTAGAAGTGACGGCGAAGGAGAAATCAAATTGAAAAAACATCTATACTGTTATTAAATTAAATTTTACTGTTAATATTCGAAAAATTTTAATACTGTAATATTAAGAGCGCTTGTTTTGCATCAAATAAAAATGACGACTTCTGAAATACTAAACGTTACTGAAACAGCTTTTCAAGATAACTCAATTGTTTATGCGGAGAAACATACGCATCAGCCCTATTCTTCTACAACATTTTAATAATAACGAATAAATACGAATACCTATTTTACATCAATATGTGTACACTTTACCTTGCAACAGTGTTATATGTTTCAAAGGTAAATTGTTAAAGGATGCAGATAGTAAAGCTACTGCAACGGGATCATTTTCAAATTTAGGCATATCCCACCTACTAGATGAAATTAGATATGAACTTAATGGTGTGGTGGTTGATCGTGTAAGAAATGTCGGCATAACTGCAACTATGAAAGCCTACGTGTCATATAATTCGACCCAACGTATTCGTTTGGAGAATGCAGGTTGGACGCCTACCAAAACTTCTATTGACGGATTTGTCGATTCAAAAGGTAATTTTCAGGTATTTGTCCCTGCAAAATGTTGATGGGAGTTTTTGAAGACTTTAGAAAAATTTTGCTAAACATTCGACAAGAATTAGTACTTATTAGAAGCAATCAAGATTTAAATGCTGTTATTAATACGGTCGATAAAAAACTTAATGTAGAATTAACGAAAGTTTATTGGAGAGTACCACACATTTCGGTAGCCGATGTAAATCGTTTAAAATTATTAAAATACGTTGAGCAAAGTAGTCAGTTCTAAATTAATTTTAGAAGTTGGGAATTGCACGAGTATCCAGCATTACAACAGACCAAACGACACACTTGGGCAATAAAAATGTTAGTCAAGTAGAAACTCCACGTCACATTATTGTAGGTTTCCAAACAGGCCGTAAAAGTAAAACTGTTAAAAATATGGCCCAATTTGGTTTTTGCGATTTAAGAAATATTACATTTACTTCAATTCCGAAAGATATCCCTATGATAATTTAAATCTGGAATTTGCCAGCAATCGATATGCGCAACTGTATGAAATGTTTGCAGGTTTTCAATCATCTTACTACGAGCATGACAATCAGCCTGTTCTTACGCCTGCACAATTCAAAAGTATAGCTCCAC
Source organism: Agriotes lineatus (assembly GCA_940337035.1). Lineage (NCBI taxonomy): Eukaryota > Metazoa > Arthropoda > Insecta > Coleoptera > Elateridae > Agriotes > Agriotes lineatus. The sequence continues at coordinate 1,835,646 of OW679202.1, read as the reverse complement.
TAGTCCTAATAGATTGTTCTTGACAAACTGAATCATTAAAAGGCAGTGCTGTAGATATTCCACTTGAATTCGAAACCAATACTGATATACTGAAAAGCACTTCAGCTTACGCATTGATTTTATTCGATCAAAAAGTGAAATATAATCCTTTCACCAATGACATAAAAATAGTTAGCTAGATACTAGTTCGACTATGTAGATTGATTGTTCTTTCGACTACATTAGCGATGAAATGTATAGATATTCAAGGTTTTTAATATAAAAATAGCAACTTAATTTGCAAAGAAATAGCTGTATATGATAGTGATACAAATGTTACAATCCATCGAATACCGTACGAACACCTTTCAAATTCTCTAAAAGATCAAGTGGTCTGGCTTACCACTAATTTGCACGGGTTAGAATAGAGCAATAATCATCATCATGACACAATACCCTACGAAAAATTGTCTCTGTACATAAGAGAGGTCATACAAAGCGGTGATTCCATATTTCTCAAAGGGTTAGGTAAAAGAAGATATTTAAAAAAAATGCTGATTTGAGAACAAACTGATAATGTAAAATTTGTCGATTTACCAGCTTGTCCAAATATAAAACAATTAAAGACCTTGTATAATTATATTAATTTTTGTTCTCATCATACTGCTACACGAGTTCAATGTGCCATACAAAATGTTCACCTTTTGCACAAGTGGTATAATGAAAACTATTAATCGCAGTAATCACATCTGCTGTCTACCTGTTCAGACATGTTCAGACCTGTCCAGACCTGTTATAGCTTACGCAAGCACTTCCTGCAGCCGGTGTAAGGTAGGGGATAATATTATATATAAGAATACTAATCATATGATAGAAATAAAAACGATGTAGAAAGCTTTTACCGAAGACTGCTTCTAAAATCATTGGGGTCTTGAATCATAGGCTGTCGATCCGTGAAGCCAGGAGGAGGAGGAGGAGGATAATGTTATACTCTGGAGTGAGACTGAAGAAAATATGGAGTCTCCTCCTCCATCTCCTACAATGGGACAACAGCACTTCTGGTTGTCTAACATAACAAAGGTGGAGGGCTGCAGCTGTATAAATTGTGCCAACATTCAGGGGTGGTTAAACCCAACACAAAATTTTGTGGGGTGCACACCAGCACCACTACAGCAACCTGAACTGGAACAGGTGTCACCACCCTCACCCGCGTCACCACCTCCTTCGTTTCAAGCAACATATAGTTTTACACTTCCTGAACCAACACTGCCTCTAGATGTAAATCCCATAAAGATAGAAATTAAGTTAGGTAATAAACTTATACATGTAATTATTAAAGATTAAAATAAAACACCTTTTATTTTTAAAATGGGTTTTATTTTATTAATACATACATCGTATTTACCCATAAGCAAAACAGAACTTGACAAGGAGAGGGGGGGGGGATAAATATACGCTTCAATATATGCTTTATTTAATTATTATACACATCTTATTTATACATCAGTGAAACAGAACTTAACAATGGGTAAGTATTGATATAGTCTTGAGGTGTTGTTGAAGGCCAGGGACCGGAACATGGACAGCTTCTCCAACCAACGCAACGGCTTCACCATTTTAAGCTTTTCTGATATTTTTCTCAAACCATTTAAAAATATCTGTGCGGTGGCGAACAACGATAGGCTGAAATATATAAGTTATAAGGTTAGTATTTAAATATTCGAACAGGTCTTCTATAAACTTGCTGTGAGCATAATAAACAGCCTCAAATACTGCATCATGAAGAAAATATGGATATGGCTGTTGCTCGTCAGTTGCAAATTTGATTCGACAGCCAGATGATATTGTTTCAATAAGAAAATGCTGCTCGTAGAAAGTAATACTCTGTAGCGATAATTTTGAAAAAACTAAATTAAGATCTGTTTCAGTATTAATTTTCAACTCCCCTCTTTTTACTTCGTTAATAATTTTTTTAATAACATTAACGGCAGCTAACATAGTTTTTTTAAATTTTATTTACGATAGCGGCTTCAAAACTTTTAAAGTGCGTAGCCCAAATAAGAGATTTGCTAGGTATAGCAATACCAATTTTGTGTAATATAAACTTCAAAATTTGCAAGTCGTTACGCCCGATAGCATTACGTAAATGGAAATTATAGATTTCTTAGTTTTTAACATACAATTCTTTGTTCAACCACAGTATATTTGAATTTGACGGCAACATTTTTCAGACTGAGATATTTTATACTTTTATCTTTGTCTTTATAGCACATGCTCCTCTCCAACTGCGAGAAATGACGTCATTGCTCGAAGCGTGAGAGAGAGAGCTGGTGTTTATAATGTGCTTGGTGGGCAGTAGCTCCAAGGCAAAGTGTCAGTATACATACAGTTTACTATTCTTTTGCCATCATGTGGGGCCTTTTTTCTTTGTTTTAAGGAAATTACGTTGTGAGTTTTTGATCTAATTGTTCTCTGATTGCAAAATACTGTTTCGTTATTAAACAGGCAGTCTCTGTAATCGTCAAATGTAATTCTATTCAAAGCAGCTCTGGTAATACCTTTAGCTAGTTTGCAGTCGTTACGCCGTATAGCATTATGGAAATGGAAATTATAGGTTTTTTTACTTTTAACATACAGATCTTTGTTCAACCACAGTATATTTGAATTTGACGGCAACATTTTGCAGACTGAGATATCTTATACTTTTATCTCTGTCTTTATAGCACATGCTCCTCTCTCCAACTGCGAGAAATGACGTCATCGCTTAAAGCATGAGAGAGAGAGAGAGAGAGAGAGAGAGAGAGCTGGTGTTTATAATGTGCTTGGTGGGCAGTAGCCCCAAGGCAAGGTGTCAGTATACATACAGATTACTATTCTTTTGTCTTCATGTGGGGCCTTTTTTCTTTGTTTTAAAGAAAATACCTTGTGAGTTTTTGGTCTAATTGTTCTCTGATCGCAAAATACTGTTTCGTTATTAAACAGGCAGTCTTTGTAATCGTCAAATGCAATTCTATTCAAAGCAGCTCTGGTAATACCTTTAGCTTTCTTTGAAATTTTAAATTCTCCATTCCCAGCATCCTCTAATGTTTTGAAAGCATACAATTTTACACGTAGACCAACAAATTCAGTAATTATTTTAACACTCATTTCGTCCTTCAGTAGACCTATTACTTTTTTGTTAACTTGTGGAAAATTATATGGATTGTTCGGGGAATAATCGCTTGTATCAAATTAGTGAATATCTTCTCGTATAAAATCGTTTATATTTGGAAAGGTAAAGTGATATATGAGACTATCAGTGTCTGTGTACAGCAGTTTTGCTTGATTACCCATCTTCTGTTTAATATATTATAATGAAATTCGTAAATTAAAATTTTTGAAATATCTAGGATTGAAAATCCAACGTATATTGACTTATTAAAAGCTATTTCCAACTGATTTAATTCTATAAGTACTAAGCTTTTATCTAAAATAGTACAGCTGTGAACATTTGGTTTTGTATGCACTGGCTCCGTACCTACCTTCCCATTTAGAAATTAATTTTATTGTTTTGTATTTTCTAACATTTTCCATAGTTTTTCCAAATACAGCATTAGTCATAAGTTTATAAAAATCTTTTTCAAAATTATTTTTGGCAGCTTGCCTTAATTTTGTATTACGTAGTTTTGTTTTTTAAATAATGTGGTTGTTAATTTTGATTGTTTGGATGTTGGTGGTGTATAATGGTCAGGACATAGAGACAAATCTTTGTAAAGTTCAAATAAATGTTGAGGGTATTCTAAATCGACTTCATAAATATAGCCTGTTTCAGAATTTTCCGGAGTATTTAAATGATCAATATTAGGAATATCTAAATCATTTACCTATTCAAACCCTCAATACGGTAGATATTCAGACATCCCGGCTCCGTACATGTTATTAATATCTAAATACAGGTTATATGATTCAAGATCGGCTTCTACAAATTTTTCACCCATATATCGATTATTAACTTTAGCGTATCAATTCGAACACTGTGCTAACCCTCTTCTAATACCGATCTCTATAAACAACAGTTGATCTACATCTGTCAGCAGCTCAAGTTTAACTATAGTAGTTTTCAACATTGGTTGAAATGCCAATCCTGGTGCCGTGTAAAAATGTAGAGCATCGAATCCATACGTTTTCATACAATTTTCTCTAAAATTTTCAAACTCAAACATCAGCTAAGACTAGAACATCAACAGTAAGATACATATCAGCATACAGGCCTAGAGTTTGCATATTAAATGTGTTCCAAACACGCAGTGCATGTTCATAATTTTCATCTAAAATAGCTGTTCCATGCAGCTGACTAAAAAATTGCGTTTTGTCAGGAAGACTTTTATCATCCAACTTTTCAAAATTTTCTAGGTAGTCGTATGGAAAGATACCCTTACGTAGTAATAATTCAAATTCTTCTTCGCTCTTGCAAAATTTGAGTGTAAAAATTTTTAAATTGTTTGGTAAATTTAGTGACAATTGTTCTAAGCTACTAGCCATAAATCAAAACGAGTCTAAAAATCCAAAATCAATATTTGTATCATTCACATGCTTTGTAAATGATATAACTTTTTCCTTATTTATAGGCAACAATTTAATATCTCCCATAATCAGTTTTGCTAATGACTTTATAATAAAATGTGCATCATAACCGCTGAGATTATGAAAGAGAACGGAAATATAATGTGCATCTTTATAGTTAAGATTACAGTGTTGATGAGCACTACCTCTATACTCACCTGTCTGATGATTGTGATTACTTACACGCACGTCTTTATCGGTGGAAGGTTGTTTACAAATGTAACAACATACCTATTTTTGAAACGATTCGTTTTCCTGATGGCTAATATTCATAGGCTGTATATTTAGTAATATATTATTTACTTGATACGCTATAGATTGTAATTCTTTTACAAACCATTCCATACAGTCGGCACCACGATATATATTAAATCGAGATAAACTATCATGATATGAACATTTTAAATACAGTTCACATCTGCGTAGATTGAAAATGGTACTTTTTCCTTATATTTATAATCTTTATTCATTTTAATTTTAGTTTCATTTACAATATTACAATTTCTAATATGCCTTAAATGTGATTCTTTAGTTACAAAATAATTTAAACAAGTGTCACATACAAAAGTTTGAATTTTTTCGTATGCATCTGATTTCTAAGCAATCTAGATAAGTTTTTTATCCAACTGAAATGAAACTGTCCCTCATCGTTAGATATCATTAATAAATGTAAAGCATTTTTATTAATTTGAGTATTTTTACTAATATATATGGGCAGTACTGCATTTTTACCAAATTTGTTTTTTCTTTCTAGCGTATATACATATATACGTAAATCATTCATTGTTTCAAATTTTGATATATCTTTTAATTTCATTATAAATTTACAATCATACCTGTCCTTATTCTACTATTGAAACACGATTCTACATCTTACCATACTAGCTTGTTCTTTTGCTGCTGCTGACCACACACTCGCCCCCTTCTTTGCTAATTTTGCTTTTAAATTTCTTAATAATTGCCGTTGCCCCTTTAATAAACTTAAATTTGCCTCTCGTCTGAATGAATCTTCATTTTTAAAACTATGCTTACGGATAAATCGACTAACAATTAAAATGGTTTTATTTACATGTTTAATCCATTTGTTAGCCTCATCGCTATATTTTACAACCCCTATCGCGTCTTTGATTGTTTTTATTGAATTCGAACTTAATTCGGTAACGCTATCTATTGCAGACATGCTCGCATGCTTGCAGTTGTAATACTAGCTCTTGCACACAGCCGAGCCGGTGTATTTATTCATCGTCGCAGCTGATAATGGAGGTCCTTAACAGCCTCAGAAAAAAATTTCCAAGCAAAGGCTCCATTTAATTTAACAGTTGTGCAGATCTTTCTTAAACAATGGTTTTCATTGTTCAACTTTTACCAGTCTTGCACATTTCTCAAACATGTCTGGACAAGTCTGAAGCTCTAGACAATAACATCCGGTTTATCTGATAATGGAGGTCAGCAAAAATTCCTCCAGAAAACAAAGACTTCATTGTTCAATTATTTTTTGCAATCGTGCAGACTTCTCAAACAATGGACGTCATTGTTCAATTGGTAGACAATAACATCCTGCTGGACTCCCACATCTGCAATTCTCAACAAGTTTGCATTCTCAGACGATGACTCACATCCTGTTGAGCCTGGGAAAATTTTGATAAGCGTAGAAATCTTGTAAAATTTCAGAATTAGACATTTAACCCCAAAATTCATCGTGGGAATCTTGTAAAAATCAAACATTTAGTCCCCAAAATTCATCGTGAGAACCGGACCCCGGTTAGGCCTGAGGCCTTGACCCCCCGGCTAGACCTATCCAAGTTTCAAACCAATCGAAGAGGCCAATGACCTCACCACGTGACACTTATCCAAGTTTCAAACCAATCGAAGTGCGCCAGAATCCGACTAGCTAGACTACTTATGAAGTAAAATGAAACAAATAATTAGTGTTAGAATCGTTTAATATATAATATAATTTGTTTTGATGTCGTAGCCTTACACATTTTAATGTTATTATTAGAGCTAGGATAGTTAGGCAAATTGCCTTTTTTAGTAAATGGAAGGATAAAAGGCAGACCCAATTTTAAATCTGTTTTAGAATGCGTGAAATTCAAAAATGCAAATTTTATTTTGCCTTTTTTGCTTTTTTTGTGTCTTTTTAAGGATTCTGCCTTTTTTTGAGGAATTTCCTATTTTTCTTGCCTTTTGGTGCCTTTTATGATATATTAGATTAGAATTTTAAGAAATTTAGTTCTTACATTTTCAATTTAAAAAGAATGTACTAGCAATTTTCCAAGAAAGTGCACATTTTAAATTTCTGAAATAAATTGTGAAAAGTATTATTCCCAAGCACTTACAGGTAAGAGGTTTAGTGGGTTTAACCCTATATTGTTAGGGGCTGAAAATTTCTCAGAAGGATTATTTTCTTGAGGTTAATTTTAATGAGGGTACCAGTATTGTCAGGAGAAAGTTTTCTACTGAATCAGCCAGTTTGTCACAATTTTTGAATGTGTTAACATTGTGATTTGTGAAGTGCATCGATTGTATTTCTCAGTTAAACTTCTTTTAATTTTGCATTTTTTTATTTTTGCCTTTTTTTACTTTATTTTTGCCTTTTTTACTTTATTTTTGCCTTTTTTACTTTATTTTTGCCTTTTTAGTGCTTTTTTAAATCTTTTATTTTGCCTTTTTGCCTGCCTTTTTCGATACTTTATTTTGCCTAGCTATCCTAGCTTTAGTTATTATAAATATTTGACTGCGACATAAAAATCGAAATTATGTCTAGGTGAAAAACATGGCATAATAGTGTACTTATACAAATTAGCTGTTATAGTATTAGAATGACTAATTAGTTAATAATATAAAAATAATTTGATAATTCTAGTTGTAAAGTGTTGGTCAGTACGCAATATGTGTAGAAATGTGGAACAGACTGACACCATATTAGTTAAGCAACTGTAAATATTACATTTACACTTGCATGCATAATATGTCCGAATTTCGATGAATACATAAACATATATTAAAATTTATCATTATGCAGATGCAAAGAAAAGAAATAGCAGCTGAGTTCTTTTATTTCATGCCTATTCTACTATTTAATTCTATACAGATTCGGTGGTGTTAGTTTTAAACAAAAAATGATATAGAGCAATTATTATTAATTTTTTCGTAGTTATTTTGCAAAACAAAATAACAGAAAAAACTTTAGAGACTATAGTACAGCTGGTGGATTGCTCTATGTATAAAAAACTTGTTAAAGACGATTATACTTATAACTTACGGTACTTTCGCTTATTTTGTCAATGGAAAAAAATGTTCGCATACTATTGTTGCTATCTGCAAATCTTAGTTTAACAAAAAAAAAGAAAAACGAAAACATTTAGTATTAAAATTTGTCGTCTCTAACAGTCTTTTCAATTAACAAAACAATGGGCATATTGTAAGATCTCGATTCACTGAAAAGTGATATTTTAAAATTAATTAGTCTAGATTATGAATCGTTGAATCATGAACTAATTCAAATCACGAATCGAGTGAACTGGTCGATCGAATTGAACTCTGAATCGTGTTAAAT